>CM076579.1:1326735228-1327090156 GCA_034641835.2 Pinus albicaulis
GGGATAGTTGGGAACAGACATTGCAACATCTTAGAGATTCCAAGAAAGAGGTCAAGGAATCAAAGGAAAGGATGGTTTTAATGTTTTCATTAATGCAGAAGTTGATGGCTACCCGCAAACCCTCTGTAAATTACTCTCTCTTCCTTTCTGAACGTTTAGTTTATTTTCAATTGAAGGCAATGAAGGATGGCAGACCTCATGAATTGCTTACTTTAGAACAATTTGTTGAGACTTTTGCTGAGGCCCCTAAAAGTGACCAGCATTTGCTGTGTGAACTTTATCTCCATAATGAGGCCATTCCCGAGAATAGAAGAGTCAATCTCATTCCAATTGCAGGTGATATACAAATAAGGGCATTTGTTTCATTTCTGGCCAATCAGCTCACCTGGCAAACTGCGTTTATTGAAAGTAGTCATAATGAGGAGAATAGGCTCCTTTGGATTAGACCGAAACCTTTAAGTCCAGCCATGTTTATAGCACAATATCACGAATTCTTACAGAAGCCAGGAATGCATAGGTACATGCAACAACTACAGGCTTCAACACTTTTGAAGTGTCAACAGCAAATCAGAGTAAAGGAGGCTGCTGCATTGAAGGCCAACACTATGTTTTGGCAGCAGTCATGTAAAGAAAGACAAGACTATCACCCTTTCAGCCCTGATAATCTCCAAGCTGCACTTTCCAGGGTACCTAATTACATCAGATGCATTCGACATTGTGGAGCAAATTGGATTGGTTACCATTTTCATTTTCCAATTCTATGGATGCCTTCAGAGAAATATCAGTGTCACTATCAATTGGCTGGCAGAGATGAAGTTGTAGCATGGCAGCAATTGCAGAATAATAGAGGATTCCGAGCTCCTACAGATGCCACCTTCTCCAGCTACTGCTTGAGCAATTTGCATGCACAGAGTCAGTACTCAGACTCTGACTCAAACTAGGAGTTGCCTGAGGACATGCAACATTTTCAGCTGGGGGGGATGTTAGGACTCCACTATGTAGCATTTTTACTATATACTTTGACACCATCTTACCTTTATAACCATGTTTAAAAAGGATTCCATTATCATTTTCATTTACTTTATCCCAAGGTATATAAAATCCTCTTCTTTATTATATGTTTAATCTGTTTACATATAATTCCATAATACTCTTATATTTTATCATTAATCGAAGTGGATTGTGCTAACATAAGTCTAAAAGATCACAGATAAGTTATATGCTGTGCTGGAACAATCGGCCGTTGCTGAAACAGTCAAACTTCGTTGCTGAAACAGCCGACTCCGTTGCTGAAACATTTGACTTCGTTGTTGAAACAGCCAGCAAGAACGCAAATTCCGTCACTCATAATTTGCGATTCTGGAAGAGTATTTTGTGGAACAATGGCAACAACATGAAGACGTGGTTACACGGATTATTCTGCAGATAGCATTCTTGTTGTATCTGTTGTAACAATATCTTTTTATGGAAGAACAGAATAGTCCTGTTTTAAGAAAGAAGAACAGAATTGCGATAAACACAGATTTTCTCTCATGTAATTGTAAGAGATGTCTCCTCTTTAAAAAGAGGAGACATCATCATTAGAAGGGAGTTTGAGTTTGAAAGCTACAGGAGAACATTGTATTTGAGATACTAGAGCTAGACTCCATCTATAATGTATCATTTCTTTTGACAGATGAATAAAATCTTCTTTTGAGCGCTCCAATTTAATTCTTTCCCTGGGGAATCTTGTGAGAGGGAAAGGGCCCGCCTTCCTCACAAGATTCACCCTTCTATCCCTGTAGTTTGTTTAATTTCTTTATGCTGTTTGCACTTTACTTTAATTCTGTTGCTGAGACACCAGTTACACAGTTCTGTAGTTTATTGAATATTCTGTTTCCTTAACGCTGCATGTGTTTAGTACATTCATTCTTAAGAAGTTGAGAAATCTATTTCTGTTATATGTTTGAATGTATAATGCTGGGAAGCAGGTGCTGAAGGTTCCTGTACAAAGGAATAGGGTCCTGCTCCCACTAAATTTCCTTTCTTTTCCTGTAGTGTGATTAGAAACAAGAGACAAGTGCTGAAGGTTCCTGTTCATGGGAATAGGGTCTTGGTCTCTTGAGTTATCCTTTCTGCAGAGTGATTAGTGTCAGGCAGCAGGTGCTAAAGTTCCTATTTAAAGGAATAGGGTCCTGTTCCTGCTATAGTTGATTGGTTTCCTTTCCTGCAGATTGATTTCCCTGTATTTGGATTCTAAACTGCAACCTAGGAATTACTTCTGCTATAACATAATTGACTTCAGCTTTGATTAAACAGAGTGTGAATAATTAGATTTGTGTGATTGATAATTGTGTGGCTTTTTACTACAACATTGTTTTTGCTTTTGAAATTGAGCATATCCAGTGCGTGATTGTCTTTGGAATAAAAAGACTTCCTCGGGTTGACAATTTATGTGGAGCTTGAATTGTGAAAACAATTAAAGCGACCAACAGCCATGGCATAAGAGCTAGTGAGCTCGCAGGCAGCGGAATCATGACGCTGGGGCTTTGCGGGCTGACATGGACAACCTTTATGGCAAAGGTTCCCATTGCTGCGTTTTAGGAAGAATTGTCCCCAAATCGAGATCTATCTCTGTGTGCATCGTTTGCTACTAGACTTCATTATGCTACGTCACAAATTGAATTGTTGCGGAATGTTGTGAGCTTGCTTTGGAAAGGTGCTCACGGTGGTATGTGTGAGCAAAATCTGTTACCTAAGAGATCTTTCACCAGCAAGAGAAACCTTTTAGGGTGGCCTACTAGTGTTTAAGTGGTCTGTGATTTGGATACTATCTCCCTATTGTGACTGTTCTTATTGTTGGAGACTACTAGTGTGTTTTTGGCAAGGATGATGTTTTATTTGGTATCGCATCATTAATATTTTTGAGTGCTCAGTTGTTCTTTGGCAAGAGGGTGCATGAGGCCACTGAGAAGGGTCGAGTCCTCGAATACTGGTTTCAACATGCTGTCAGCACAGGTGTCAGAGTTTTGGATTCACAATTATTTCCCTAAAAGGAGTCAATGGTACTCGAACCTCGTGGTGAATTTGACGGCAATGCTACCATTTCGAAGAAGGGAGAGTTTAATCTATGGTGCTTGTGACAATAGATTTTGAACCCAGTTGAATGATTGTGCACTTAAGATACTACAGCCGTGGTTGGTACTTTTTTCGTAATGCACAAAAATCACAGTAATATTTAGATTTTGGAATCTTTTTTTTATTGTTTTGAAGGGAATATGTCTTGGAATTTTGTATACATATGGAGAATCGCGACCTCAATATGAAGTCATTTTGTTAGAATTCATGACTCTAACTAATGGTAGATAAAGCATGGAGATTCAAGACCATTATATCCAAAATTGAAAAGTACAAAATATATGACAAAAATATTCAAGAAAGAAAGCACTAGTGTGTTCTAGCATATGAATGGTATGGTGAGTGGCAAAGGAGGATGGACAATCAAGTTTGTTTTGTGTGAGTTTTTTTGGAATAGACTCAATAGCATGTTGTATTATGAGTCACACATTTTAATTGTAAGCAATTCTATGATGTTTTTTGTAGTGGTCGTTGTAAAGTATGTACTTGATAACTTTAGGACTTCCAGTTGTGTTGTAAGCCTTGTAGGAATGTGTATCCCCATAAAGTTCATGCTAATCTCAAAACCACTTTGTAATTACAGGCTTGTGGTCAGCCAGAAACCACATGTAACATTGAAGTGGACTGGAAACAGGTCTCTGCCAGAGTTCGCCCATTGATGAAGAGATCCAATGAAAGGTCGCCGATGAAGAAATCCGATGAAAGACACTGATGAAGAGATCCCGTGAAAGGTCACCGATGAAGGGATCCAGTAAAAGTTTTCCGAAGAGATCTAAGATAGGTCTACTGCCCGTGAGAGTTCACCAATGAAGGAAGAGCATGGTTATGGGTCATCCGATAAAACCCACATTGGAGGGGGGGGTCTGTAGATAAAGATACATGTATGTAGTGATAATGGTTGACAGAACCATGTATGCGAAGGACATCCTACGAGACTAGTGGTTGTAGCAGTTGGTACCCATGCATTTCGATGGATGCTTGCTCCTTTATATGGACATCGGCATATCCTTTTGTTATCTATGATCACAACTAGATTTTGCGATGTGATATCAAAACAAGTAGTCATTAAAGGGGTGTGTTGGAATATGTAATTCCTACTTGTCTTCGGTTCTCACTTTCTATGTATAGAGTCTATTCCTATTCCATAGAAGTTAGCTAAATCTAAGTTCCTAGTTTAGTGTGAGGTTGAGATATTCTCTCAACCAACTTATTGTGCGTCCAATATAGCTTCCCTATCTTGAGACAATACCTCATGTATATATGTAACTCTATTTAATTAATGGAATATAAAGTGTCTCTCAATTTCTATCTACTACAAACAAGACAATAATTCAGATAAATAGTTAAATGGATTTCATTTATGCCAAAATTTCATACATAGATTCTTGCACTAATGTCTCAAAAGTGATAAAAGTAATTGGTCAAAATTAATCAATCATAATCATTCATTATTAAAGAAATAAACAGAAAAATATTTCAATTTAAGTGAAATGGTTAAACCAATTAAAATAATAGTACCATTATCATTCAATTTCAAATTGTAATGAGCCAAAATTATATTAATAAAGTATAACACTAGAGTAGTGAATAATATACCTTCTTATAAAAATCAGATTCTCTATTTTAGAACCCTGCCATTTTTTATATCCTTTCCATGTTTTTTCGCAACTTAATAGCCTAATAATCAAAGAAACCCATGTCTTCATCCTGTTCACATAATTCCAAGAGAAACTTCATTGGATAATTTCCATTGTGAATAAATGTGTAGGAGTTGTGCAAGTTGTGCAAGAGGTTTGAGCTACATATTTACATGGAACTCATATATACATGTTTCAATGGTTCGAAGTTATTCAGTGATTCTATTGATGACTAATTTATTCATAAGAAAGAAACTTTGTGGCTTGACCAAAAATTTCCGGATAACATCCATGTCAACTTCTCAGACCTGTTCAATATTTTTTCGTTGCTCTTGTTTCCATTCTTGCATTTTCTTTCTTAGAAAATTAGCCTATGTTAAATCGTATTCTGAAATCTCTAATCCAAATCATGTATCTCTCACTACCTGCATCACAAATTGCATCAACGAAGAACAACTTTCTTGTGATATTTTAATCTATTCGTGAGATTTAAGAAAGTTAGCTTTCAAGTCTTCTAAGATTGTTGTCTTGCGTAATATACTAATTCAGGGTAGGCCCGAATTCATTCCTTTCTCATCATTCCGCTACATAGACAACTCAGTTAATTTCCTATCTGCGTCTTCATATTCAACTTATTTGTCAATCATATCAGTGAAAAAAAAATATACTAGTCGGTCATGGCCTTAAACAAGGATCAACATATTACAGTATTGTTCATGTGCATGGATGAGTTGTATATTGATGTTAATGGCCACTTTTTTGAACTTCCCAAAGTTAATTCCTTTGTTTACTACTTCCTAGACTTTTCATTGAAGTGTCATCAATTGAAATTTCTTTTGTTCGTTTTTTTAGTTGTAACTCATGTTGTGGTATGACTATTCGCACGAGTTTCTAGTACTTGTGTATTTCAGATACGGGAACAAGTATTTGATATGGTCAGAAGCTTTGCTCAAATTTACAGGAAACATCAAGTTGGAAGTGGCAATAATATAATATATTAAAATTTAATATATATTAAAAATAAAAATAAAATACTTAATCTATTTCCATCCAAATTTTGCCAATTAAATTCAATCTTGTAGATTCCATCTTGCAATGAAAGATGTAAAATATTGAACTTTGAAACACTACTAGGAAAAATCACAATATTAATCCATCTGCAAATTGCTAATAGAATTCCTTTCTAGCAAAGAAACATGCTCAACTCCTAAACAAAAAAAAGAAGCTATTATTACTTGATTATTATGTGATATCATGCAACACTATATTATATTGGATTTTGAAATTCAAGTTTGGAAATTTATAAAATGAAACTTAATAACACGGTACTCTTTCTCTTTCTGATCATCATTGTAATTTGTTGAATCTTATCATTAAAGCTTCAAGATAGACTTCAAGAAAGTAGACTTATTTGCAACTGTTGAACTTCAAGATTCGCGACAAAAGCTGCCAAGGAATGACTGGCTACTGTCTATATTTTGTTGAAACCTTCGCTATATCCCCACATCTCTATCGGTTTACAGAGCCCATGGAGTCCAACCCCATGACCTATCATGTATCACTTAGAAAATTAACAAATTCTACCTTTTCTGCTCAAAATAGGTACCGGAAACATCAAATTTTGTTTTAGTGAAGCTCCCAATGATTTTGGAAATTTTCCTACAAACTCGCAAGCTCCCAAGATTTCCAGAGCGTGGAGTACAAGCTCCCAAATGGCTGGTAGCGCTACCAGTGTTACTATGATTATAAATATTTTATCTTTTGGATAAAATATTGTTGAACCTCATGTTCTCGTAGTTTCAGCCGAGCCTGAAACAAATTCACTTGTTATTATAATTTTTACTCTATCTTTGAGACTTTGGCCTGCTTTTTCTTCAAATTCTACGCCAACCTACAAACATAAAATCACTGGCATTTGCATATGATCCCAAATAATGAGCCAGCTCTTAAACTACCTTCTTTTTCTCTAATTAAGAGTTGTCGCAAACTACATACACAAAAACCTCCACTATTTCATCATCTTCATTTTTTCTCTTTTTTGAGCTTCTCTAAACCTTCACCTGCTTGTAATTGCTGAAATAAAAATCCAATGGAACAATATACATAATTAAAATAGGCGACAAGGACCTCACGAGCATTTCTTCGTGTGAGCTATTACCAAGAATGGTTTTAATGGAAGTTTTCACTACCACTACAAATGTGGGAAAACATATTGCTTTATGATTCTTTACATTTATGGGAGGATGCAAAATTTTTTGTTGTGACTGCTCAACAGGAGTTGATTTACCAGGAAAATTGATATGTTCCTCTTGTTGTGTTATTAGAATGTAAGTATATTCTTAGACTTGAGGAAATACTTGCTGTTGCCGTTAAGAACTTTTCTCATTCTTGATCCACTAAGTTTAAGTTAACATTTTTTTAGTAGCGTAAATATGACATAAATCAATTGTTCGATAATTCTTCTAAAATTTCTGCAAATTCGTGGTAAATATGACGTAAATCAATATGTCAGATTACTACATGACATCTAGATGACGAGGCCCCTACAAGAAGGACTGCACCAGTTCATTGATGCAAAACCAAAGGAATTTTTTTTTTCTTTAAATATCAATAAACGCTCCTATTTAATGGGAGAAAGTTCTCGGGTTTTCTGATAGGCTTCCTCATACGATTGAACTCTGCAAACAATGTTATCATATGCATATTTTTTCTGGACATAATTTTTATGAGAAACTAAAACATTATGATTTGCTCCAACTACTAAAGAATCATGATATTTTAAAGGAATTTGACCTAATTTGATAATATTGGAAGTGAGTAATTCTTTCTTGGAATGCATGACATTTACTATGATATATACGGCAAAACTAGGATATCTATATATATATATATATATATATATATATATATATATATATATATTTGAGTTTTTGCACAAATCACAAGAAATGTAGGTTTTGATTGTCTCGTAAGATATTTCTCTATAAATTAACTTATCCGAAATAAATATCTAGAAAATTCTGAAATTAAGGGAGGTTTTAAGTGAAATAACATCTCATGAGTAGGAATAATGACGAAATGACAAATCGAGTAGAAAATGTTATGATAATTTTCTCCCCTATAGTTTTCAATGGATGGTAAATATGAATAGGGAATAGGGTACAAGGGTTCCATTTCCAACCCATAGCAGCGAACGAATTCAAAAAATAGATGATATATGTAATGTACATGGACATGTAATAAGGAGGGTTATGTTTTTCAATTTTGGAGGTTTTAAAACTTTGAAATTGCATGCATATTTTTTTAGGTAATATATTATCTCAATTGAAACAAAAGAATTCAAAGGCTTTCTAAATAACTGAAACACAATCTAAATGAAAATGTCTAACATCCCTTCTTCCAAAAATCCTACAAAGTATGGTAGCAATAAAAGATATACCGGAATATAGTGAAACAATCACAATCAAAAGATTCCTTTTTAAAGTACACTACATTTCCTTTGCATGAAATGCTTAATGAATTCAATATTGTACTACAGTTAGGGTTCAAATACATTATAGATAACCTAACGATTACCTTTTGGAAAGGAGCCAACAATAATTCCTAAATCATTTCATATGTAATGTGCATTTTTACATGATCCACATCCCACTAAACCATATAATCATATATGTATATGGAATAATTATGGGATCTGTATTAATTCTACGAGAGTTTGACCTTAGCACATTACGTAATGGGATTTCAGTGATGGGTTGACCGGGCTCTATCTCTTCCAAACTCCCCTCTACTTCATCCAAAAGCAATGTATACATGGCATACTAGGAACATATTCCTATTTATCCCCTTCTAATAATATTATTAAAGAATAGATTCAAATTTGAATTTTTACAATCCCAATCATCTGTTTTCAGCGGCTGAGGTATATGTAGTTTCTTGATATGTTCCTCAATGTATTGAGCCTCAAAAAACCTTGAATAAACTATATATGAGTACACAAAGAAGAAAATGACATAATTATAAATTTAGGTTACAACTTTAATTCTTATCGATAACTTCAAAAACTAGCCATAATTTCATAACAATTATAAGTAATTCCAATTTAAGATTAAAGTGATGTGTACAATATGAAAAGTGATGACTCAATCATGTGTCAATTCACCATATAAATGTTGAAATGTTGAAGATATTGGCACATGTGACAATACAATACATGATACCTATGTCTCGTTTTGACCAAACTAAATCACAAATGGTAGCACCATTGGTGTCACCTAAAGTACACTTGCAATGTGTAGTAATCAGCCGCATTGAAGTAAAATCCATTCATTAAGGCTTATTATTATGATACACTACCTCTACTAACTATAGTTACTTTCACTTCCAACATTTTATAATCTATAAATACTCATAGAATGAATAATTACATATGACTCCTTGCAATAACCTATAAATAAAACTGTATCGAATGATTATCTATGACTTCTTGCCACAGTCTATAGATAAAGTAACATCTACTCATAGTATGTTTGTACAGTATAATAAAGCCATATCTATTCACTATAAACAAGATCCACCATTTCCCATATGACTCTAACTTTCTTAAGGATTAACAGTACGTAAAATAATACTACCTTCTTTTAATGTGACGCTGCATTTAGAAAACCTCACTGCCCATGCCATCAGCCACCGACCTCATCGGCTCTTTGAAAAATGATGGCGCCGAACCTACCACGCCACCCAAACGTTCGAGGAAACCACCACATTAATTTGTGCAGCCATGTAATCCTATAAAATTGTGCTTCCTGCCTCTTCCTAAGAAAGGCAATGCCTCTCCTATAATAGAAATATGTGATTAATTTCTCCATTTTCTCTGTGTTTAGATTTGTTTCTCCATTCTTGTCTCTTTGTGTTATCTGTTGTTGCCTTTTTTTCTATATTTTCTTGTTAAGTACTCAACAAATAGTATCAGAGCCAGATTAATTCTCTCCACCACTACAATTCATCTGAGAACTCGTGATCCTGGAAGCATATCGAATCTATGCCTGCAATTTCTCTTTGTATGGAAAGCTGCTACACTATGCCAAAAATCATGTAAAATGGCTAAGCAAAGCACTGAGCTTAGTGTGCTAAATTATTGTGGATGGTGTAGGATTGTCGTACGTGGCCTCAACTCCCATTGCACTGACAGGTCAAGGGTACATAGTCATATTTGGCCATCTCACTATTGGTATACAACTCCGAACAATGAGAGAATTGTAGTAGTCGACGTGAGTCTCACGCTGTGTGCAAACCATGGATGCAGAGAGATGACGAAGTGAGTCCTTCATCTGGTTAAAAGGCTCACAACCTTTACAAAAAAACCTAGTGTTGTTCAATTTATCTATTTACAATGTCAAAGTTCTTTTGTTGTAGTTTTATGGTATCTATTTTTGCATGCCGCAATGAGGTTTAATGCTCCTCACATTTTGCCTTCCGTTTAGATTATATGGTTTATAATTAAGATTTTATCCACCCATATAGAACATGTTTTGTAAATATATATTATATATGTTTCATATAAAACATATATAATATATTTTATGATAATTGTTAATTTTGTTAAAAAAAGCATAAGGAAAAAGGTCACGTTTTATTGTTTTAAAAAATATGAATTTGACCTTAAAGGTGTAATATGTTTTATTTATAAGTTAAGTTTTATTTTTGGGGTGTGAAATTATTGAGAATGGAGACCGTAGTTAATGATATGGAGAAGTTGAGCAGGGCTAGTTTTTCCCTATGGAAATCACAGATGGAGGATATACTGATTTTAAAAGATGACTATTTATCGATTGAGTGTGTAACAAAGAAACCTTTATTGATGACAGGTGTGGAATGGGATAAGCTAGATATAAAGGCAATTTTGACAATCCACCAATATCTAGCAAAGAATCTGTATTTCAATATGTCTAGAGAAAAGACATCAAAAGGATTATGGAAGAAGGTCCATGATCTATATGAGAAGAACATGACATCAAAAAAAGTGTTATTGATGAAGAAGATTTACAATTTCAAGATGAAGGAGGGTGCTTCAGTTGGTGAGCACTTGAATTAATTCAATATTATAACTAGTTAGCTTACCTCTGTTAAAATAACTCTAGGTGATGAAATTAGAGCTATTTTGTTAATGTGTTCTATGCGAGATAGATGGGAAAACTTAATTGTGGTTATGAGTACTTCAACACCTGCAGGGAATCTGATGTTTGATGATGTTAGTAGCAGTTTAATGAATAAGGATTTTCGACACAAGTCAATTGCGTAAAAATAGGGAGGAGAAGCTCTAGATTTAGCTGATCGTGGTAGGAGGATTGATCGAGGCCGACAAGGGTGATCAAGATCAAGAGGCTGATAAAAATCAAGGAACAGTGGTATCATCTACTTTCATTGTGGAAAACCCAGCCACATGAAGAAGGAATGTCAAGCCTTGAAGAAAGGACAAAAGGATCAAAGACCATCTAGTACAAATCACTAGTCATCCAATAGAAATTAAGGTGAGACTATTGTTGTAGTCACATATGGTGATTTCTTGTTTATTTTTTCAGTAGAGGATGCATGTGTATATACATATATCAGTAGCTTTGATTGGATCATTGACTCTGGAGAATCTCACCATGTAACCACATGTAAATATAGCTTTGTTGCATATAATCTTGGTGATTCTGGTAGAGTGCATTTGGGGAATAATCATTTTTGCAGTATTTTTGGAGTGGGAGATGTCAAAATAAAGATGAATAATGGACAAGATATATTGTTTAAATGGGTCAGGCATGCACCATAAATGCACATGATTTTTATCTCTACATGACGACTCTATGATGAAGCCTATTCCACAAGCTTTGGAAAAGAGGCTGGAAAATTAGCAAAGGAGTATTGTTCATGGCCAAAGGACCCAAGATAGGAAAACTATATTCATTTAAGGAAATGATAGGAAAATCAAGTTTGGTTGCTATCACAAAAGAAGGAAATTCACCAAATCTGTGGCATAAGCGCTTGGGTCACATGAGTGAGAAGGGTTTCAAAATCCTTTTCGGTAAAAATTTACTACCACATTTGAGATCCTACAATATTGATCTTTGTGAGCATTTTATATATATTAGACAACGAAGGGTTTCATTTCTTAGAGGTGTTCATGACAGAAAGAAAAATGTGTTAGAATTGATACACTCAGATGTGTTTGGACCAGTTAACATAAATTCATTAGGAGGAGAATCACATTTTGTAACATTTATAGATAATGCATCCATGAAAGTTTGGGCCTATCCCATGAAAAGTAAAAGTGAAGTGTTTGAAATATTTCAAAAATTCCATGTTGTTGTTGAAAGAGAGACTAACAAATTGCTCAAATTCCTAAGAACAGATAATGGTGGAGAATATTGTTCAAATGCATTCAAAGAATATTGTAACAGGTTTGGCATAAAGGATGAGAATACTGTACATGGTACACCTCAATAGAATGGTGTTGCAAAAAAAATGAATCGCACCATTATAGAAAAGGTATGGATCATATTGTCTAATTCACGTTTGGACAAGCATTTTTGGGCAGAGGCCATGAGGACAACTTGCTACCTCATAAATTGATCACCATCTACAGTCTTGGAGGGAGGCATCCCTGAAGAAGTTTGGATTGGGAAGAAGTTGAATTATTCTCATTTGAAAATATTTGGATCTGAAGCATTTGTACGTATTCCCAAGAAAATAGAACTAAGCTAGATGATAAATCTATGAAATGCATTTTTCGGAGATATGAATGAGGATTTTGGTTATTGTCTATGGGATCCAGTCAAACATAAAATTATTAGAAGTAGGGATGTTATATTTAATGAGTCGAAAATGTTTAAGAGGAATGTAGGTGAGGTGGAAGTCAAGAAAGTTATTGACAGGTTTGAAGAGCAGCATGAAGACATCCCACCAATACAGGAAAATGGGTATCAAATTCAAGAGTGGGAAGGACAACAAGGGGAAAGTGATGAACACCAAGAAGAAGGAACCTTGCAGGAACCTTTACAAGAGATTCAACTTGATAATGCACCACCATAGTTGGTTTGCAGATCTTATAGGCCTCATATGCTTTCACAAAGATATCATCCTTCAAACTATATCCTATTGGCTGATGAAGGTGAGCCTAATTTTTTTCAAGAGGCCTATAAATTTGAGCACAATAAACAATGGAAGAAATCAATCGAGGAAGAAATGAACTCTTTGTTGTAAAATAAAACTTGGGAGTTGAGAAATCTCCCAAATTGTAGAAAGTCTTTGCAAAAAAAATGGGTGTATATAATTAAGCATGAAGGTGACGAAAATAAGGAGTGGTATAAAGCAAGGTTGGTGGTGAAAGTATTCGCCAAAAAGGAATGTATTGACTTCACTGAAATTTTCTCACCTGTTGTCAAAATGTCATCCATTAGAGTCATTGTTGGTCTTGTTGCTGCTTTGGACTTAGAATGTGAATAGTTAGATGTAAAAAATGCTTTCCTACATGGAGAATTAGAGGAATAAATTTATATGAACCATCCAGAAGGCTTCATAGAAAAATGAAAAGAAAACCTTGTTTGTAGGTTGAAGAAGATTCTCTATGGGTTTAAACAGGAACCTCGACAATAGTATAAGAAATTTGATTCATTCATGTTAGAACATGGTTTTCACAAGTTGGAAGCTGACCATTGTGTCTATATCAAGAGGTATGATCAAGGAATTATCTCATATTATAGTTATATGTGGATGACATGTTGATTGTTGGGCATGATAAGAATATGATCAATAGTTTGAAGAAGGATTTTTTTAGCAAGTTTGGAATGAAGAATTTGGGTCCAACACAACAGATATTGGGTATGAGGATCATGTGTGAGAGGGAAAACAAAAGGTTGTGGTTGTCACAAGAAAAATATATCAAGAAGGTGTTTGATGGATTTGATATGAAGGATGCCAAACCAGTTGGTAAACCCCTTGCAGGACACTTCAAGTTGAGTGTTGAGTTATGTCACAGTGATGAGAAAGAGAAGGAAGAAATGAGCAAGATTACTTATGCTTAAGCAGTTTGTAGCTTGATGTATTCCATGGTATGCACATGACCATACATTGCATATTTAGTGGGATTTGTGAGGATATTCCTTGCCAATCGAGGAAAACAACATTGGCAAGCAGTAAAATGGATTTTTGGGTATCTTAAGGGTACTAGTCATTGTTGCTTATGTTTTGGTCATAATGATACTGTGCTTGAAGGTTTTGAAGGTGCATATATGGATGGAAATATTGACACCATAAAGTCCAATACATGTTATGAGTACACATTTGCAAGTGCAACTCTATCTTGGTTGTCAAGGCTTCAAAGAATAGTAGCTCTCTCTACAACAAAACGAGAGTACATAGCTGCAACGGAGGCTTGTAAATAAATGTTCTGGATGCAAGGATTCCTAAGAGAGATATGAATCAAGGAGGTAAAGTATGTGTTTTATTTTGATAATCAGAGCGCCATTCACTTGGTAAAAAATCCAGCATTTTACTCAAAAACCTAATGCATTGACTTAAGGTACCATTGGATCCGACATGTGTTGTAGGAAGGGAATTTATCTTTGGAAATGATCCAAACAGATAAGAAACTTTTTGATATGCTCACTAAGATTCTACCAATAAGTAAGCATGAGTTATGTAGAGGCATGGTGGGCTTCGGTGTGACTTGGTTCAAGCTTCTTCATTCTGCTTCAAGTGGGAGAATGTTAATGTGAAGTTGCATTCAGACAATGTCACTGCCCATGCCATCAGTCACGAACCTCGCCAACTCTCTGACAGACGATGGCGTCAAACCTACCACGCCGCCCAACAACCACAACTTTAATTTTTGCAGCTATGTAATTCTATAAACTTGTGCTTCCTGCCTCTGCCTAAGAAAGCCAAGTAAGTCAAGGCCTCTATTGTAATAATTTTTTTTAATTAATTTCCCAAGTTTCTGTTGTTTACATTTGTTCCTACATTCTTGTCTCTTTGTGTTATATGTTGTTTCTTTTTGTTCTATATTCTGTTTTTATGTACTCAACACCTTCCACACCCAGTCACATCCAATGGTCCATGATCCCTCTGGATCAATAGCTCTTATTACCGTGAGAATGTTGGTCCACGATCTTTCTGGATCAATAGATCTTATTACCGTGAGAATGTAAAAAGGTAATACCCAAACCAAATATAAGATATGGCTAAAAAGAGGGAAATTTTCAACTATTTACTTTCTTCTTTGTATCTAATTTGATAATATCCCAAGAATAAGTCTATGCTAAAATAAACTATATGTGAAAGTAAAACATATGAAAAAGTGAAAAAGTAAGTACCATTTGACCACTTTGGAAATATTACAGAAGCCATAGGAATCATAATGTTAGTGTGAGAATGTAAAGAGGTAATATGCAAACCAAATATAAGATATGGCTCGAGAGAGTGAAAGTTTCTGAAACTATTTGGTTTCTTCTCTGTATCTAATTTCGTAATATTCCAAGAAAAATTCTATGCTAAAATAAATTATATGTGAAAGTAAAGCACATGAAAAAGTGAAAGAGTGAGCACCATTTGACCACTTTGGAAATATTACATAAGCCATAGAAAGTCATAATATTCTATATATTTCAAAAGGTTAATGCATATTATGACTTGCATGCATACAACACAAACATAAAAACGAAAGTTATCAATTATGTTTATTATATATATATATATATAGATATATATATATAATTAAAATAGAAAACTATGTAGTATTTCAATCAACCAATTTTCAGTAAAAGCCAATTTAACTGTTCATTTGTTTACCTATATTCTTAACCTTGAATATCATTGTATTTCATTTTGGGCTTGTATATCCTTCAATGATGAATACCATTTACATGTCTCAATCTCTCATAACTAATGCACTACTTGTGTTATTACTTTCTCCAAATTCAGTTGTTCATAATTTTGTAGATCTAATTTACAAGCAGCCATACAGACTTGCATTTTAACTTATATGTAACCGAGGAAAGGACAATAGAATTATGCTTTGTAGTTTTTTTGGCATAAGGAATTTAAAAATTATGATACCATAGAAAACAAAAAATAACCTACATTATAAGAAAGAGTCTTACGACTAAGCAATCAAGTTCTTGTAACCAGTAAGAAGACAGTCGCCTAACTATCATAGATTGGTCACATGCACATGTTAGAACAATTCCATCTTCCTTCTTAGATTATGTTGTTAGCTTTCTCAATCATCAAGTCTAAATGCCAATTATTTTAAGCACCAATTTAGATTCTTGTAAAAAAACAGAAATATAAGGTCAATTATTTTGAGGACCAATTTCGATCCTGGTAAAAAAAACAAAAGTATAAGGTGAAGAGAATATGCTAAACATAAAAAGCATGAGAGTCGGGAAATATTTATCCACACAATAATCAACTATGTAGATGCTGGGAGGTTGATGAGAGTGTGCAAGCTGATTGCAATTGTTGCATTGAGCAAGTATCATTGTTCCAATTAATTAAATAAATAAACAAATATATATATATATATATATATATATATATATATATATATATAATTCATCAATTCATTCATTCAACACAAGTAGATATTAGATCAAAATATGTTCTTTCCCCTTTTTCTTGGCAGGAATAAATAGCTTTATTTCTGTTTCTTACCTGAACATTTGTAAACTTATTAAATCTAATAGCACTAGAGCATACTATTAGTGTGTTTATTAACTCATTTTCATTAAAAATTGATTGTTGTAATTTCATATTCATAGCCACTCAATATAATTTGATTTCTATGCATATAGTTTGGAAAACAGTAATTTATAATTTCTATTTACGAAAACTAGGTTCAAAATGGGGAAAATGTGTAAAGAAACTAAAAAATAATTATGAAAAATTTTAAAAGAACATTCTCCATTGTACTTGTTCTTTTATACGTGCCTTTACCAATTTTACGTTTTATGGAAATTGAACAAAGAATTATATTCAATCTCAATGTATAAAAAATCAAGGTAGAAGAGGCAGTAATATAATGGAATAATCAAATAAAGATATGAGAACGAACTAGTAATAAAATAATAAATAGAATAGACATCTACCTTTTAGCTAAGCCTTCATTATCTTTAACTATGTCTCTTTTATTTCTATCCATATTCCCTGATTTGAAGATTTGAATTAGCTCATTTGCATAGACATATTTAGAAGATACTTAAAAAAGGCATGGGAATAATGTAGCACTTTTGTAACATAATTTCCAAAACCACATAAAATTGGAAATTCAAAAGAAAGAGTATTTCAGAAAACTTGATTAATTCGGCCAACTCCAATCATCTCACAAAAGAAAATCATCAATAGTTTACAATGGAATTATCATCAAGGGGCATAGTCCTGGGAACCAAGCAGAACCACGATTATAGATTTGTTCTCATCCTTTCTCTTGTCATCTATATATAGAAATTTGTCCAAGTGTGATCTACGATTCCTTTTTACCTCTTCTAATCATTTTGACTGCATGTACTCTAATATATATTTACTTCGTTTGATATCTGAATTTAGATTCAATCTTGAAATCTCTAATAATTATAAAAATATAATCATTATGTACGAATTGTGAATTTTCCATTGTAATTGTTTCAATAACCATTGAAGCATATGCAAGTGGCCTTGCGTATACATTTATTATGCACACTCAAAATTGCAAATATATATATATAAAATTTCATTATATTGATGCAAATTTTTTTGGTTCATATGATTTCTAAATTTATTCTAGACAGGTGTACTAGTGAAAACAATTTGATATGTTGAAATTAATTTTGTAAAATTCATTATTTTACAACAAAAAAATTTAGATGCTTTTGTGGGATACAAATAATCATAGTGTTCATTATATATTCATCTCAAACATTGTCAATGACATTAGGATATAAACTTCATGTATTCAAACTTGAAATCATGAACGTAATTTCGTTTTCTATTGGAATCTGTATATATTCTAGTTTCCATGATACATGAGTTCTTAAGCATTTCTTGTCTTCCAATATATTCTTATTCACACCACAAACTCTTTTCGGTTACCTTGTCCACAATATACAATGATTCCATGATTCTAATACATGAGAATTTCTTTTACGCTAGTCAATGTGTTAATATACTACGCAGATTCCAAACGCATCTAGCAATAAGCCCTGTGATCGATGTATTATTCTAGCACAAGTTAACTGTATCGGAAATTTTTTCTACATTATAGTTTTATAGCTATTTCTAAGACATGGAAATGGTATTGAGACACATAGTATTGGCATCCAAATCGGTCTAATGCGTTTGTCATAATGTCCAGATTGACAAATTCTATCCAGATTATATCATCTTTTGCATATCATTTTCATATTCCATTTGTGCCATTAGCAAGGCCATCCTTTTTAATATAGTTATATCTCAATGACAAAAACATCATTGTTTTCTCATATAGTACATAATGCATTTAATTACTCTAATCTTCGACAATTGCATGAAGCTCTTCCTTTACATGTAACAACATTTTCTCATTTTTTTTACCTCATTGTTCCTATAACATAGGTATGAAGATAATGGATCGAGGTGGAGCAGGTCTATGCCAATTATTGTTTATATATTTAATGTGTTCATCATATTGTTAACTCACTCACATTTTGTTCAGGATTTCAATGAATCTTTTTTCTTTTTGATACACGTCATATGTATTTCATAGAATTTTACTTTTTCCTTCTAGAATTCATACGTTGTTTTTCCATTTCGAAGTTTGGGTGCTCAAAAATTAGAGAATATTTGAAAGTTTGTGCTTGGGATAAGTTACTTGATTATATTATATCAATATTTCCAAGATAAACTAATAGATTATTCTTTAATTATCATAAACATTAACCAACTTAGTACAATAACGTTGTGTCTATCAAGGGGCTTCATCAATAAGCACCACATGTAGTTTCTCACAATCTTATGTTAATGTGTCTCATTTTCACTTTTAAGCGAAGGATATTCTCATTTGTTAAAGGAAAAATGAAATGTAGAATGAAATATTCTGCCACCTCCATTTAATGTTATATTTCATGTATATGTTGTTACGGTCCTTTTTAAATTTTTTGTCTCACATTCCAACATGTTGTTGTACACGCGACTTAAAGGTTTGAATATTTATTTGCTTGATCTAGATTGGTTTTGTTTCTTGTCACTATTTCATTCATTATTTGTTCTTTCTCTATGTATAACAATATTTTGATTTCATAAAATTCTATTTCTTATAATATGTGTGGTTGTTTTATGATTTGGTAGGGTCTCGCAGTTATTAACTTCTCATTTATGACCTTTTGCAAATATTCAAAGTTTTATTTGATATTGTACTCTTGATAACCTCTTTAGATATCTATTTCTTCATATGTGGGTATATCTCATTCAAACGACTTGCTCCCTTTGTTTTCAAGTTTAGCTACTATGTTTTCAATATCAGTCGATGATGTTATATTTTTGTTATAGAAATTTTTTTCATTGTATCTTCTTTAAATGATATATACACATTTTTTCAGGTTGAATGTTTTCCTTTAAAATTGTTTTCGTGAAGATAATATGGAAAATACAACATCAATCACTCTTTGTAATAGTTACCATGGTCAATATGCTTATTGTATATCAAATATATTATAATGAATGGTTTCTCAACACCTCCCATCGTATTACATTGTAGTGTATAACATGTTGCAAATTTTTTATCCTTATATGTTCAATGTTTTAGGGTTTTTGTACATAGTGATTGATGATTCAGAAACATCTAATGTTTTATGAATAATATAGTTCATGTTCCATCTCTTTTTGTATTTTTAGTACAAATTCTCAATCATCTATAATTAAAGTATTAATAAATATGAATTTTCTGTAGAAAGTGTTAAGTGGAAATTACAATAGTATATATACAGTTTTTCGTTCTGAAATTTTGTGCAAATTGAATAAAGATTTTCAAGGTCTTGCAATAATTTCTATGACATTACCACCTTTTTTGGAAATAATTTTGTATATGTTTAAACACTAACATCATTGTTTTATGTAATTTTTCCCTGTATGAGATACAATAAATAGATATAACACATCATTCAAGCACAAATTGTGAATCAATATTTTCACCCTATATAGAAGGAATATGCCTAACAAAACTATTAGTCCATGGCTTTTGGCACTCTTTTCAGTAAAATTGTTCTTCACTTCTGAGTACATTGAATTGCATGTATGTACTCACTTTCTCTTTACCTAATTTCTCAATAAAACCTGCAAATGTACATGTTTCATCATGGTCTATGTTTTCTAGTGTATAAAATATGAAACTTCCATTTTCTTTTGTACTTGACTTATAGAATTCGATAGGATCAAGTATTTGTGTTTTCCCAATTGGTAGAATCAATAAATTAAACCTATAATACATGTCTTTTCTTCCTACAAGTTTTTGTATGATGATGATGTCGGATAACATTCATATTTGTAGTAAGTATACTTGAATCATAAAAAAAGTACTTGCCAAAATTTTTTTTAATTTCAATGTTTGTACTTATTTTGCAGATAGGGGAATTTTTTATAGCAATGCATGTTCATGTTAGCTTCCTTGATTTCTAAATTTTGTTACAATGAAATAGTTAGTGACCTCACCAAAGTACTTGGATTCATTTAAAATTAAATCACGTCGATCATTCAATTTTATTTTGTAATATCGTACAAAAGAGTAACAAGGTAATTTGTAATAGAGGTATCAATATCATCTTCTTCTACTTGGTTTTCAGTTAAAAAAAAACCCTTTCCTTATATGTTTTCAAATCCTTTACTAAAGTATCTATGAGATCATCCGCAATACTTAATAAAACAAAGAAAGTATATAGACCTAATTCTCGAATCATTGAATATAATATCTTGCACAAATGAAAAAAATAATCCGATGTTGTTCATATTCCTTTAATACCCATATCCCCAATGTTCAATTTAACAATGAATTTCAAATTTTCTTTTTTCCTATCATATTTAACTATTATATTTTTTGTTTTTATTTTTCTTTCTTTATTCAAATTAAAATACAATTAAAAATTTGGTTGAGGATAATTCACATTCCTTAGTAAAACAAGTTCATTATATGATACACAAAATCATGATCTTCATGAAAAACTTCCCATAAAACAATATTATGAGATGTAAAGTTGTTTGTAACTCTATCTGCTTACTTTATCTCGTAGAATTAATTTTTGAAACTCATCTCTTTTGAAGATTTATCTTTGAAAATGGAAAAAGGCCTCTAGCTCGCACAAAGACCAATTTTTATTTTATTATTATGGAGATCGTAAACACTATATGAATTTTCAAATCAATGTACTAGTGTTCTTATCATAATTTCTTCATCATAGTCATCATTATTTTCATTTCTTTCTGTATCTATCTCAAATGTGTATGAATATTTTTTCCAATTAAAGACATGTTTCTAGTTTTTGTTTATGTTGACATTCTCTGTTTTATAAAACATAGTTTTACATAATCGTTTCAATTCCTTGATCACATTATGAACACATATTTTCAAAATAGAGTATACATTTGTAAACATTAAATGTATTTTAGTTTCTACAATTATTGTACTATATTTATTTATGTCACGAGAAAGTGCGAATTGAAATTTAGATGTGTCAACAGGTACATTGACTAGTCCACTAGTGAATGCTAATGTGGGTTTCTAAAATGTTGCCTAGGTTCCCGCATTTTTTAAATTGGTAGTCTTGGTGTTATTGTTTTCTCTTCCAATTCATAAATATCTTTCATTATGGATATTTGTTTATTTCATCTAATCTTCTTCGGAACTGCAAATTTGATAGTATTTTCATTGTTTAGTGCCTTTCTATATTTTTTGTACAAAATTATTTTTTGTAGCATTGGTTTGTTGTTATTCCATGGCATTTTTTTAAAGTAAGTTTTATTGCAAATCACATAATCATAAATTGGTACACCATGCACTTTTAAAAAATATTGTTGTTGGGCTATTGTATTGAATATATAATTATTTATTTGTAAAGATTATTTATGTTCATTGAAATATAATGAATTATTTCTTGATTTCAACAATTTTTATACCTTTATGTTCCACTTATTATCGTGTATCACTATATCTTGTATCATATTTTTTTTTACATTCTTTCTCCTGATATGTTTTTTTAGTTGATGTAGTGTTAAATTTACATTTTTAGTTCGAGTAGTTTGGTCAACATCCTTGTTTCTTATACGGTTTTTGGTTCGAAGCAATGTTAAACATAATTTCTTATTTCTATTTATAATATTTATATTAAGTTCTATCGTATCTTCATCTATGTCCATGTTTTAAAATCAATCCACATTTTCCCATCATATTTTACATAGGTTTCTTCTATATATGGCTCTTCGTTAAGTGCTTCAATATCACGAAAAATGTTTTTCTCTTTTCCTATTTCTTCCAAAGGTTAGAAATACAAATGATTTATATTTGTTTGATATTGGATAACATGAAATAGTAATTTTCCTTCCTTGAATGAGGAAAACTTAGTTATAATAGTAAATGTATCAGCATACCATATGCTTATAGTTATATTCAAAATATAGCATATCCAATGTTAAATGAAAACCCCACCATCTATATGCCATTTTTCATATGGAAATTTCAATTTTATAACGTATCCTTACAAATTTACTAATAAAAGGAATTTCATGATTGCATACTCATTCATGTATTTTTCTATGAACCCTAATGTGAAAAAATCATTATGCATAGTTGCATTACAAAAAATCCATTCAATTATGTGTTGTAGGAAGAGTACATCATATTCATTCTATGTGAATTGGCATATTGTTTCACAACAACTTTCATCGTAAATGCTCTTCAATCCATAAATTTCCTTAAATCCATGTCTCCTCATGGATTCCTCCATTTGCATCAATTTTTTTTTTGTCTCTTTGTGTTGTGCTATATTCATCATATGTTCACAATAAATTAATTTTAAACTTATTTTCATGCACAAAAGTAGTTCAAAATTCCCAACAATTGTATTTTCGTCATGGAACAATATGTCGAAATCATCTTTTCATTAACATGAATCAGAATGAAAATATATTTTCATTGTTGTGTTTGACCAAAGTCTTATAAAAAAATTTAGCGAATTTAATAACCAATGTTTACAAGAGATGTCCCCCCATTGTCCTCTTTTCCCATTAATCATGAAAATTGAAGCTAGTTTCATGCTATTTTCCAAATAACCAATTGAGTTATTTACACAATATATTTCTATCAATGCATATATGATAAATTCGTGTTGATAAG
Organism: Pinus albicaulis; assembly: GCA_034641835.2. Taxonomy (NCBI): domain Eukaryota; kingdom Viridiplantae; phylum Streptophyta; class Pinopsida; order Pinales; family Pinaceae; genus Pinus; species Pinus albicaulis. The sequence continues at coordinate 1,326,758,359 of CM076579.1, forward strand.
ATAATACTGCTTTTATGGCCCATCGCTCTAAACAAATTTCGTAATGTTGTATCATTAATTCTCATAATTCTATATATTGACATGTCTCCAAAATCCAATAGAATTTGTATAGCATCAATTAGGCAATGTCCTATAGCGTATGAAAATTTCTTACAATGAAATATATTATATTGGTTTTGAACTACATCTATGGGTTCAATTTTTATAGAAAACATACGCTTTTCCATTGACACCTTAAAAATCATGTTTCAAAGAGGTTTTAAATTGACTATGACCTACCGCTCCATGATAAGCACAACACAACCAATCCTTAGAAGGTAAACATTTTGAATTGGTTCTCATGATACTATTGATTACCTTTTTATTCAATTAGTACTAAGTCTCAAAGGATTTATTGATTCTTGAATTCACTGGTCTATCCATGCTTCAAATCATAAATGCAACTCCAACATCTTTGAGACAAAAAAATTTGAGTGAAAGAACAATGTGGAAGAGAAACAATACAAAATAGCTATAGAAAACCAAGCCATAAGATAACAAAGAATATATAAATTGATGGCATATGTAGATTTCGAAATGGATAATGAAATTTTACTGCATTAGGCTCGAAAAACCCTTCTATTATTTCATTCTAACCTGTTTAAATTTTCCTCACTCAATCCTCTCACATGGTAAATGAATAATCAAATAGTAAAATTATTCATTTTCCCTATAAATATCAATTGCTAAATATATATTTTCAATTCATTCGAAAAAAATCATCCATTGTGTACATGTACAATTAGAACTTAATTGTAAGAAATTAAACTTACTTCTAAATGTCACTTTGACATCACATCAGAAAATAATTCTCGCAGTGTAAAATTGAAAACAAAGTTAAAAGGGATTACTAATAATATTTTAACAATCCACGAAACTAATGCCTATGAGCTGTAAAGAGATAAGATAACTAGAAAAGCTACATATTTACATTAAACAAATAGTTTTCTAACTTTCCCAATATAACTTGCACATAGTCATAATAACTCCTACATCTTTCTGTATATTCTGTATTCTGTTTTTATGTACTCAACACCTTCCACACCCAGTCGCATCGAATGGTCCATGATCCCTCTGGATCAATATCTCTTGTTACCGTGAGAATTTTGGTCCACGATCTTTCTGGATCAATAGCTCTTATTACCGTGAGAATGTAAAAAGGTAATACGCAAACCAAATATAAGATATGGCTAAAAAGAGGGAAATTTTCAACTATTTACTTTCTTCTTTGTATCTAATTTGATAATATCCCAAGCATAAGTCTATGCTAAAATAAACTATATGTGAAAGTAAAACATATGAAAAAGTGAAAAAGTAAGTACCATTTGACCACTTTGGAAATATTACAGAAGCCATTGGAATCATAATGTTAGTGTGAGAATGTAAAGAGGTAATATGCAAACCAAATATAAGATATGGCTCGAGAGAGTGAAAGTTTATGAAACTATTTGGTTTCTTCTCTGTATCTAATTTCGTAATATTCCAAGCAAAAGTCTATGCTAAAATAAATTATATGTGAAATTAAAGCACACGAAAGTTATCAATTATGTTTATTATATATATATATATATATATATATAATTAAAATAGAAAACTATGTAGTATTTCAATCAACCAATTCTCAGTAAAACCCAATTTAAATGTTCATTTGTTTACCTATATTCTTAACCTTGAATATCATTGTATTTCATTTTAGGATTGTATATCCTTCAATGATGAATACCATTTACATGTCTCAATCTCTCAAAACTAATGCACTACTTGTGTTATTACTTTCTCCAAATTCAGTTGTTCATAATTTTGTAGATCTAATTTACAAGCAGCCATACAGACTTGCATTTTAACTTATATGTAACCGAGGAAAGGACAATAGAATTATGCTTTGTAGTTTTTTTGGCATAAGGAATTTAAAAATTATGATACCATAGAAAACAAAAAATAACCTACATTATAAGAAAGAGTCTTACGACTAAGAAATCAAGTTCTTGTAACCAGTAAGAAGACAGTCGCCTAACTATCATAGATTCGTCACATGCACATGTTAGAACAATTCCATCTTCCTTCTTGGATTATGTTGTTAGCTTTTTCAATCATCAACTCTAAATGCCAATTATTTTAAGCACCAATTTAGATTCTTGTAAAAAAAAAAGAAATATAAGGTCAATTATTTCGAGGACCAATTTCGATCCTGGTAAAAAAAACAAAAGTATAAGGTGAAGAGAATATGTTAAACATAAAAAGCATGAGAGTCGGGAAATATGTATCCACACAATAATCAACTATGTAGATGGTGGGAGGTTGATGAGAGTGTGCACGCTGATTGCAATTGTTGCATTGAGCAAGTATCATTGTTCCAATTAATTAAATAAATAAATAAACAAATATATATATATATATATATATATATATATATATATATATATAATTCATCAATTCATTCATTCAACACAAGTAGATATTATATCAAAATATGTTCTTTCCCCTTTTACTTGGCAGGAATAAATAGCTTTATTTCTGTTTCTTACATGAACATTTGTAAACTTATTAAATCCAATAGCACTAGAGCATACTATTAGTGTGTTTATTAACTCATTTTCATTAAAAATAGCACTAGAGCATACTATTAGTGTGTTTATTAACTCATTTTCATTAAAAATTGATTGTTGTAATTTCATATTCATAGCCACTCAATATAATTTGATTTCTATGCATATAGTTTGGAAAACAGTAATTTATAATTTCTGTTTATAAAAACTAGGTTCAAAATGGGGAAAATGTGTAAAGAAACTAAAAAATAATTATGAAAAATTTTAAGAGAACATTCTCCATTGTACTTGTTCTTTTATACTTGCCTTTACCAATTTTATGTTTTCTAGAAATTGAACAAAGCATTATTTTCAATCTCAATGTATAAAAAATCAAGGTAGAAGAGGCAGTAATATAATGGAATAATCAAATAAAGATATGAGAACGAACTAGTAATAAAATAATAAATAGAATAGACATCTACCTTTTGGCTAAGCCTTCATTGTCTTTAACTATGTCTCTTTTATTTCTATCCATATTCCATGATTTGAAGATTTGAATTAGCTCATTTGCATAGACATATTTAGAAAATACTTAAAAAAGGCATGGGAATAATGTAGCACTTTTGTAACATAATTTCCAAAACCACATAAAATTGGAAATTCAGAAGAAAGAGTATTTCAGAAAACTTGATTAATTCGGCCAACTCCAATCATCTCACAAAAGCAAATCATCAATAGTTTACAATGGAATTATCATCAAGGGGCATAGTCCTGGGAACCAAGCAGAACCACGATTATAGATTTGTTCTCATCCTTTCTCATATCATCTATAAATAGAAATTTGTCCAAGTGTGATCTACGATTCCTTTTTACCTCTTCTAATCATTTTGACTGCATGTACTCTAATATATATTTACTTTGTTTGACATCTGAATTTAGATTCAATCTTGAAATCTCTAATAATTATAAAAATGTAATCATTATGTACGAATTGTGAATTTTCCATTGTAATTGTTTCAATAACCATTGAAGCATATGCAAGTGGCCTTGCGTATACATTTATTATGCACACTCAAAATTGCAAATATATATATATATATATAAAAGTTCTTTATATTGATGCAAATTTTGTTGGTTGATATGATTTCTAAATTTATTCTACACAAGTGTACTAGTGAAAACAATTTGATATGTTGAAATTAATTTTGTAAAATTCATTATTTTACAACAAAAAAATTTAGATGCTTTTGTGGGATACAAATAATCATAGTGTTCATTATATATTCATCTCAAACACTGTCAATGACATTAGGATATAAACTTCATGTATTCAAACTTGAAATCATGAACATAATTTCGTTTTCTATTGGAACCTGTATATATTCTAGTTTCCATGATACATGAGTTCTTAAGCATTTCTTGTCTTCCAATATATTCTTATTCACACCACAAACTCTTTTCGGTTACCTTGTCCACAATATACAATGATTCCATGATTCTAATACATGAGAATTTCTTTTACGCTAGTCAATGTGTCAATATACTACGCGGATTTCAAACGCATCTAGCAATAAGCCCTGTGATCGATGTATTATTCTAGCACAAGTTAACTGTATCGGAAATTTTTTCTGCATTATAGTTTTATAGCTATTTCTAAGACATGGAAATGGTATTGAGACACATATTATTGGCATCCAAATCGGTCTGATGCGTTTGTCATAATGTCAATATTGACAAATTCTATCCAGATTATATCATCTTTTGCATATAATTTTCATATTCCATTTGTGCCATTAGCAAGGCCATCCTTTTTAATATAGTTATAGCTCAATGACAACCAAATCATTGTTTTCTCATATAGTACATAATGCATTTACTTACTCTAATCTTCGACAATTGCATGAAGCTCTTCCTTTACATGTAACAACATTTTCTCATTTTTTTTTACCTCATTGTTCCTATAACATAGGTATGAAGATAATGGATCGAAGTGGAGTAGGTCTATGCCAATTATTGTTTATATATTTAATGTGTTCATCATATTGTTAACTCACTCACATTTTGTTTAGGATTTCAATGAATCGTTTTTCTTTTTGATACACGTCATATGTATTTCATAGAATTTTACTTTTTCCTTCTAGAATTCATACGTTGTTTTTCCATTTCGAAGTTTGGATGCTCAAAAATTAGAGAATATTTGAAAGTTTGTGCTTGGAATAAGTTACTTGACGATATTATATCAATATTTCCAAGATAAAATAATAGATTATTCTTTAATTATCATAAACATTAACCAACTTAGTACAATAACATTGTGTCTATCAAGGGGCTTCATCAATAAGCACCACATGTAGTTTCTCACAATCTTATGTTGATGTGGCTCATTTTTCACTTTTAAGCGAAAGATATTCTGATTTGTTCAAGGCAAAATGGAATGTAGAATGCAATATTCTGCCACCTCCATTTAATGTTATATTTCATGTATATGTTGTTACGGTCCTTTTTAACTTTTTTGTCTCACATTCCAACATGTTGTTGTACACGCGACTTAAAGGTTTGAATATTTATTTGCTTGATCTAGATTGGTTTTGTTTGTTGTCATTATTTCATTCATTATTTATTCTTTCTCTATGTATAACAATATGTTGATTTCATAAAATTCTATTTCTTATAATATGTGTGGTTGTTTTATGATTTGGTAGGGTCTCGCAGTTATTAACTTCTCATTTATGACCTTTTGCAAATATTCAAAGTTTTATTTGATATTGTACTCTTGATAACCTCTTTAGATATCTATTTCTTCATATGTGGGTATATCTCATTCAAACAACTTGCTCCCTTTGTTTTCAAGTTTAGCTACTATGTTTTCAATATCGGTCGATGATGTTATATTTTTGTTATAGAAAGGTTTTTCATTGTATTTTATGGCTTCTTTAAATGATATATACACATTTTTTCAGGTTGAATGTTTTCCTTTAAAATTGTTTTCGTGAAGATAATATGGAAAATACAACATCAAACACTCTTTGTAATAGTTACCATGGTCAATATGCTTATTGTATATCAAATATATTATAATGAATGGTTTCTCAACACCTCCCATCGTATTACATTGTAGTGTATAACATGTTGCAAATTTTTTATCCTTATATGTTCAATGTTTTAGGGTTTTTGTACATAGTGATCGATGATTCAGAAACATCTAATGTTTTATGAATAATATAGTTCATGTTCCATCTCTTTTTGTATTTTTAGTACAACTTCTCAATAATCTATAATTGAAGTATTAATAAATATGAATTTTCTGTAGAAAGTGTTTAGTGGAAATTACAATAGTATATATACAGTTTTTCGTTCTGAAATTTTGTGCAAATTGAATAAAGATTTTCAAGGTCTTGCAATAATTTCTATGACATTACCACCTTTTTTGGAAATAATTTTGTATATGTTTAAACACTAACATCATTGTTTTATGTAATTTTTCCCTGTATGAGATACAATAAATAGATATAACACATCATTCAAGCACAAATTGTGAATCAATATTTTCACCCTATATAGATGGAATATGCCTAACAAAACTATTAGTCCATGGCTTTTGGCACTCTTTTCAGTAAAATTGTTCTTCACTTCTGAGTACATTGAATTGCATGTATGTACTCACTTTCTCTTTACATAATTTCTCAGTAAAACCTGCAAATGTACATGTTTCATCATGGTCTATGTTTTCTAGTGTATAAAATATGAAACTTCCATTTTCTTTTGTACTTTAATTATAGAATTCGATAGGATCAAGTATTTGTATTTTCCCAATTGGTAGAATCAATAAATTAAACCTATAATACATGTCTTTTCTTCCTACAAGTTTTTGTATGATGATGATGTCGGATAACTTTCATATTTGTAGTAAGTATACTTGAATCATAAAAAAAGTACTTTCCAACAAAATTTTTAATATCAATGTTTGTACTTATTGTGCAGATAGGGGAATTTTTTATAGCAATGCATGTTCATGTTAGCTTCCTTGATTTCCAAATTTTGTTACAATGAAATAGTTAATGACCTCACCAAAGTACTTGGATTCATTTAAAATTAAATCACGTCGATCATTCAATTTTCTTTTTTAATATCGTACAAAAGAGTAACAAGGTAATTTGTAATAGAGGTATCAATATCATCTTCTTCTACTTGGTTTTCAGTTAAAAAAAAAACTCTTTCCTTATATGTTTTCAAATCCTTTACTAAAGTATCTCTGAGATCATCCGCAATACTTAATAAAATAAAGAAAGTATATAGACCTAATTCTTGAATCATTGAATATAATATCTTGCACAAATGAAAAAAATAATCCGATGTTGTTCATATTCCTTTAATACCCATATCCCCAATGTTCAATTTAACAATGCATTTCAAATTTTCTTTTTTCCTATCATATTTAACTATTATATTTTTTGTTTTTATTTTTCTTTCTTTATTCAAATTAAAATACAATTAAAAAAGTTGGTTGAGGATAATTCACATTCCTTAGTAAAACAAGTTCATTATATGATACACAAAATCATGATCTTCATGAAAAACTTCCCATAAAACAATATTATGAGATGTAAAGTTGTTTGTAACTCTATCTGCTTACTTTATGTCGTAGAATTAATTTTTGAAACTCATCTCTTTTGAAGATTTGCCTTTGAAAATGGGAAAAGGCCTCTAGCTCGCACAAAGACCAATTTTTATTTTATTATTATGGAGATCGTAAATACTATATGAATTGCCAAATCAATGTACTAGTGTTCTTATCATAATTTCTTCATCATAGTCATCATTATTTTCATTTATTTCTGTATTTATCTCAGATGTGTATGAATATTTTTTCCAATTAAAGACATGTTTCTAGTTTTTGTTTATTTTGACATTCTCTGTTTTATAAAGCATAGTTTTACATAATCGTTTCAATTCCTTGATCACATTATGAACACATATTTTCCAAATAGAGTATACATTTGTAAACATTAAATGTATTTTAGTTGCCACAGTTATTGTACTGTATTTATTTATGTGACGAGAAAGTGCGAATTGAAATTTAGATGTGTCAACAGGTACATTGACTAGTCCACTAGTGAATGCTAATGTGGGTTTCTAAAATGTTGCCTAGGTTCCCGCATTTTTGAAAATGGTAGTCTTGGTGTTATTTTTTTCTCTTCCAATTCATAAATATCTTTCATTTTGGATATTTTTTTATTTCATCTAATATTCTTCGGAACTGCAAATTTGATAGTATTTCCATTGTTTAGTGCCTTTTTATATTTTTTGTACAAACAATTATTTTTTGTAGCATTGGTTTGTTGTTATTCCATGGCATATTTTTAAAGTAAGTTTTATTGCAAATCACATAACCATAAATTGGTACAGCATGCACTTTTAAAAAATATTGTTGTTGGGCTATTGTATTGAATATATAATTAAGAATTTGTAAAGATTATTTATGTTCATTCAAATATAATGAATTATTTCTTGATTTCAACAATTTTGATACCTTTATGTTCCCCTTATTATCGTGTATCACTATATCTTGTATCATATTTTTTTTTACATTCTTTCTCCTGATATGTTTTTTTAGTTGATGTAGTGTTAAATTTACATTTTTAGTTCGAGTAGTTTGGTCAACATCCTTGTTTCTTATACGGTTTTTGGTTCGAAGCAATGTTAAACATAATTTCTTATTTCTATTTATAATATTTATATTAAGTTCTATCGTATCTTCATCTATGTCCATGTTTTAAAATCCATCCACATTTTCCCATCATATTTTACATAGGTTTCTTCTATATATGGCTCTTCGTTAAGTGCTTCAATATCACGAAAAATGTTTTTCTCTTTTCCTATTTCTTCCAAAGGTTAGAAATACAAATGATTTATATTTGTTTGATATTGGATAACATGAAATAGTAATTTTCCTTCCTTGAATGAGGAAAAATTAGTTATAATAGTCAATGTATCAGCATACCATATGCTAATAGTTATATTCAAAATATAGCATATCCAATGTTAAATGAAAACCCCACCATCTATATGCCATTTTTCATATGGAAATTTCAATTTTATAACGTATCCTTACAAATTTACTAATAAAAGGAATTTCATGATTGCATACTCATTCATGTATTTTTCTATGAACCCTAATGTGAAAAAATCATTATGCATAGTTGCATTACAAAAATTCCATTCAATTATGTGTTGTAGGAAGAGTACATCATATTCATTCTTTGTGAATTGGCATATTGTTTCACAACAACTTTCATCGTAAATGCTCTTCAATCCATAAATTTCCTTAAATCCATGTCTCCTCATGGATTCCTCTATTTCCATCGATTTATTTTTTGTCTCTTTGTGTTGTGCTATATTCATCATATGTTCACAATAAATTAATTTTAAACTTATTTTCATGCACAAAAGTAGTTCAAAATTCCCAACAATTGTATTTTCGTCATGGAACAATATGTCGAAATCATCTTTTCATTAACATGAATCAGAATGAAAATATATTTCCATTGTTGTGTTTGACCAAAGTCTTATCAAAATTTTTAGAAAATTTAATAACCAATGTTTACAAGAGATGTCCCCCCATTTTCCTCTTTTCCCATTAATCATGAAAATTGAAGCTAGTTTCATGCTATTTTCCAAATAACCAATTGAGTTATTTACACAATATATTTCTATCAATGCATATATGATAAATTCGTGTTGATAAGATAATACTGCTTTTATGGCCCATCACTCTAAACAAATTTCGTAATGTTGTATCGTTAATTCTAATAATTCTATATATTGACATGTCTCCAAAATCCAATAGAATTTGTATAGCATCAATTAGGCAATGTCCTATAGCGTATGAAAATTTCTTACAATGAAATATATTATATTGGTTTTGAACTACATCTATGCATTCAATTTTTATAAAACATACGCTTTTCCATTGACACCTTAAAAATCATGTTTCAAAGAGGTTCTGAATTGACTATGACCTACCGCTCCATGATAAGCACAACACAACCAATCCTTAGAAAGTAAACATTTTGAATTGGTTCTCATGATACTATTGATTACCTTTTTATTCAATTAGTACTAAGTCTCAAAGGATTTATTGATTCTTGAATTCACTGGTCTATCCATGCTTCAAATCGTAAATGCAACTCCAACATCTTTGAGACAAAAAAATTTGAGTGAAAGAACAATGTGGAAGAGAAACAATACAAATAGCTATAGAAAACCAAGCCATAAGATAACAAAGAATATATAAATTGATGGCATATGTAGATTTCAAAATGGATAATGAAATTTTACTGCATTAGGCTCGAAAAACCCTTCTATTATTTCATTCTAACCTGTTTAAATTTTCCTCACTCAATCCTCTCACATGGTAAATGAATAATCAAATAGTAAAATTATTCATTTTCCCTATAAACATCAATTGCTAAATATATATTTTCAATTCATTCGAAAAAAATCATCCATTGTGTACATGTACAATTAGAACTTAATTGTAAGAAATTAAACTTACTTCTAAATGTCACTTTGACATCACATCAGAAAATAATTCTCTCAGTGTAAAATTGACAACAAAGTTAAAAGGGATTACTAATAATATTTGAACAATCCACGAAACTAATGCCTATGAGCTGTAAAGAGATAAGATAACTAGAAAAGCTACATATTTACATTAAACAAATAGTTTTCTAACTTTCCCACTATAACTTGCACATAGTCATAATTACTCCTACATCTTTAATGCTAACTGCATTATATAATACGTTTCCAGATTTGGTAAAATGTACTCACAATATTACAAATTTGTGAACCTAATTACTGCAAGGTTGTAACATATATTGTGTAAACTCTTTAAGCATTCGCATATAGAAAGAAGCAACCACAAAGTACTTGATATAGATATTGTCATATTTGTACTTTCCTTCAAAAACTTCTTTGCGTACTCCTTACACTAACAACCAAAGCACAACATCTACTCACTACACTAATAAGCTTTTAGACGCTAAACAACATCATAAAGTTTTCAGAATGAATTATTTTTCTAACTTTCCCACTATAATATACACACATAGTCATAATAAGATATATATATATATATATAGGTGTTACCCCACCTGTAGTTGGGTTCCTATTGATGTAACGGCTCTCATCGTGTGTCAAAATTAACAACTCACAATAATTGTGGTGACCTGCCCTTCCATCGAGCATTCTGATTTTCAGGAAGTTGTCTACCCATGCAAAACAATAGCTCAGATGAGAATTTTTTCTTGGAATTTGGTTTAAAAAAATCAAAAAATTAGGTAATTAGAATTTTTGAATCATTTTTTGATGGTGGAAATGGATTTAGCACCATCAAAAACCTTTGTCAAACCCAAAACCCTAAATTTTGACATAAGCAACCCATATTTCCAAAACGTTTTGCTAAAATTTTTCATAATATTACCGATATTCCTAAATTATTTTGTGAATTGTTTAGACTACTCAAATTTCCACCACTGAGTTCCACTCCGTCAATCTAACAGCAACCACTTATCCATGGTTGTCGTGAATTATGGGGAAAGAGGGGATACGCTGTCTCATCACCAAATGGGGAGGGGGTTCACACTGATGTGTACACCTATTCCTCGGCATTCTGCCCAATGACTAAAATCCCACCCTAAACTATCGGTAATTTTATTTTTTTGAGCTAGAGGGAATCAGCCAAATTAATCCTCCTATTTATAATAGTCACCAACTTAAATTCTCTAGACACAACTCTTTTGAAACTCGATATAAAATAACGCACCACATCAACATAAAGAAACCATATCCAACTCCTATGTTTCACTCTAGTTTTCAAAACTAGATATCGGACCATTCGCACACTAATTCTTGCCCAAACACCTCCCTATTTTAGCCCAAACACCTTTCATGTTATACAAGTTTAAACAATTTCATCCTATTAATAACATATTTCCATAATATTAAACCAATTAAACCAATTTGATTTAATTTGATATATTAGCTAACACTACTTTACGAAGTGCACTTTTAAGACATTTTTTTAAGACAACAGAAATCTTTTGTCTTTAAATGTTACTTTTTATTTTAGTTATTTTACAATCAAATTTAATATCAGTTGAATGGTCTTAAATACAAAATTTAAGACAAAAACAGTTTGAGACAAAAATATTTTAAGACAAAAACAGTTTGAAACAAAAATATTTTAAGACAAAACTTTATATTTAAGGAAAAAACAATTTAAGACAAAAAAATTTTAAGACAAAACTTTATATTTAAGACAGAAACAGTTTGACACAAAAATATTTTAAAACAAAAACAATTTAAGACAAAAATATTTTAAGACAAAACTTTATATTTAAGGCAAAAACAGTTTGAGACAAAAATATTTTAAGACAAAAACATTTTAAGACAAAACTTTATATTCAAGGCAAAAACAGTTTGAGACAAAAATATTTCAAGATAAAACTTTATATTTAAGACAATGGCTACTTAAGACAATGGCAATTTAGACGAAACTTGTTTAAGCCAATTAACAATTACGACGAAACCATATCAATTTAAGACAATATTATGTAACACCTGCAAAATTGACTCTGATAGTGCACCCTAAGTCTACCAGTTTGAACGCTACTACTATCTCGCACCTATATCGAGGTTGTTATTTCACTTACCATTCAGAATGTCTTATATAAAGACAACGATTTGTTGGGCTTTTCATTTTGGTGGGGTAGCCGACTATGAAGAATACGACATCTTTTCCTGGCAAGATTTCTCGAACATCAACTCATTTTTTGTCCCTTCAATCTTTCTTGATATGATTTGAGAAAACTTTTTAGTCATTTAATTTGGCATTACTACACAGAGGGGGATTTTAAGACAAATTTTTTAAGACAAGAAATATTGTATCTTAAAATTTAATTTCGTCTTAAAATTTTTGGTACGAGGCGCTAGTAAAAGAGGTAAAAGTAAAGGATTAGCGGTTTGTATTTATGTTGTTGATGGGTTATTCAGAAAACAGAGCGATGGAGGCCAAAAATAGAGGTGCTTGGTGAGAGGATCGATGGAGGCACTTTCGTTGAACATGGATAGGCATTAACATAGTTGGAGTAATTTTTGGGGCCTCCATCGATTATGTTTTAATCTATGTTTTTTGAATTTTTCATTTATTTTAAATACTACTTCTATCTGTTGGTTGTTGCTATCAGTACATTGTTGTGCTGAAACTTCTAACAGTCATCGACAACATGGATTAGATTCACCTGAAGGATGGTCGAGGCAAATGGAAGAATATCCATTTGCAGACAGTATACCTACTTCAAAATCTCTACAAAATGTTTCGCGAGAAGCAGATGTTTAGGATAAAAGGTAATATTGTTGAAGCATTAGTCACAAAATTCATAAGGGCGGTAATTTTGGATGCAAGTGTGGAGGTAGATGCATTAAATGTAGCCTTTGTTGGTGGAATCGCTGGTGTTGTTGGGTGCAATGTGTCTAATCATAACTATCTGAGTTAGATTTAGTTTTATCCTAATTCTGAATGATTAGGGATCTCTAATTGTTTTTTTGTTTCAAGGTACGCTAATAAAAAATTATTTTCCACTCTAGTTGTTGGTATACCCTGTGGCCTATCTGAAATGCATTAACTAGTTGTTTACGTGGTGTTTCTTTTGAACCTTTTCTCCTGTGGATCTTCCTGCTCCTTCTCTCGTTTTGGATTGGTCGATCATGAGATTTATGAGGATCTTAGCTGCTACCTGTTGGTATTCTTTATGGTCAATATGAGACACACTTGCTGGTTGTTTTGCCTGGTCTTTCTTCTAGACCTTTTCTCCTATGGATCTATCTGCTCCTCTCTGGTTTGGGAGTGGTCGATAGTAGGATTTTCGAGGATCTTTACTGCTACATAAGTGAATTCATTTTGGTTGGTGGATTTGGTAACATATTTTAATTTTGAATTCAATCACGAAGGATTCTCTTGGGTTCATTAATTGCTCCGGGTGGGTTATTTATTTTCCAAGTTGGGCATTGATTATATGAGGGACAATCCATTAATAGTTTCTGTCGTCATTGAAGATCTTTGTCGATTGTGTGTTTGATGAGATTTTTTGAAGGACATTGGTCGATGGTGATTGACTAGTCCATTGTACTTGAAGGGGTGTCCTAGTGGATTGAGCTAGTGACAACCTATATCGAGTGGGGTCAATAATTGATAAGTATCATTATTTTACCTTGTCTACATATTTTAACAAGGTTTTTTCAAGCACTACTACAGAAGGTATTTTTTAGTAATCATCTCTACTTTGGTGAACATGTAGTCAGAATTGCATAGTGTCGATCATGTCCGTTGTACAAGTAACCTTTACATCTATTGGTAGGATGTCACTTGATACTGAAGGAAACTGGGGCAATGATGTGCCATTACGAGATGTCTTGGTACATGCAACTATTGAGGTGGAGAGTTGTGGGTTCCCCAAGTTGGGAGTCTAGCCCTTTGGGACATCTCCTATACATGAAACTACAAATGTGGATTAGAATGTTTCAGTATCTCCACCAGCTATTAAACCCGAATGTGGCAATCCATAGAAAATGTTTTTCCATCAATTGCGAAAAAAGAAGGAAGTTAAGGTTGATCCGAATTATCACAAACTCGTTTTGGTTCCGATGTTTTTTGGGATCGGGTGTTATTATTACAACAACGACATTTGATGAGTAAGTGGTTTTATCTCTGAATTGGTGGCTCTCAAATGGAGTCCTAGGTTAAATAACATTAGTACCCTATTCTTAAGTACTCTCCTCTTTTCAACATTTTATACAATCAATGGTTCTGCTTCCACTTTGTTAATTATGACAATATTGCGAAGATTTTGGGATCATATTGGGTTCATGGTCGTGGTTCCTCTCTTTACATAAATCACACGTGGCCTTTGATCCATACCTGGAATTTACACGAAATAAATTGGCTTCGAGCTAAACCTCCTAGTTTACCTCTCATATTCTGGTCATGTGAATCACTAATGATGATCGACAATTCCATTGGTAAACTTTATTTCCTTGAGGAAGAAACCCTCTTACAAAGGGATAAACATATCACATGGATTTTGGTGGAGATGTACTTCATTGCTAGCCTTCACGCCGAGGTGGAGCCCAATTAGGGTGGCTTCTCTACTAGGCAGCGAATTTACTATTGGGAAATTCCTTTTTGTTGCTAAGGTTTTCATAATGTTGGACATTTTATTGTCGAGTGCCCGCATAGATTTGGAAATTTGTGACATAGAATATCAGATAATGTTTGCGACAGGGGTCGTCCATTGACATCTGTACGCTCTCCAATGGCTTAGGATATTGGTCAGCACTCTCTCTTGGGAAAGCTTAAAATCACACCACCTATGACATGTCCTGAGAAACATATTCATAACGATTTGGTATTAAGTGTTGTTTCTCTTAGTAATTCTGCTTTTGGTCCTTTACATATTGTTTCTCCACATATCCAGTTGTCACATTCTAATTGTTTTTAAAATTCTTCATTGTTATATCTACCAAAAATTTCTCCCTGTTCGGACAATTTGGAATCTACCCACACTCTATCTTTTGATGAAAATGTGGCGACCTCCACTATTGATGACTCATTGACTGTTAGCCCTGATCCTACTCACATTTAATTTGGGACTTTTTCTGGAGACCTTTCTCTAACTAATTTAGTGGGGAGGGATATCTAATTCTAGTTATTGAGGGACTTAGTATATTTCTCTTACATGGACATATGGACGGGTCATTGACGAGTATCTTTATTACTAAACAAGTCAATGTTACTCATCTTATTTTTGTTGATGACATGTTACTATTTGGTAGATTATTTTTCTAGAATGGAGACACATTTATGGTATTATTTACCTCTTTGGATCGGTCTTTATACTCCTTATGAATAATACTAAATCTCATATGATTTTTTCTTACCAAGATGATGCACTGATACTTGTAATTTCTCAATTTTTTGGTGTTATCTGCACTACATTCGATGCAGGTTTTATATCTCTTGGATTTATGCTCAAACCTAATGGTTATGGAATTAAGGGTTCAAGTTTTATTATATAGAAATTCCATAGTAAAATTTTACAATGGCCACATAGGGGGCTCTCCCTGGGAGGCGGGCTTACTATAGTTTGAGTAGTCCTTAAGGGCATCTGTGTATATTGACTTCATATTTTCGCTCTACCTAAGAATATTATTAAAAGGATTTTCTCCATCATCTCCAACTTTATTTGGGATGGTAACAGTAATAAGAAAAAATTTCATTTCACCAGTATGGCGATTTTGACTCAGAGGAAATAGAAAGGAGTATGGGGCTTGATCTCAAACATATGAGTTGAGCATTACTTATGAAATTTTTTTGGTGGGCTCTAAATGGAGATGGTCTTCGGCATAACACCATCAAATCTAAATACCTCCAAAGCAAATCAATGAAATTATGGATAAATGTTGGCACACACATCCCACATGACATATCATACATTTGGAGGAGCTTTATCAAGGTCCGACCATGAATTATGAGCAATATCCAATGGAAAATTGGAAAATGCACAAAAAATGAAATTGGATTAGATCCAATTTGTGGATTTACAAGTGATCACACCTTTCTTCCGTAACTTCTACGGAGAATCCACAATTTGGGCATACACTATGTTAGTCAAATATTTATATAGGATGTATTATCCAATCCCTATTAGGGCATTGCCTATGAAATTGGATTATATGGGGACCGTGAAGGTAGATGGAATATATACATCTGAAACCTTGCACATGCGAGCATATTTCTCACTGAAAATGAGGATATATATGTATCGAACGACAATTTGGTGATGGGTCAAATAAAGGTGCGAGAGGCATACTAGTACATTTCACCAATTATTATTTCTTCCTCCAGAAAATGGTTTATGAAAATATGGAAGTGGATGATTCCAACAAAGATACATTTATTTTCTTGGCTCATTTGGAAAAATAAAATATTCACATGGGACAATATGTGTCGTAAAGGACAAAGGGGGCCTGGTTGCTCTTTACTCTATATGGAGGCGATGGAATACCCAAATCGTCTATTTCTTCAAATCTCCTTTGCAAAATCAATTTGGAATGGTGTATTTAAGAAGGATACGAAGAATGTGGGTAATAGAAAAGCTTCAGTGAAGGTGCGATGGGGAGAATTAGAGGAGGAAGACAACAAGGATTTGGATTTCTTACTGTTGCCTCCCAAGTTGATGGGCCCTGACTAGAATAACGTGAAGACGATAGTTCAGTACATGTTCAACAATCAGGACCAAAAGGTTTACTGATATTTATAATCCTAGCATTAGATAATGAGAAGGGACCTTAAGACCTCATGGCATAGAGGTTAGGGGGCCTAGAGGGAAGGAATCAAGATAAATTGATAGGGGAACCCCCAATAGTTGTGATAAGGCGATTAGGGGCCTCATTATCACAACCCATAAGCCATTAACCCATAATCGATAAATTCCCTATCCCCTTAATCCAAAAGCCATAATCCCTTAACCCCTAGAGTCACAAATCACAACCCATTAATCCCTTGATCCCTTAAACCCTAAGCCACTAACCCCTTAACCCATAACCATTAACTTAGAATCCTTGAAGCCCCTAAGCCCTAACCCATTATCCTCTTAAACCTCATGCTTAACCCTTTATCCCTAACCCATAAACCCATTAACCCCTAACCCCTTAACGAATTGACACCTATATCCCATAACCCTTAGGAAATTAACCCCCTAAATCCCCTAACCCTTAAACCCTTGGTGCTTAACCCTTAACCCATGAAACCCTTAACCATTTTAATTAGCCTTTAAATCCTACACCCCCTAGACCTCAACCCCTTAACCCGTAAACTGCCTATGCCCTAACCCTTTACCCTTTACTATTAACCCTTGATTCTTATGCCCCTAAACTCCTAGAACCCCTAAGCCTTTCTCCCAAAACATAGGTGCTCAAACACTAATATTCTTGGTAATATTATGTTTTTGTCCACTAACCCCTCAAATGAAACCTCCAAGCACTACTAGGGTCCAAGGAAAATAGCCACAAGGTATCTAAATCCGATCTACATTTTATGGACAATAACAAAATCCCCCAGTTATCCTCCACACATTTACTTTGAAAGGGAAACAATATGGTCTTCTAATTTCCACAAATGCATCTATGTTCATAGGAATAAGTAAGTCTCATCTCCATGCATGACCCAACGTAATTTATATCCCCTCAAAAGAAAGAAGAGGATACAAGGATGTCTCTTTAGCTATCATCATACATTAACACTAGTCCATTCTCTTACCAATGTATGGGTAACAATCACATACAGGTATACAAACTTTCTCAAAGGTTCTATCCACAACATGCTCAAAACAACATTCAAATTCTCGTAGTTTGCTCCAATTATATTTGAAACTTACACAAGCAGTCCTCAACTACATGAATGGTGCAATGTCCAAGCTATCCATATATAGGTTCATCCCCTTTTGACTTGTTATTCAGTATGAAGAGGTTGAAATAAAACACTGGTGAATGGTATCATACATGTTGTCCCTTCCTTTCTATAAGTGGTAGCCTCATTCATTATGTAATGGATTTTGGTGTAGATGTGGGTTATAAGTGAAGATGTACCATTCTTCTTGTGAAATTTTATTTTTGAAATGAACCTTATTCTCTTTGAATAGTAGAAATTGGTTTGGTTTCTTACTGTCCTACTTATGAACATCCAAGCTCATTGAAGGCACAGACTATTGGCATGAATAAATAAGTTTCTTGTGCCCAAATTTGACTCCATCTTAGAACCTTAGGAAGTGCTTTGTTGGGCCTTATGATATTCTTAAAAGTACCAACCCCCATATCTTGTGGAGAAATTAATCTAGCTCTAGACCACTAGATAATCTAAAGACCCTTGTATTAAGACTTATGGAGATCCATTTGGTTAAACTGGGTACCAAGGATTAGTTTCTAGGTATCCAAATAATAAAATTTCACACCTGCATTCGTTGCATCTATGAGAGGCGTGTTTACCACATACTTACACTCGTTAGCTTCATGTTTTCCAAATAACATTTAGCTATGTTAAATATAATTTGTTGGAGTTATGAGAATTGTACAGATATTGTGGGAAGAATTGTTGATCTTAGTGCTCTGTTTGTTCATGTTTAATGCGTGTTTAGTTGAGACAGACTAATATGTAGTCATCCTTATGATGTTTCTTGTGATTTATGGAGGATGATTTCTTAATTTTCTATAAATTATTATCTACATTTATCCATCCATGGGTTAGAATGATGGCTCTAGATCGTAGGGACTACAGGAAGTTGGTAGATACAAGTATGGAGATAGCTAACAAAGTGGGAGTTGCTTATATTGTGGGAAGGACTATTGAATATCTTAAAGATGAAAGTGAACCATATCACTGATTGAGACAATTGAAAAGGTAGATGCCAACTTGGGAGCTTTAGATATTGAAAAGGTAAGAACTTGTGTTTGGCGCTTCTTGCAAAAATTGGACTTCGATGGGTACGAAATCAAGGAATGACCCATTTTAAGAATTTTAAGAATTTTCAAGGGAGTGGAGGGATAGTTATTTCTCTTTCTTTGTCTTTGTAGAATCATGTGATTGCTTGTGGTTTGGATTTGGTAGGCATGTGTTTTTGGATCATGCTCTTGATATAGGACCATGCGATACATTTTTTTGTTTTGTATGCCCCTATCCTTAGCTTTGAGGAAGAATAGTTGTGGAATTGGATGGTGTCTTCTTTGTTGACAACTTAATGCATCTTTAGGGGGGACTTAACCATATTTGAGTGCCGAGGAGAGATGTGTGGAGGTGGGGTTTGGTATATGGACTTTATATATTATACGTGTGTAGCAGTGGTATCCCTTTGTCTATATTTTCTCTTTTTTCTTTGACAAATAGTGTGGGTGTTGCCCAAGATGCTTATTGCATGATAATTCTTTGCAAGGTACTATTGGGGAAAATTATATGTTGGTCCAAGATATTATGAGAGATGATTTACGTGCTTCCTTTGATTCTATGAAAAATTGAAAGTCCTCAAGATTGGATAGTTTTCCTTATGAAGCATCTAAGCTCACATGGGATGTTATTGGAGATCATATTTATTGTTTAGATGCAGATTTTTTTTTTAGGTTCCTCTTTGAGTCTCTCAAGTGTTAATTATGGCTTGATGAAGCTTTTCCTAAGAATGAAATGAGAGACTCTATAGGTGGTTGTTAGCTTATCACTGTTCTTACCATTGCTTACAAAATTATGGAAAAGGATTTGGATTTGAGGATATCATCAGTTGCAAAGTATGTAGTGTGACTGAAGTGCACTAGGTTTGTCTAAGGGTTTCGTCATCCTAGGCAGAAATGGAGTGGGCCACAAAGATAGGCCAACAATTCCTAAATTTGAAGATTGACTTTGAAAATCCTATGTTAGAGTTAGGTGTTCTTTCATCTTTAAGATATGTTGATGTGCTTAGGTTTTGATTCACGGTGTGTGGGTATAATGAGTGATATTTTCACCAATCCCTTGGCCTTCATTTTTGTCACAAAGCCTTATCCCTACAGATAGTGTTACATTAGTTGATTCAATAGTGCCATCCTTTGGTGCCTTACATATTTATTCACTATTGATGCCTTGGGTTACTTCTTGGAGGAGAATTTCATTGTAAGGAAGTTCAACATTATTATGCTTTTAGATGGTTGTGAGACGTTAATAATTATTTTGAAGATGACACTTGCTTGGACACCCTCATAAAATTGATTTTTTTATTTTTGGGTTGGATTTGTCTCTACAGTGGACTCCTACTACCTGGTTTATATTTTTTATGGAGTGATTGTTAGTTTTGATATTCTTTTTGGGACTTGGTTATCAACTATAGACTCATTATATGTAGAAAACTTATCTATTTTCTCTCATTTATTGAAAATTTGGATTTTATTAATGTTAGTTTCTTATATGTAACATCTCAAAGACTTGATTTGTCCTCAAAATATAAATTGAGCTTAAATAAAATTTGTTGTTACCAAGTTTTCAGGTTTTCAAATGGAAATTTGTGAATCTTCTTGTCTACTTGCCTTAATTTTCAAATTGCGTAGGTTGTTGAATTCAAAAGTTAATTTGCGTGCTTCTAGAGAAATGATGTCTTAGAATATATATTTCAATATTAGATGATGTCAATATCAGTATGAGCCTCATAAAATGTTGAGTTATTCTAGTTGATGGGCCTCATAAAATGTCGAGCTATTCTACTTGTTGGACTATATTTGTGATCCAATATATGGTAGAAATAACTTGAATTATGCAAGGCTTTAGACTCCTTGAAGCAATGGAAACGAATGCACATTATATTGAAAAAGAGGGAGGATATTGTTTTGCATGGGAATATATTCAGCTAAAATGCTAAATTCTCTTCAAGATTGAAAACAACTAATAACTCCATGCTACCATATTTAAGGTTGGTATTTTTTTACCTATATGACTGTAGGTAGAGAATATGTTTGGGTGCTAATAGAGGAATTAAAAATATTCTTCTAAATTTCAAATTATATTTAAATGGATTTGATTTCCATGTAAAACAAGAAATAGAAGCACTAAAAAAAATATAAGTTAAAGGTTGCAATAATTTTCTTTTATAATAAATATTTATTATCCTTTCACAGGAAATTAATAAATCCTTGCACACTTAAGTTACTAATGGCATACTTAAGCTACTAATGCTATTATAGTCCTTTTTATTTTTTAATATAGTTTATATCCTACAAATATGCTTTTTCATACTTTGTGCCTTAATGCAAAAATTTACTAAAGATTTTTGTATCTACAATCAAAATTAATATTTCCACTGAACTAAACCATTATAGAATTTTACTACAAAATGTTAATTCACATTAGGTACATTAGTTACCATGGGATTTTTTTATGACATTAGTTACTGTGGAGTATTTTATGAAATTAGTTACCATTTCCTCTCAGCTTAGTCTTTTGCAAAAAGGAACGAGGCTTTTTGCATGTAGACGAAAAAGAGGGTAGAATGAGTGGGATGATTGAAGCATGTAAACGAAAAAGAGGGCAGAATGAGTGGGATGATTGAAGGGTGTAGGGCACAAAGAGAGAAGAATGAGAGACATTATTTAAGGGGAAAGAAACATATGAGCAATGAGTGTGATGATTGAAGGGTGTAGACGAGAAAAAGGGAAGAATGAGAGACCTTATTGAAGGGGAAGCCAACACACTGTCAAAGGGTTTATGTGGTGGTATCATGGCAGTAATTCCATTTTGGAGATTGAAAGGGAAGGTAAAAAATTGTATAATGGATTCTGCAGCAGTATCTACGGTGGTGATGGCAACAACCCCATTCTAGAGGGCAGCATGTACAGGGACATAGAGAGGAAAGAGTGGAATGGTTTTTGTAGTGGGATCTATTGTTAGGACGGAAGCAAACCCCCTATGTAGGGCAGGATGCACACGCACAAAGAGAGAACATAGTAGGAAGAACAGAGTAGAATGCCTTTTACAGTGGGATCTATGACGACGGGAGCAACCCCTTTCTAGAGGGAAGTGTGTTTAGGAACAAATACATAACATAGTATGCACTTGCTCGATATTCATTCTTGGGGGAAATTGAAGAGTTATATGGTGGCATATGCACCTACTCATTCATTGTTGCTTCGTATTCTGAAAAAAATTGTGACACTTCCGATACAGGTCTCTATCGAGTCCAACGATAAGCGGAATTTGAAAAACTTATAATAGACAAGCCAATGTAGCATGTCTGTTACGTTCATCGAGAGGGTTTTCACGTTGTCATCTTCAAATAAATTTCCATTAGGTGTCTTCCTATGGAATCCTGAATGAGGTAAACCTCCTCCACACACAATTCCATAACACATTAATTACTATGGAGTGATAAAATAATAATGCACATAGATAGGAAAATTCATATCTATAGATATTGAGAACAAATATGTTCACAAGAATATTATTAACCATTTCATTCTTTCTTGGCTTCTTAGGACTAGGATCTTAAGACAGTTAAAATGTCTTTATTTTATTCTGTAGCAATTATTGGCAAGCAACTTATGATTTATGGACTCTTGACACTTGTAAAATAATGTCCATAACCAATGGAAGTATGCCATTTGAGGCGATTAACACCACAAATTCAATCCCAATCATAGAATATAATATGTTTTGGAATTTGTTGTGATAGAGAAAAAAATAACTCTGGATTTCAACAGACAAGTGCTTTCTAGTCGTTGCAGGACATTTTTATGATCAAGTTAAAATTGAGAGCATGCAGGTCAGTTTCTCAAGGTGATGGAAAAACCAAACCCATTTGGGGTTCAATTACATTCCCTAATTGAAGATGGGGAAGTAATTTGTTGTTGAAATTGTGTCACAATCAGATGAAATAATCTGAGTTTTAATTATTTACTACAACCATATTTTAAGTTCAATGGAGGTTGTGAACTGATCAACCAAGCACATAAGGATAGAAATAATGAAAATGAAACTTCCAAACAGAGTCCTTGTCAGCTCCAAATCCTTTTGAATCCACTTCAGAAAAGGATCTTGCTGATTGCAGAACATGAATTCAGGGCATCAATATTTTTAGAGCAATTCTTCCAGAAATTCTTGAGAAAATAAGAATTAGTGCTACCCTCGCAACACTTTAAAGATAAACTATATTCCTATGAATATCAAAATTAATGCCACATTATTAGCCATATGACACCCTACATTCAGGGTTCTTGGTAGAATACTTGACTTCCCTCATTGGTTATTATAATTCATAAGATTTAGATTCTATAATGTTTGGGTTGGACTTAGGACTGTGTTGATACCTTAAATATATTCTCTTATAATTATGGTTGCAACTTTTTGTTAATGCAACCAAAATTTCTATGGAGGGAGGTTTTTTAAGTAATTGTTTAGCTTACAAACACTTCTAACAAGATCAATGTAATGTCACTTCAGGTATGGTATATAATTAGTACCCAACCTTAACACATTATTGTTTAAGTATGTTGTAATTATTGCTTTTGTTTTGAATTGATTCTATTAACACATGATATGATTTTTTTTCCTTGGTAATCATGTTGTAATTGAAATTTTTTTTTTCCTATGAAATTTAGCAGTGGAGTTGCAGCAGCTGCAACATACCTCCGAAACACTGCTACCTAGATACCATCTAGGGTGTGATATTTATATAATTTAGCTAGGCACAAGAAACCCATCAGGGGACAATTCTTGTAAAAACCCCAATAGTTACGCACCCACATAACCTCTATATTCAAATTTAGGCCAGGGTTCACAAAGATATTCAAATTCTGATTTGAATTCCTGATGTTTTAAAGAATGGCCTAAAATCATGTTGTATTTCATTGCATTGTCAATATTTTTTTTTAAATAAATGCTTCAGATGGGAAACAAGCCTATGCAAAGTTGGATTTGATATGCACTGAGAGATTGCTAGGGTTGAGTAATTTTGGGATCAATTGATATTGTGGCAGGGATATTTTTTAGATTCCCTTTTCCCTCATTTTTCCCTCTATATTTGCAACCAATTTTTTGCAACTCGATCTCTCATGAAAAACATTTTTTTTATCTAGAACTTCTACTAGTTCTGGAATAGACTATTCCCCTACCACAGGCTCCTTAAATAGGAGAGGCACTATATATACTTTGTCTTCTTCAAAATTAGGTTCACTTCTATGCATTTTCTTTTTTCTGCTTTCACCCTCTAGCGTTTGGAAGGTGGATCCTTTACACTCACATGCGTTGAAAATGGACTAGATTTAAATATTACCTTTCTCAGCTATAGTTATTTAACCATGTATGTTATATAAAAAACCAGGTGGAAGTGCGATCCGGATTTATGCAGGAATGCTATAGAATACAAAAATAACCATAAACATAGAAATACATCAGAAATAAGGCTTCATTTCATTAATATAAAATCACAGAAATATGCTTACAAACATGATGGAAATAAAATAGCGAGGGTGCTGGTAGCGAATCTCTGAGAAGAGACGTGGCAACTACAGACCTATGAAATATGCTACAATGAGGCTCGAGGGCTTATTTATTATGGAGAAACAATGGAGAACTCTAAATGTCCAAAAACCTAACCCTAGGAGATGAAGCGCCAAAACTATGGGCCCTGTTTGGGTAAATTGGTGTTTCAACTTCCCGGGGACGTAAATTCAGCATACTATCTCTGTTTGGGGCTTCAAAATGGCTTCGAAATTTCAGGACCCTAAAAAATACTAAAAATAGTAAGTTGTGAAAAAACTGAAAGAGACAATCGTGGGGCCCCAAGTGGAATAGGTGGGTGGCCACAAATATCCACCTGGATCATTCCTTCTCCCTTAGGAAGCAATGGTCCCCATTGTGTTGAGTTCCTTCATGAGATGAGGAAACTTCTGTTGAACTTGGTCCCTGGTGAACCACTTGCCTTGGTGCAGGAGTTGGCCAGCTTTGACAACCTGATACAGTTGGATCTTTTGTTGGTGAGTGTTCTTGATTTGCATGTCCATGATACAGTCTGTGGTGGCTTGTTCCATGCAATCTGGGTTTAACTATTTTTTTTTTATTTCTTCTTCAATGTCAGAGGTGTCTAATTGAGGTAGGAAGTAGGGAAGAAGGTGTTCTACATTGAATACTGGGTGCAAACCAAGGAATGGTGGAATACTGAGCTCGAAGGCATTGTTCCCTACAGCCTTGTTAATAGTGTACGGCCCATATTGGAGCGGGTGAATCTTGCGGTGGGGTCCAATGAGGCACTCCTTCTGCAAATGTAGCCACACATTTTTTCCCACCTAGAAGTTGTGTGGCACTCGATGTTGATCATGTCGTTGCTTGTACTTAGCATTGGCTCTATCCAATATGTCATGAACCTGTTGGCAGATGTGTTGAATGCGCTCGATGAAGTTGTTTGCTATGTCAGCTTCAGACTGGACATGAGACAAATCGGCCTGAGTAGCTGCAAATGGCATGGCTACGTCAATGGGACATAGTGGCTAGAATCCGAAGCCCACCTGAAAGGGCTTATGGCTGGTTGAGCTGTGGAGAGCTCGGTTATAACTATGTTTTACATTGGGAAGGCTCACATCCCATATGCGTGGATGCTTTGAATTGTACATGCGTAGAATGTGTATAACCATCCTATTAACGACCTTTGTCTGGCCATCAGTTTGGGGATGGAAAGTTGTGGACTTGGTGAGGTTCGTGTCCAACATTGACCAGAGGCTGGACCAAAATGTGTTGAGGAACCTGTTGTCATGATCTGATATGATAGACTGTGGGATCCCAAAGTGCACCCACACTCATTCAAAGAAGAGTTTACCAGTGGCTTCAGCTGTGACATTCTTCTGGTAGGTCACCATAATGGCCAACTTTGAGAATCTATCGATTACCATGAAAAAAAAGGCATTTCCATGCTTAGTAGAAGGAAGCCTGACATGTAATCAATGGAGATGGATTCCCAAGGTTGACTAGGGGTAGGGAGCGGAGTATAGAGACCTTGCTTCTTGATGGTCAGTTTGGAAATGGCACAAGCAGTGCAGGATCTGATGTACTTCTTGACATCCTGTCGAAGGTTTGGCCAATAGAAATACTTCTGCAGTGCTGCCACCATTTTCTCGACCCCAAAATTCCCAGTGACTCGAATGTAGTGCACTTCCCATATCATCTTGGCAGGATCACTTGAAGGAAGACAAAGGTTTCCCAGGTGACATAATAGTGCATCTTGGAGGTGAAAATTTGGAACTTGCATACCCCCCAAGAGTGCCTTGTATGTGTAGCTGAATTCTGGATCGCTCTTGCAGAAAAGCGGCTAATCAAAAGTCTCATGCCCACAAGAGTTGAGAACGATGGTTATGGCCACGATCGGTGGTCAGCTGAGGTAGTCTACAACATTATTGGTGCTACATTTCTTGTACTTTATGTTCAAATGAAATTGTTGCAGATATGTGGACCACTTCTGATGGCGATCATTATGCAACTTCCCTTGTGTCTGCATGAACTACAGGGGTTGGTGGTCTATATGGATGATTTTCTCCTTCCCAAAAATTTAATGATTCCATTGTCGACAAGCCTTCACAATGGAATAAATTTCTTTGTCATAAGTGGGATTCTTTCGAACTGTGTCAGAAAATGTCTCACTGTGAAATGCTATTGAATTCCCCTGTTGAGTAAGAACTGCCCCAATAGCATAGTTAGAGGCATCTGTCTCAATCTCAAATGGTTGTTTCAAGTCTGGTAATGTGAGCACTGGGGAAGAACAGAGGCAATGTTTCAATTCTACGAACGCCTTTTTTTTAGGTTCCGACCAACAGAATTTTTCTTTCGCTCCTCCCTTGGTGACTTGAATCAAGGGCTAAGTGAGAATCCAAACACGAACCTGTGGTAGAAATTAGCAAGACCCAGAAATTTGTGAAGCTCTTAGAGGGTGGTTGGGGCTAGACAATCCGAAATGACTTAGATCCTGGCTGGATCCACATGAACCCACCTTTCATCAATAATGTATCCCCGATATTGAACCCGGGTCATACCAAAAGCACACTTCTCCAAATTTGTACACAACTTGTGTTGCCGCAGTGTTTGGAGGACATCCCGGATGTGGTGGAGGTGCTCTTCCCAAGTCCGGCTGAAGATCAGAATGTCATCCAAGTATACCAGTATAGATGAGTTGGTGAATGGATGCAAGATGTCA
The DNA here is from genome assembly GCA_034641835.2 of Pinus albicaulis. Taxonomy (NCBI): domain Eukaryota; kingdom Viridiplantae; phylum Streptophyta; class Pinopsida; order Pinales; family Pinaceae; genus Pinus; species Pinus albicaulis. The sequence continues at coordinate 1,326,785,729 of CM076579.1, forward strand.
TCCATCAACCTCATGAAGGTTGCGATAGCATTTTTCAATCCGAAAGGCATGACGAGCCATTAAAAAAGGCCCTCCTTGGCTTTGAAGGTTGTCTTCCACACATTAGAGGGTTCGATTGGTACATGGTGATACCTAGACATCAAGTCGATCTTGCTAAAATATTTTTCCCCTTTGAGTTGGTCCAGAATGTCATCAATCCGTGGGATCAAGTACCTATTCGAGACAGTGATCTTGTTCAATGCCCGATAATCAATACAAAGTCTCCAAGTCCCATCCTTCTTCTGTACCAACATGATCAGGCTCCCACAGGGCGATGAACTTGGCCGGATGTGACCTTTCTGCAGTAGCTCTTGAATCTTCCTCTTGATTTCATCATTCTCTTGAACAGAGCACCTATAGATCGGTCAATTGGGTAGCAGTGCACCTGGGGTCAAGTCAATGGGGTGCTTTACCTGACAGTGTAGAGGCACCCTTGTGGGTGAGGTGAAGATATCCCCGTACTCCTCCAAAACCTTTTCCATTTGTTGTTATCATGTGAAGGAGCCATGTCTGGAGGTCGTGGCCATAGTCTTCTTCTTTCCTTGGGGGCAGATCATCAGGAAAACAAATTTCCTGGTTTTGGAAATGATCTTACTGCATTGTTTTGAAGTAACCAAAGAGATAGGGGGAGGCGGTAGTACCTCTGGCATCCTGTACAATTTATTTCCCAAAGTAACAATAACAGCGTGAGGCCATAACTCATACACAACATGTCGCTTCCACAAGTATGGTTGGCCTAATAATACATCATAAACATCAATAGGAGAAATTTCACACAATACCTCATCCATCAAGGGCTTGATGCTATAGGGAAGGCAGCACTACTGGCTGACGCAAAGATCCCATCCTTGGTCAGGCCACCTGATGGTGTATGGTTATGGGTGTGCTATGGTCGACAAGCCTAGACACTTCATGTAATCTGTTGAAATTAGGTTATTTTGGCTCCCATTGTCGACAACGAACCGTAGCGTGGAACCCTTTGCCCACATCTGGGAGTGGAAGAGACGCTCTGCCTCCTCTGGATCTCTGTCTCCTCCTTCTGGATCTTCGTAGTGGCAATAGTGGCGTTGGGCTCCGCATCAATAATCTTCTTCCATTTTTCATTCACCTTGTCAGGTTTTGATTCAGATTCAGAGCATGATTCAGATTCAGAAGCCCTCATCTCGGCCACCAGCGACTGCTTGGCCCGACACTCACTTTTTTTGTGAGTGGAGCTCTTATGGAACTGACACCACTTTCCTGTGTCCTTCTTTGGCTTCGTGGTGTTGTTATTTTCTTGTGTCCTTGGCAGGTTGTCTTGGGCCGCCATGCCTTGGCTTTTTCCTTTGTTCTACGATTTGGGGGCACCTTTACCTTGCTTTTGAGTCGCAGATCCAAAGTCTCGCTTCTTCTATTTTAATTTCTGCTCAAACTTGGCAGCATACTGGTATGTTGTACCAAGCAAGGAGATGTCAAGGAACTCCACTTCCTCTTGAATGTATCTGAAAGAGAACCACGATACTTTAGCACCAAATGTTTCTCTGGATATTTGATACCAAACTTTGTTCACAGGGTATGGAACAGACTCGTTAGCTCATGCACATCTTGATCCCTTTGTTGTCGCAGCATGGTCCATTATATGTACTTGTCCTAATATCTCCCCATGGGATAGTATTGTTCCTTGATGGCATCTCAGAAAGAATTCCAAATGGGTATGGCTAAGAACAGAGAGGGTTTTGTCTCATCCATTTTCTCATAGTAGGTTTCCCACTAGTCCTTGACATGGGGGGTAGCTTTGAGGAGTGCAAAAATAATCTTCTCCCGGTTGGAAAAGTCATGAACCGAGAAATATCCTTCTAATAGTTTCAACCATCTATCTACAGCATATGCATCTATTTCACCCTCAAATATGGGAATTTCAAAGTTTACTTGCACCTTAAAGGGAGTCGCACCTCCAGAGTGGCTGTTGGATGCAGATGCGCTGCTAGTGGGAAGTCGTTGAAGGATCTGGGAAAAGTTATCCATAAATCCATTCCTTTTTTTTTCAAGGGCCTCCTTGATCAATAATTTGATAGGATCTCCTGCTCTCTCATCTTTCTTTTCATCCCCCATGGGTGTCCGTCAGGGTTTGCGAGGCTGATCTTGCAAAGGTTCCACCAGATCGAGCCCTAAATTCTTATATCCTGATCTCATTGGGGACATGTAAAGAAGGATCAAGAAAAAGAAGACACCTATGATACCACTTATCCGGATTTACACAGGAACGCAATAGAATACAAAAATAACCATAACCATAGAAATACATCGGAAAGAAGGCTTCATTTCATTAATATCAAATCACATAAATATGCTTACAAACATGATGGAAATAAAATAGCTAGGGTGTAGGTAGCGAATCTCTGAGAAGAGATGTGGTGGCTACAGACCTCTGAACTATGTTATAATGAGGCTTCAGGGCCTATTTATTATGGAGAAACAATGGAGAACTCTAAACGTCCAAAAACCTAACCGTAGGAGATGAAGCACCAAAACTATGGGCCCTGTTTTGGTAAATTGGTGTTTCAACTTCCCGGGGATGTAACTTCAGAATACTATCTCCATTTGGGGCTTCAAAATGGCTCTGGAATTTCAAGACCCGCAAAAATACTAAAAATAGTAAGTTGTGAAAAAAATGAAAGAGACAATGGTGGGGCCCCAAGTGGAACAGGCGGGTGGCCACCAATATCCATCTGGATCAATGTGCTCCAACCGAAAGGTACTCACAGTTAATTTAGTTTCCAACATCTTGATTTCCTTTAGGGAACCAATCCAATGCCCAAAGAGATCCACCCACATGTAGCGCAAAGTCATTCTGAGAGTTGGAGAGGTTAGTTTTCGATATATTGTAATTAAAATATTGGATTAATGCCTACACCCCTAAATCTTAGTATTGGATGTATTGTAATTAAATTTTTGGATAAAAACTATTCACATGGGTGATATATTCAAATATTTATCATTTCCACAAAACCATTTTAACAGAGAGAGAATGTAGTAACACTATAGTTCTTTAAATCAATATTTTTTTTTGAGTGGATAGAGCTATTGCATCCAACTCCTGAGCTCTTCTTCTATACACCAAAATAATCTCCTGAGAATATAAGAAATGGTTCTCCTTTTCAAATTTTATCATTGGCTTATAATGGTGATGCTATCCAACATCATAGAAGCCATCAGGTAATTGATCATTAATGCCACATAAAGACTCAATGCTATATTTTTCAGACTCCCAGGAGAATTCTTCCATGGATCTTCCTTACTTTTTGGGCTTAGAATTTTTGATAAAAATAACATGGTGCTTACTCGGCATGGGAAAATCATCAGTGTTGGCCTCAAAGCAACAATCTAATTGACCACTCTCCTTCATAACAGCAAGGGATGTTCCACTCTGATCTATAATCGACATTACATTATCACAGGGTTGCAAGTTTCTTGTGCCAAGTTCCTTGTTAATTTTGATGGGCTAAAAACTAGGTCTGTGTGGGGGAATCCATCTCCTGGTATGATGCCTTATTCCTTCCTAATGAGAATGATTACTTTTCTCTCATCACTTCACAATATATGTGATTTTGGGTGTTGATTCATACCCTTGCTCTATATAAGGCCCTAAAGGGTGGCTAGGATTTACATATACTCTAATTGCTAGATATCATTCCTACTAGTGCTCAAAGGCTCAAACTCTAGCATTTTTTCTTGTTAACAGTTACTTACCCAGGAGCTATACCTTAGCCTCCCACATTTTTATGAGGTTATGTTGATTTTTGTTTTCTGCACACCCTGACAAGCTACCACTACTTGATGCAGTGCAGGTGGGGGCTAAACCAAAAGATAAAGAAACTTCATACACATATTAAGTAGGAATAAAAAGTGTATATTCATATGAAAATGATGTTCTCTTGCATTATTCTTATTTATTAAGCCCAAGGTCATCTTTTACAGGTTCAGATCTCAACTGTCCCTACACCCTTGAGATATCAAGGTCAACCGCTCTACAAGGCCATTTTTTACAGTCCCAAGGCTCACTCACAAGAGCCCCTACCTTCTTTTTAATTCTATCCACTGTCCATGCGAGTCTAATCTACTAAATTAAATAGAAATAATACAACTATAAATTTTACTAAAACAATGAGCCCGACTAAGGAAAGTGACAATGCATATATTCTGCAATATTTTGGCATCCAATTTCATTGCATTAAATTCAATGTCTCTTCATATATATAATGTCATAACTTTCAGATCTCAGATGGAATGGTATATATATTTGTTATTTCAAGAAAAAAATTAAAAATTATAACTTTGTAAAAGTAAAAAATATTCACATTTTGTGAGTGCTATTAGGCACATATACAGTCAAGCAAAAAAAAAATCCTACGATAACTTCAATCTAAAATATTTTACCATATCTTACACACAAAAAGGTGTTTCTGCCTATTATAGGGCCCTGAAAATTCTCAGGGATCAACACAATGACCATCATAACCAGCATAAAGTTTGTTTGCCACACTTTCAGGAAGATAGAAATAAAAACATCATATAGAGCACCTATTCAAATAATAACAACAATAGAAAGAAAATAGGAGAGATGTTAAGGCTATATGAGAAAACGTCTTGGATTTTTTTGATCCCCTTCCTCTATATGTTCTACAGCCTACCAGGTCCAGGACTTTTGTAACTTCAATAACTTGTTTTAAAAAATTGTCAGCCATCACCTCCTGTTCCCTGTAAACATGTGTGAGAGAGATATTATTGAAACTACCAATTAGAAGCCTAATATGCTCTAGGATTGGATGATGGTATATACTACATACTATGCATCTCTGCATCTCGTTTGATCTTATCAATGGTAAAATTTGAATCTCCAAATACTTGAAAACAATCCATCCTTTCTCGACTAAAATTATCAATAGTGCAGCCAATGTCCTATCCTATGACCATTTATTAGAGCCCTCTACATGACCTAGTTAAAGGAGAAACTATTGGCATATGATGAGAACAATACACCTCCAACACCACATCTGCCAGGCTTTCCTAGGTTTTCTCCATCAAAGAACCCCAAGGACTATTTTTAACTTTTATCTAATTGTTTGTATATTTTTTAGGGTTTGAAATTTGGCTTTTTCAGACATCTTTATATCATCATAAATATATTTTATTTTTAAATAAAAATTATAAGGGTGAGAGACTTTCCGTAAAAACTAAATTCCAGATACCCAAAGAAATGACACAAGGGAGTGCCTTTTGATATGCAACAGTCATGTTCTCCATCTAATGCTTTAGTCCTTCTATCATATATAGTTACTCCCATCTCCCTTTGCCTTCAATTAAAGTTAGAAATTTATTCCAAACTTGTTTGGTGAATGGAAAGCCTTAAAAATAATTCCCAGATACCCAAAGTAATCACACAAGGGAGTGCCTTTTGATCTGCAACATTCATGTCTTCCATCTAATTCTTCAGTCCTTCTTTTAGAAATAGTTTCTCCCATCTCCCTTTACCTTCAATTAAAGTCAAAAATTCATTCCAATTTTTTTTTGGTGAAAGGAAAGCCTTCTAAACTTGATGAGGGCAGATGGACTTCGTACATGAGAGAGTTAAACATGGAGATGCATGAAATCATCAACAATAATTCAGATGGGATAAGACAATAGTTGAAATCCAAGATTGATTTGAATGCAGTCTGTCAATTGCTAGAACAAGAACAATGCTTTTCTTTAGATTGTGGGTTGTTCAATAGAGGACAACTATAAAATCTTATTCTGCAGATTTTGCCTTCCTCTTAAAGCATTTAAAGTAGAAAACATTTAAATATAGTTTTACATTTTAAGCCTAAAGTATCTAGAACCTTTCATCATGACACCTATAAAGTCATTTAATAGATATTGAGGTTTGCAAGTTTGATCCTAAATTTAGAGCACTGTAGAGCATAATTTCTAGGGGCATATGCTAAAATTATAAGTAGGATCTTGGGGCTCTACTGATAACTGTACAAATATGTATATCACGTAAACAACACAGGTATACCACATAAACAACTTCAAGTAATGAGATAGTTATACAGATGTATTTTTTATTCTCAGGACACAACACTATGATGGATTTAGATTAAGTTTCAAGATTACATTCGCCCTTGACTAGTCTTTGATATGCATGCCCCATAATAATTGTACAGAACTAGTAGCCATCCAGTGCGTTATAAGTCATGAAAGATATATTTCAGATGTTGCCTAGTTTCTGCAACTATCTAATATCTCCATCATCTCTGTGGACAACACTGTTGTAGGGTGACATCTTGGTTATACCTTTCAAACAACACCTTAATACTTCTCAATACAATATTCTATATACTCTTCACACTAGGTTACACTTCATTTTATGATCATCACTTATACCAGGTGATGTTCCAGCCATGGGATTAAATATCTTAGTTATCTTCTTCTATATGAAATCCAACTACCCATAACTGTCTGTCAGACCATAGCCTTGTCTCTAAGTTAGGATAAATCCCATAGTATGTCATATCCATCATCAGAGTTGGTAGAGGCTGATCATAGTAATAGAATTACAAAGATTTTATAGATCTCCTTTGGCCATAAATTGTGGGATAATTTAGAGGAAAAAATTTGTTATGGTACCCTCATGAAAACCAAGGGGTGACATCTTGGTCATATTGGGCACACAAATTCTTCTTGGGATCACTTTAGAACCCCAAATTCTCAGATTAAATCTACAAAAGTGAAGTCCATAATCCAAAGTAACCAATTCATCATCTCAAGACTGCAATATACATTTCCACTTTGATCATTGTTGAAAATAGAGACACATTAAAATCCAAATGAAAATATGTTGGGATCCCCATCACCTCTACACTGAATGGTCCATTTTCAACAAATCTCATAATCCCAACAATTTCATCGTATGTAACAACGTCTTGAGAATGTATATTTCTTCCACAAATAAAAGAGATGGAAACCAAGATTTCAGGGTCTCTTTGAGAAATTTTAGTGGACTATTTGATTAAACACAGTCTTCTCTTCACTAAAATTTCTAGTAATCTTTGTTGTGAAGCCATTTATGATATAATGTAATTGAACAGAAACAAATTCATCCCATTCACCCTCTCCTTTAACCTTATAGTTTGCTGTGACAAAACCTTCCTTGTGCTTTCCAGAACAAGAAAAATCCTATAATTACATGTTGTAGAGTGCTTTGTACTTCTGTAACTGCAATTTCCCTAATGCATATAATTTGAGGCCTCCAAATATGGATTTTATTCATATTTTTTATATATGTGATCAAATGGAAAGGTAATAATTTCATCATTACAAAATATAAAGGTAGAATTAAGCCCTCATAAAAAGGTTGATCTGGTTTGCTCCCTTAGAAATTTCTTGTTTATCCTCTTCCTAAACAACCCTGTCATTCTTTGCCTTGGGGTTGGATTGATCACACATCACATAGCTATGTTGACATTGAGTTCTAGGAAAAGCAAATGGCTCACAACAGAATCTGAGCAATGTTCTTTAATTTCATTTGTATGCTCATAGTCATCATAGATAAGACTGGATTCAAAATACACAACATATGATATACCTTTTCTTTGCACAAATAATGAATATGGATAAATTATGTATCAGGGCTAGTGTGTTCTTCTTCTTCTAGATCTGTAGTAGGCTAGTATCTTTTTAAATGATGCCAACAGTGCTAAATTCCTCAAATTTTGAGCTCAACACTTTATTCATATCAATAGCAACATCATTACAATATAGATATTCACCCTCTAAATTTCCTTCCTTATCTAGATGATCATGATGTTGAAGGAGATGAGGAAGATCATCTTCTTACAATACCTTTTCATCTTCATCCATTCCTTCGCTTAGCACCATAGGGTCTTCTTCCTCCCAATGATTCTCTAAAAGAATGTATCCACCCATTTTCACCCACTGTATCATCTTCTTTGATAGTTTTACTACCTTTGAGGTCAATAAAAAAAAAAGAAAATTTCCAAATCAAAACTATAAGAACTCAATGATATTAATGAAAAAAAATGTTTCTTTCTAAATATCTTATGTAAGGCAATACAAGCAATACACATGAACTAAGATGCATGGTGGATTTAATTATCGAGTAAAATATGTGCATCAGCTTTATGGAATTAGGTGACTCCAAAATTGAAGGTGAAATCTAGTGATTTAAATGAAATAAAAACACAATCATACTTTTAGTTATAATGAAGTCCCTTATTCATAAGAATGATATCAGATTTTATCCCGGTCATTTCACCTATTACCCCAGCTCCACCATTAAAAGTTTCCTCCAGACGATGAGAGAATTCACGGTTAGGGAATGATCAACTCAGGTCTGGTAAGGGCAAGACAAGTCAGGTGTTGTATAGTTACCCTTGCAATCAACCTACTGAAAAAGGACAAAAGCTTCGAACCAAATAGGGTGGGGTGGTGGTAGCCCCAGATCATAACTGCTACTTTCTTGGTTGGAAGGATCGCTATCGCTTATAACCTTCACATTAATAGGGGGTGTTGGAAGTTATAATATGAAAGGCATGTCATGATTCATTTAGTGTCATAAATTATGTGAGTTATTAAGTCATTGAGTGTCTTGAGATAAGTTTGTATTTCTAATTTTAAGAAAGAGGGATCAGCTTTTAGAATAAGATGTGAAAGAGAACTATTCTGAAATTGTAATAAATGCACATTAATGCATTGTAGTTAGAAAATAAATGTAATTTATCTTGTTGTATTGCAATGCCTATTTATAAATTATTTGAGATTTCATTTATAATGCTCCTAACCTTCCCCATCTTAGGAGTTTTATTCTATCATTTGTGGTTTTATGCTTATGTTCATGCATATGTATATATAATGTTGAATTGCTACCATATTGCCTCTTTTAGTATACAGATTGAAAGCTTACTATTTTGACCATTTCTAAACCTTCATTCATACTAATAATAAATAGAATATATAACTGGGGATAAATGAAATTGATTTTGACATTTTTATATAGAAATATACATATTTTTAGTCAAAGTTTACAACAAATTGACCATAGCCAACTTGTTACAGATAAAGTGAGCCTCCTTTATATTATTTATCCCTACCTCATAACCATTATATAGACAATCATTTTTATCCTAATGTAAATATATTAGCCAATAATATTTTCCACCATGTTGAATCTAAATCCATAAAAAAATAAGTGTATGTCTGTTTGATTGGGTTGGTTGAGTTAGCTAGGGAGAATAGCTCTTGTGAGTAGGTCTAGTAATAAGGATAGTAGTAGTTCTAGTAATAAGGATAGCTAGCTTGTATGTACTATATGCGTGTATTGATGGGTGTAAGTATGGGGGTAAGTAGCTTTCATTATGGCTTGTAAGTTTAGCTAGGTTGGATGGTTGGTTCAATCAATCTCTATATGTCGGTAACGTTTCTTGCACTAGTATTTGATTGCTTTAGGTGTGATATGAGGTATAGTTAACATGAAAATGATGCAACAGTTACCCTCCACTTACGATACCTTATGTGATGCAAAAGTTACCCTTCACTTACAATACCTTAGAGTTTTTCCCACCTCTCGCTCGATCCCTTATGGTTTCCATCTCTAGATCTAGTTGAAGCCCCTTGAATTGAAATGGTTAAGAGGTTGCTATGAGAGCTATCCATACCTTAGTTATCCATCAGAACTTACAACTTATCCACTACCATCTTTACCATATCCATATATATATCTTAGCTTGACCTACTACCTGTTGACCCAGTCGTAGATTCAGCACTCATACCAGTAAAATCAACATATCCAATAGATTGAGTAGAAAATACATGAGTAAAAGCATAAAATCTAGGACCATCATTTAAGCTATCAGTAGCATAGGTGGCATCATAATAATGTATATAAGCATCACTAGTAGAAAGGTAAGTAGCAACAAAGCTATTTGATCGAATTAATCCATCAGATCAAGACCTCGAACAACCTCCAATAGGAGAGCCATCAACATCCATAACATAGCCTATTCGAGATCCATCCCTTCGTGACCGAGACTTAGTACTAGTTGACGTAGCAGATATATAACCATATATAGATCAAGACCTAGGAGTAGAGCCAAAATCTAGGGGGGTTGTAGGAGAAGCAAAGCTAGTTTCTTCTATTGAGTAAGGATATTAAGCATCAGTAGCAAGGGTAGCTATCTAAGCTAAAGGTAGACATAGATCAAGATAGATATACAACAGTAGCAAAGACTAGGGATGCAAGAGCATAGGCTAGGGTAAATGTAAAGGTAGCAACACGAGTAGCAATATATCCAGTCCTAGAGAGGGTTGAAGCACCTGTTATTTAAGGACCACTAGCAGGAGGCTTTACTAATGTCTTTCTTTATTCCTTCCTACGAGGACTTGCACTAGGCTATGTGATTTCATATACTACCACGCTCCCTAATAGCAGTAGATCCAGCCCTAGCTTATGGACAAATAATTACATAGTAGCCAGATCGAGAGTCAAAGCCTGCTCTGGTTCGTTTAAGAATCCATTCCATATCCATACATAGATACAACACTAAGTGTTGACCAAGCAAAGGCATCAATTGTATAAATGGGTTACCAGGTCATTGAAGCAAAGGCAGGATTTTAAGCACCAATTTAGAAATTATAAGAAACGATCATAACAAAGGTTGCAAGGCCTTCTCGAGAACTAGAAATAGGGGTAACTAATGTGGGGTGCTTTCTAGTTTGAAATTCATAGCCCGTTCCAGGTAAGGTTGACCCATATGTAAAATAATTCATGTATTATTAGTTTTTTAATGTATAGAGAAGCTCATTATTCTTTTCTATCATTACTACAATCAATCATAAGGTTAGAAAACAAAATATTCCTAGGTTGACTGATAAGACGAATCCCACACACTATTACGGCCCCTTGATGAATGTTTTGGGGATTATTCATTTCATTCTAACTGACTCAAGGGTGTATAGTCAATTTATCATTACTACTTGATCCTCCCTTGGGTCAGCTTTTGGCACATCTCTGGAAAATCAAACCACCCAACAAGAGGTACCACGACCTCCCTTATAGTATGAACACAACCAACAATGTAAACTCGACCTCCAAATGCTAATTCTACCCTATCACAATGAGTATTCTATCCAAGAAAGAAGATAAGGCCTTTGCTCAGCCCTCACGACCTGCAAAAGGTATAATGATGCCCACAAGTATAGTCTTGCTACCCAACAGTAAGACCATGGCCCAATAGTAATTATCTTGACCCATAGAAGATAACTTGACCCAGCATTCAAAGGATGCGCCCTCCTCAAGTAATCTCAGCCTTATCAAGATTAATTTAACCCCTCACCTATTATTTTAAGTGAACCAATGATTGTATAGGTGTTAAAGATATGCTAGAAAATCCACAAAATAGTAAGGAAGTGATTACTTATAAAACCATGTCAATTGGAGAATACTTCATCTTCCCATTGGATAATGCACATAATGCTTAGCTTTGTCACTCTTCACCTGTGGTCTTGAAGCTGTGTTTTCCTCTATCTCTGCTCCTTAAAGGGAAAATATTAAGAATACAGATATCAAGATAAAAGTTTCATGAATTTGATTCCATATCACAAATCATGATAGTAATATGAAAATTAAAAATCGAGGCCAATGCAGTGGGGGGTAGGGGTTCTCCTAGAAAATGCCTAGGGACATGATAGTAATGCAAAATATGAGGTGGAAGCACTTACTTTTTTGCACAACTTAATCAATCTTGAGGAAAAAGGAGCCCATTAGGTCGTTATGGTTGGTAATTCAATAATAATTATAATATCTCTATATTATCCTTCAAACCCTTACATATTCAAGAGCTATTTGAGGCAGAGGTTACTCTTGCATGTGGGATGAATTAGTCAATTAATGGATTAATACCAGTCTTCCCTGATGAATGTTTTTTGAGCTCTGTTCTCCATGGTTTTGGCAATTTGAATATTAGTAAGGGCACAAGCCTCTCTGGATCACTTTATCACCTATGCAGGAGCTCCATTAGGAATTAATGCCAACAACACTGACACAATGGAATCTGCAAATGAAAACCCAGCAATGCAGGTGGACCTAAACACTAAAACCGATTCTGGGAATCCAATTTCTAATTTTCAGTTTCTAGTTTAGAACATGTTGTCATTTGGTGTTGTGACTAGGCCAATACGTGAGGCACTGCACCTATAGAGCTACTCCTTGGTGGTACTGGATGAATATTTCTAGTACTTTTTTGGATGGATTACATGTAACTGAAGACTCTAGGTTAAGGCTTTTCAGATCTACCCTCCATTTTTTAAACCCTCATTGTATAGTTTGCCCATAACAATTTTAATATAATTTTTTATCCATCATTATATTCATGGATGCCATCATTTCCTACAAAGGAAAAATGTGGCCTTCCTATTGGAATGTTGCAATGATGAAAATGGGATGGGGGGTAGGGGGTCACCTGGAAAATACCTGGGGACTTGATAGTACTACAAATAACGAAGTTGAAGCACTTACTGTTTTGCACAACCTCATCACTCTTGAGGAAAAAGAAGCCCATAAGGTCGATGTGGTTGGTAATTCCATAGAAATTATAAGATCCCTATATTATCCTTCAAACCCTTGCATAATCAAGATCTATATGACGGTAGAGGTTACTCTTGCATGTGGAATGAATCAGTAAATCAATGGTTTACTACCACTCTTCCCTGATGAAAGTTCATTGAGCTCTGTTCTACATGGTTTTGGAAATTTGAATCTTAGTAAGGGCACAAGCCTCTCTGGATCACTCTGTCACCTATGCAGGAGCTCCATCATGAATTAATGCCAACAACACTGACACTATGGCATATGCAAATGAAAACCCAGCAACGTAGGTGGAATTGAACACTAAAACCAGTTATGGGCATCCAATTTCTAATTTTCACTTTCCATTTTAGAACATGTTGTCATTTGGTGCTGTGACTAGGCCAATATGTGAGGAAGCACACCTCCAGACCTACTCCTTGGTGGTATTGTACGAATAGTTCTATTACTTTTTTGGATGGATTACATGTAATTGAAGACTCTAGGTTAAGGCTTGTCAGATCTACCCTCCATTTTGTACACCCTCGTTGTACAGTTTGTCCACAATGAATTTAATATAAAGTTTTATCCATAATTATCTTCATGTATGGAATTATTTCCTACAAAAGACAAAGGTGGGCTTCCTAGTGCAATGTTGCCAAAAAGTGTTGGTCATGATCATCGAATTTCTGAAATCTTGGGTGACAAGTTTGAGGAAGCTTTCAACTATATTTTTGAGAGAATGTATGCTCTTTGGGTTTTTAGAACATTTGAGCCATCCATTATGCTATTATCCCAAATAAGGTATAAACAATATGATCATGACATCTTCAAGTATTTCTATAAACTATGAGATATACCTCATAAATTCCAGGACATGTGGTACATCATTAAAAGGGTTCCCTCCAATCTCCTCAAGATCATTTCCGCAGTTAGTATGATGCATATTTTCAATATCCAAAGTTGGAGATCCTTGATACTTTATCATTTATGAGTTATATTCTTTTCCATTATATAATCTGTGTCATTGAGGAGAGACCAGGAGTGTAGAGAACTGGTATTATCGAATTTTCAAAGTTGATCTCTATTTGATCAATATTTTGGATGTATTTTTGATGTTGGTAATTCCTAGATATTCTCGTGGATATGAATTTCAATGTTTTATGTTGAACATGGAACATTATAGTGCTATTATTATTACTTAATTCTCATTATTATTTTCATATTCATCTGCAAGAATATGACTTAATAAGTTCACGTAGCAGATTTCCACTCTCTTTTCTCCATCAGTCCATTCCATCAAGGCACCAGTCCACATGTGATAGGAAAGTGTTTACCACTTTATCATATCTTTTATCATTTCTTTGTTTAGTATAATGAATTCATATCTGCAACAGACCATTGCAAATTAAACTTCCTTGTAACAGATTTAAATGAGAACTCAGTTCATAAAATTTACCTTAGTGTTTGTTTGTAGCCTAGCTTGATTATTTTAATTTCCTAATTAGAAACATCAATGACTTATTTCATTAATATAAGGTCTAATTTATGAACAGCAATTCGTATCTAAGAGTTAGATCCCGTAGCAACACCTCCCCACCTAAGCTAGAAGATGACATCCCATAGTGAGATGAAACAACCAACGTGACAACGTGAGTAGATTTCCTAATGTTATATTAAGTTTCTCTATTTTTTTTTGTTACAAAAAAATTGCTCAATTTCAATTGCTAATAGAGGTATATCTCATATTAGCAATAAAACAATGACTTGGAGAGTTTTCATTTTGTTTCACGTCAATTTTGTTAGTTTTTCTACGACTTTTATCCCAAAAACAAAGAGATTTTACAACAAATTTGTCAATTTTATATGTTATTTTGACATGTCTAATCACTGTAAATTTTTTTATCACTGATTTGAAGAGAAAAAGTAAAAAATTTGAAAATCTTGTTGAAGATCAGCAAGTTTTATTGCAGATTTGGATTGCCAATTTCCATTGGGAATTCAAATTTTAAGCCTTAAAGCACCAAAGGAGACCCCCCTCAAATTAATATCACCAATTCTGAAGTCATAGGAACTTTCATCAGTTAGAGGGACTTAGTTCTCAATAGTTATCCAGAGTTCAACATTGCCGATTAATGGATTGAGATTAATCATGAGATAATAATCAATACCAAGGAGTCTAGATAAAGTTAATTCTCTTGCACGTGGAATCCATTTAAGGCGAGGTATTAGTATCCTGGATGTTTTTTACTTGCTTCAAAAACATAACTATTGACTCACTTGTGGCTAAGAGGAGTTGTATTTCAAAGTTCTTTGTTCACCTTTTGTATGTTGCAGTTTACTGGCAATGGATATTTTTACAATATTTTTTGGTTTCATTTTACCAAAATGAAGAAATTTTTTGTTGTTAATAAGAACTTGTTTTATTAAGTTTCCAGGATGGTGTATTCTCCAGATACATAATATACTGATGAGAATCATATTTCATACTTGGAGTCAATTGAGGCATCTTTTGACAAAAAAATGTATGAAAAGGAGTATTGTGCCCTTGATTTATATGACCACACTCCTAACAGCCAAAAAATCTTGATCCAAATAGCGGTGAATCAAGGATTAATTTTCCTTCTTTCAATGAGGTAATTTTATCTTCCATGATAACTGTGTTTGATTTGGGTTTTAATTAATATGCATGCTCCAGATGACTAATCAAATTATTTAATGGGATTTTCTATTTCGACCTTCTTGAATTTTGTTTTTGAATTAAGGCATGTGATGCTCATCTTTATAGTGATTCTTCTTTCTCCAGTTCAAGGTTTGGAGAAAAGGTTGTTGGAAGAAGCCACCCCAATTCGATTAGGGTCAACAATTAGCTATTCCAATAGTTCTAGGATGCCCTTGGGTACAACACTTTAGAAAAATGATCTCTTCCAATAAACAAATAGTTCCATTTAGTTTTGTCAATGAATCTAGGAGAAGTCGTGCACAAAAGGGAGCAATCATATTAAAACATCTAGGTAATACTATTACAACCCTAGACAAAGATCGAAATTTAGGTCAAAGGACTTGTGCCTGGCATCAGAGGTTGCAGAGCAACTATAGTAGTTTTCCTAGTCGTTGTCGCAAAATGGAGCTCAGTGTTGTTCATAATAAGAAGTTCAATGTTTCTTCCAGTGCTATCATAGGTGAAACTGAATGGATGTCATGTTGATTATCTTGTTCATTATGAAAATGTTGATGGTGGCCGTAGCTCCCACGGTGACCAAGTATTCTTTTAAATGCCACTGAAGTAAATTTGTAAAATATCATAATGTCCATGTTTTTAATATTTATTTTAATTCTTCCTTATGTTATTTTCTTCATGATTGGATTTATTTTGAAATTGATACTTTAAACCATGTTTGAACATTAGGTGGTTCCATTGCTTGGGAGTTTTAATGCTGAGGAAGCAGGGGATTTTATTTATACTTCCAAGGTTCAAGGTTCAATCACTTCCTTACGTACAAAATTAAAAAATAGGATATATTTTCTCAAACAAAAGAAACTATAATGAAATATTGGTGATTTTACAATGGAT
The DNA here is from genome assembly GCA_034641835.2 of Pinus albicaulis. NCBI lineage: Eukaryota > Viridiplantae > Streptophyta > Pinopsida > Pinales > Pinaceae > Pinus > Pinus albicaulis. Next base: position 1,326,801,943 of record CM076579.1, read on the forward strand.
GACTCTTTAGAAGAATTTTTAATTGTAAGTGAAAAAAATGGTATGGCAAACTATCAGTGGAGCAGAGTAAAGAGAGGAGAAAGTTGTGATAGTTTCTTATCCATCAAAAGGATCTGGAATTTATTTGGTGCAAACCCTTTACTTGGAGGAAATATTAAGATGGAAAGTTATTAAAAATCAATCATTTTGAAGAGCTTCATGTTACTTATTCTAATTTGGATACAAGGAAATAATTCTGAGTAATGATATCTCTACAGATGGAATTTTTACATGTCTACAAAATAGGCTAGATTGTATACATATCTTTGAATATTGTTTTGCTCTTGATTGAGAAAAAAAAGGTTCAAAGTAGTTCAAAGGTATGTTTGAAATATATTTTTCCTGTATTTATTCTTCAGAGCTTCGTACTATTACAAATTTTGAAAGCACGCAGGAAACTTAGAATAGTTAAAATTGAACACAATTCAACTCACCCATTTTGTGAGCCTTTTTCTCTTTTAAGTTGAAGTGTAGCAAAAGTGACCATCATGTGTGAACAACATAAGATATGCACAGGTATGCTAAATTTTGAGTGTTGTCAGTTTCTCTTGGTTAGCTTTCCTATTTGAATATTTTTCTTCATGCCTTTACTATCATTAGTGTAGGGTCATATCTCTAGGACAACTACGGTGCTTACGACCACAGTGAGCAGATTCTTCAAAATATGAGGCGGTAGAGAGGTCGGTTGGTGCTAAAAGTATTTTGGTTCATGAATAACAATCTTACCTCCATTGTGTTCTATGACCCTAATGGTTCAAGTGGGAAGTGGCTCCTATTTCTATGTGAAAGCCGAAGGAGGGAGGATGCGTATGCTCCCCACATAGCCAAGATCAGATCCAGTTGAAGTAGCACTAGGGCCGATGGCTAAGACAAAGGAAACGACATCAAAGCTAGCATCATCAAAGGTGTAGGAGAAAGCATCTTAACTAGATGGATAAGAAAACATATTTAAGCTCCTACATTGCTCAAAACATCAATAGTCATCAATTTCTCAGAACATCAGTAATCTGTGATCCTCTCATAAACAACAACAGCATGCAGACACCACAGCTGGAGAATGCAGATACCACTTGGCATTGATGACTTTGGTATTTTTATATCTTTTGTAGGTGAAGAATCCACGACTAAAATGAAAGAGGAATTTGAACTGTAGGTTGTAACATACCTTTCAGATCTATGGAAGAACGCATTCACTCAGGATGACAAGTGCATTATGGGAGAGGACCTTGATCTCTACTAGATTCATAGAAACATCTTTTTTTTATTTAAATCATGGAAAATTGGTAACTTGCCAAAGTGATATGGGCAAGGCCTGGGATCATGTAGGTAATAGTTTTTTATCACTTCTTTTCAATATGTTGTCTCTTTTTAAAGAAATTTTATACTGAGTCTTAATGTTTGTAAATACTTTAGAAAATTTGCAATTGAAGAAATTTAAGCTGTTCCTTTAAAATGGTAAACTCATTTCACCTTTTCTTCTATCTAATTTAAGAGTCTTGGATAAAAGTTATACATCTGGTTGAACAAGGGACTGATCCATGCCAATCAAGTAAACCAAGTCAAGTGAAAAAAGTAGCCAATTCTGTGGTCATGCAATCAGATGAAGCACCTCTGTGACATAGTCGATGTTTTCAAAGTCCACAAGGTACACCAAGCTTTTAAAAGAAACACATACTCAACAATTTTTATTTTATTATTTTTATTATTATCATATTTTTATTTTCTGTTATGAGAGTCATATTTTTTAAAGGTAATTTCTATTTTTATCATACGATTGTGATCTTTGAAAATAATTAAAAAAAAAAAAATATTGTATATTTGACATGAACGCATATAGGACATTGGACATATGTTCAGGATTTACGGGTTCATTTCTAAATTTCATGATGGTTAAAAATGTTCTATATAACTCAAATCCATTTTTCAAAGTCATTTTCATGTTGGTTAGAACTACGTTTATTACAAATGTAGCCTTTAAAATTTTGTAGATATGTTCTCTTTCTTCGAGCATAGTTGACAAGGCATTAAGAAGGATTGAAAGTACAGTAAGAAAGAAACTTAAATAGATTCTTTCTTCATTTGATTTACAGGGCTACAACAATGATCAATGACTGTTCAATTGGAAGAAATGATCAATTCATGTTCAATGGTCCTATGAATGCGGTATTGAAATCAATATTACATAACACTGTATACCAATTTTAGATCAACAATTTGGATTTTGATTTCTTTGGTAGGGACTTGCTACCTCGCAACTTACCTTGTTATTACATGTAGATCGGCAAGCGTGCATTAGATGTTTTTGTTGATGCATTTCTGGCAAAAGTGACATTGAGCTAACTCGATTGAGTTATTTTTATCAAGTTAAAAATAGCGGCTGCATGATTTTAGATTTTACAAATATTACACCATTTTGTGTCGTGCATTTTTTTAAAATCAATGCCTATGTATTTCATTTCAATGACTACCATAACTCTCAAACAATTCTTTAAAGGGTGCTAGCTCAATGGAAGAGCACCTGCTTAATTAGCAAGAGGTCGATGGTTCGATTCCACTGTGTCCTAATATAAATTAATCAATGATATTGTAGTTTATTTTTAAATAAATACTTTTAATATTTGTTTATTTCAATGGTGGGACATTTTTCTAGATTCATTATTGTATGTTGTCTCTAAAGAGAAAAGTGATATTATTTTTCAATGTAATTTTTTATTGTCTGTAGTGAGACAATAATTAGGATCAAATACATTGTCTCTTTAAAGACAATATGTCTTTAACCCCAGCTATTGTCTCTAGAGAGAAAAAAATGAAACTGTCTCTAGAGAGAAAAAAATTAAATTGTCTCTCGAGAGACAAAAATGCTTGTGTTATATATTGTCTTTATAAAGGCAATATTTTAAGAAAATTTAATTTGAAACACTTTCTTAAAGAGAATATTTAAGACAATACAAAAGTTTTGTTTTGTCTCAAATTAAGACAATTTACCCAAAAATTGTCTTAAATATTGTCTTAAAGCCCGCCCTTTATGTTGTAGTGTAATTATAATAATTCAGCTAAAAACATGTATTGAACTAGATAAATGTCTTTTGAATTAATGACATCATTAGGATTTGGTTGACGTTTCGAACGAGCTAATGTGATTCATCCTTAGGAAAAGCTGAAAAAGTCCAAGGATCTTCCTTAATAAATAGTGTGGATGCATCATTGTCCAGAATTTGTCTCAGAAAACTAGTTGTTTAAAAGCTAGCCATTAAACTAGCCTCCATAATAAGGGGCTCAATTTTTCCTTTTTCTCGTAGAAGATTCCCTTCGATGACATTATCTGTAAAATTGAATATGTAATTAAATCTCTTCCGGATAATGTCAATGAGACTATTAGGAAAGATTGCTCCATTGTTCTTAGGAAAGCCAAGCCTTCCAAAAGAAACTTGACCAAGATTAAGGTTCTTGCCCTCAAAGCCCTAATGGAAAACCCTATCATTGCCATCCTAAAGGATAATAAGGGTGGTTCCATCTTCATTTTGGATAAATCTGACTATGTAACCAAAATGATTTACCATCTCTCCAATAGTGGCAGTTACATTAAGCTAAAAAAGAATCCTCGTAAATTTGTTTCAAAGGAGATTTCCCTCGTCATATCAATCCCTCAATCCTCTCTCTAGAAAACTTATTGAGAGTAATCACCTCACCCCCAGGATTTATGTTCTTTCGAAAATTTATAAACCTAGATCCCCTTTAAGACCTATTGTTAACACAATAGGTGGTCCCTCTTATCATCTTGCTAAATTCTTAGCCCAGAAGCTTAAGCCCCTTCTGGGTGTCACAAACTCCTATGTTAAGGACTCAACTTCCTTTATCAGAGAATGGAGGGACATCAAGTTGGAACCTGGGGATTTATTGGTGAGCTTTGATGTTGTTTCCTTATTTACTAAGATCCCCATCCAGGAATCCATTGATGTCATTAAGCAGGTATCAGACCAGCACACTTCCAAATTAGTTGGTGTCTTCCTCACCTTAACTTTCTGCCGTTTCCAACGTGAGTTCTACGAGGAAAATTTTGGCGTCGCTATGGGGTCCCAAAAACACGGCCTTATCCTTTCCTCACGTGTCCCAAAATTTTGGCGTTGAAATGAAGGCCTTATCCTTTGCTCAATTTTTCCCTATGAAGTGGAATATTTTCATGGATGACACTTGTGCTATTTGGCCCCATGGCTGAGAGAAGTTAGATATGTTTTTGGGACACGTGAATTCCAAGTCAGACTCAATCAAATTCATAATGGAACTGGAGGTGGATGGTTGTTTACCCTTATTAGATATCCTTCTCTCCAGAATGGATGATTGTTCCATTTGTCACCAATATCTTCGTAAGAAAACTCACATGGAACAGTTCTTTATGCTGGTTCACATCATTTTCCTACAAAAAAAATTTGTGTTTCTTTACTCTTGCTACTCGTGCCCTAATAATATCTGATGAAAAGCACTTGGATTTAGTGAAGTCTCATTTTCTTGACATGTTTGAAAATAATGGGTATAGTAGATCGCAAGGCCTTAAGGCCTTTAAAAGATCCTATAAAGGTTTAAAAGGAATATCTTCCCGATTTGATCATGTTTCGAAGGTTCAACTCTCCTTTATCTAAGGGACCAGACACAAAATTTCCCATTTCCCTAGAAGGAATAATGTTTCCTCTTTCAATTCTCTGTATGATATTAGAAATTCTCTTTGATATGTCAAAGACCTTATCGACCCGAAGGACATGAAATGTGTTTACATGGTTCCTTGTTAATTTGTTACACCCTATATTGGTGAAACACATTGATCCATTAGACATAAAATCCAACAGCATGCATCAGACACTAGGCACAATCCATCACAGACATAAGCTCTTGTTGAACATGCAGAAAAATATTGTCACCATGTTTGCATTGAGGACTCCAAAGTCATTGGTACGGTGGATCACTTCCATCATACGACGCTTAGGGAGGCCATTGATATTTAGAGGCATGGTAGGAATCTTAATAGGGATGATGGTTGGAAGTTGAGTAAGGGTTGGACTAAACCTTTGTCTAGATGATTTTTCTCCCCTTCACTAGGTCTCTTTTTTCCTTTTGGTCCTTTTTTTTTCATGTTTGTGAGTTTTTTCCTTTAACCCCCCGCCTCCCGCCTCCCGCCCCCCACCTTTTTTGTCTTAATCCTTTCTTTATTCTTGCCCTTGTTGTTTTCTTATTATTTCTCCTCTATATTACCTTATAATTATATTATATAATTTCCTTTATATTTTCTTATATTGATAATATATAGTTTCTTATTTATTATCTAATATCTATTAATTAATAATAATTAAAATTTTTAATCAATTTATAATATATAACTATTTATAATAAGAAAATTAATATTTTATTATTATATCTAATTAAAAAGTATAAAATAAAATCTATATATAACTAATTTACTAATTCTTTAACGACCACTAGTTTTTAAACAACTAATTTTCTGAGAGAGGTAGTGATCCATCCACACTATTTATTCAAGAAGATCCTTGGACTTTTTCACCTTGTCCTTGAGATGAACCACAATAGCTAGTTAGAAACTTTAACAATCCTAATAATGTGATTAATCTGAAAGACATTTATCTACTTTATAGATCACAAAAATATTAAATCTAACATGTATTGAACATTGCTTTGCTATAATGTTTTTACTTTTAAAATAATAAAATTTATTTATTGAACTTTTCTTTATTGTAATGTTTTTACTCTTAAAATAATAAAATTGATACAATGTTTTTATAGTTAAAATAACAAAACCACCTTGCTAGGATATCAACGAATCTGCATATAACTTACTTTGCTAAAATTAAGTTAATTTAGAAAAATTAACATATTTTCCTAAACTTAAAACGAATTCATCACATTAATAACAAATTTGAATAAAACTACAACAATTTCATTTAATTCGAGAGCATCATATTAATAACGGATTTGAATGAAACAAAAACAAATTCATTTAATGAATGTTGGGAAAGAATAGATGAAGTTATTGTTACTACTTTAAATCAAACTCTGCATAAGGTTTTTCCTTTGAATGCAATAGATCGTATTAGGGGAATTTTGAGGTCTAAAATGGGCTTCGTAAGGAAATAATAAAATAATAGCTAAACCAATAAAATAATATTTATGAATTTACAATTCACTTTTTGCATCAAAATCCATGTAACCATGGTTAAATTCAATTCAAAAGTTGTACCAAAATAAAATTAATAAAAAATTGTATTGATGTGAATATAAATAAGAATAAGATTTTCAAGAAAAATTCATTATCATTGAACAACTAATGCATTCATCCTTTGTACTTATATAACTTAAAATAAAATAAAATACAAATTCTTGAATTCTTAATTATATAATATACTATTAATTAAAATTTATATTATTTAAATTAACATGTAATTAATATACTATATATAACATGTAACATGTTATATATATATAACACGTAACATGTAGGGATATACATTGTTTCTTTCAAAAAATATGAAATGATAATAATAATATTTTTATTCAAAAAGTATGAAATGACATTTATTATGAGTACTTTACTTTATGACTTTAAAATTACTTAGATCACTACCATGACTAACCATGAGTGTTTATCCACCATTGAGAATGTGACAACTCAAGCAATGCCCCATCAACCATTAGGGATGATGTCATCCCTAAAATGTGATTGATTCTCATAAAGTGAATTTTGATTGTACATTTTCCTTACAAGGCCCATTTTAAACCTCAAAATTCCCCTAATGTTGACAATGAGGCTTTTTCTTGAGCGCGGTAAACGATTCTGATTCTGCGTTCTTAATTCATCCCGTTGAACACCAAAATTATTACTAATTACTTCACAGTTATCAGGCAAATTGACAGCAATTACCACCATCGTTCTGCAAGTGGTAGTACATGAAACCGAAAGCGAAACTATTTAGTAAAATTAAGAAAATAAATTTATTAATAAAAAACATAGTTACCAAATTCCGATACGGAAATAATTTGTCAATATAAAATTAAATAGGGAAAAAATTGGGGAGTATACATCTTAATATGATTAAAATTTATTTATTTTTTCAAAAATTTTAAAAACTGAATTAAAATAATATTTTTATTAAAATTTAAAAAAAAAAATTATCATTGAATATTTTTCTTATATATGAGGGATAAAATGTATCAAATTTATTAGTATTGGAAAATGAGAAAAAATGTATGTAAAATATAATAACATAAATAAAATACCTGAAATATGAAGTTCAAGAGAATAATACCTTGGATATTAAAAGTAGGTTTAAAGTAATCTCTAAGCACCATTTTTTTTTTTTTTGCGTTAAGCACCAATTCTTTTTTTTGTTGGTTTTGGTGTAATCCCAAACCTCTATATGGTATGAGATCGTAGGCCCAAGTCCCCTAGATTCCATTTATATTAATACGCCTATAAAATCCGTAATTCTCACTCTTAAAATCCTAGCTGCAAGTTTGAAAGTTTACTAACACCTACAATTTTTTATGTATATTGTTTGGACCACATCACCAATGTTTATGTCGCAACATTTTATCTGATATCAGGTTGCAACTATCACAGGCAAAACCATTTTGTGCAGGTCCGGTATTTGTTATCAAGTTGCACGAATCGAATTTGTCAAATGTCAGACTTGAATTTAAGAGGCAAAACAGGTGATTTCATTATGGTAGAATAGGGTTTTCATTCTTTTATAAAATATGGTTGTTATATTAGTTATAATATTTATAATATTAATATAATTATATTAATAAATATGGTTGATATAGATAATAAAATTAGTTATTAAATTTAAATTTTATTTTACTAATTATCTTTACCAAATATTAATTTAAAATCTAATATAGAGAAAATTTATTTAACTTTATTAAAAATATAATGCTTGTAATTATAAAGAATCCAATCCTACATAATTACTTTCACAATTAAACATTACTACATATTGAATTATTGGAAAATTCATAGAATATAATCAAATATGATATAACCATGGATATGGCTATTCAGAATAAAATCCACGGACAATATTTCAATACACGCACAAGAAATTATAATTAATCCAATGCTACATAATTACTTTACAATTAAACATTACTACATGTTCAATTATTGCAAAATTAAATAGAATATAGTCAAATATGATATAACCATGGATATGGTTATTCAGAATAAAATCCACGCACAAGATTGCAATACACGCACAAAAATTTCACTCCCTAGGCGAGGGTGACAACCGATTCTCATGGAACATATTCGGAAAATAAATGACACATAAAACAAAAAGATAAATAAATGAAAACCTCAAAGAAAACCTTGGTGAAATAAAACAATAACTGTACGAGAAGAAGAATATTCTCCTTTTGTATATCTCATTCGATAATGTATTAGAAAATTAAATGTTACCGTAAAATCAAAATTCATTTGGCCCAATTTCAACATATTTGCGAATCTTTGCGAGTCTTCCAGTAAGAACAGGAAAGATATTTGCGAATCTTCCACCAATTGGCAAACTAATTGAAACACGTTAAATCATTATGACCATGTAAAATTCATACTGAAATGGACCCCCCTTTTGTCAAATTTATCCTCGTCTAAAATCTTCGCTAGGTCTATTGCGAATAGGGAAACAATAAAAAATTTATAAGGAAAAAGTATCCCGAATGAGATTTATAATATCTTAATTTTATGTTTTTAAATTTATATAATTTGAGTATTTCTTTTTTTAATAATAAATTTCTTTTCACATTGGAAATATAATTAATATAATCCATATTTAAATAATCGCAGTCACAATTTTACTAAACATTATATTATTATTTCAATTACTTCTAAATTAAAAAAAAATAAGAGAAATCAGGAAACTCTATTGATTATGCATTTGAAAAGAAAAGAGAAATCACAGCTGACGATATAGTTTGAAAAGTTCTATGTGTTGATTAATTCACCAGTTTTCACTGCATTCGTTGGTCAATGGTTTATATACCTTTTATTTTATAATAAATGTAGTAAAGGTGGTGATTTTGTTATATTTAAAATGTATTTTTAAATATATAAATGAATTTAATGATGTATTTTAAATAATAATGAAGGCCTAAGCCTCGGTCCGTGCACTAACAGGTCTCCACAAACAAATAAATAAATAAAAATGTTTCAACCTTACTCTAAGGTCTCTCCATTCATACGTGGCATAGATATTTGTTGGCGTTATTGATTTGCATATCAAACATTCGGATATGGCTTTTAATTGGTACTTTATTCGTATGAACGAACTTGTCCTATCATTAAATTCCGATTGCAACTTGGTACTTGTGGAGGGTCACTGTGGTGACACCTGTGCGCCTAGATTCCCGCTCCTCCCGCCTTTCAACAAACCCTAACCTCACTATGGCTACAGTTCATTTCTCCTTGGCGCTTCGTCGCTCTGCTGCTCTGATTTTTTCGTCGAGGGTTTAACTGTTGTGTTGCTGGTCCGATGAATTCTTCCACTCCATCGTTCTGTCGGCGCCGTGGTGCTTCTCCGGATAGGTTTGTTATTGATTTCGTTGTTTCTTTCTGGTTCACTGTGTATTCTTGCTGCGTTCTTTGATACGCTGTCGGTCCAATTTTGTTAGCTTGAACTGAATTCAACAATGCTCTGGCTGGTCTTTCTCGTGGTCTCGTTGCAGACTTTATGGCTCGTCGGTTTTTAATCACACGCTCCTGTTTCAGGTTGAATCCTCCGGATTTGCTTCCAACCTTTTCAACTCGCTCGGGTTTCTTCCAAGGTAATTTTGGAGTTCCTTGCTATACTCTGCCCTTCATTTTCAACAGCTACTGATGGTTTTTGCTCCTGGTGAGCAGGGTTTACTTCGCCATTTCGTCTCCTCGTTCACTGTTCTCTTTAACCACCAGGTAAAGGCTACAGGCTTGCTCCCTGTTCTTGGTTTTCAAACTTCGTTTCCATTCCCCATTATATTTGCAGATTTGTAACCCTGTGTGCTTTGCTCGTTGTGCAGGTCGACCAAGCTCGAGGCTCCTGTGGTTCGACCGTTCGGAAAGGAGAACAACCCAGCCGAGGAAACGGGTAGGGTCGCTCTGTTTGTGACCGGTTCACTTAGAAATGTTTTCTGTGTATTACCTGGTTCCCGCTCTTCCTGTATACTTTGTTTTTGAGAACTATTTCAACGATTCTCTGTTGGCAAACTTGCCGTAACCATGGGGTTTTTGTCTGGTCCGATTTGGGAGTTAACACAGTTGCTACTGGGCACTGCTTGTTAGTTTATGCAAACCCTACTTTGCTTTTTCCGTCACAAACAAGGGTTTTCTATTAAATGTAAAAGGACTGTTCCTGTATATTAATCTGACTGCTTTTCTTTACTCAATTAATGTGAAAAAGTTCTTGTTGTATTACCTGGGTTCTTCTTGGTATATGTTATTGATGGTAGCTGATTTTCGTCCCGAATCTTTTCACTGGAAAAAGAATTTGATAGTGTCTGGTATGACTCCTCGTTCTTCGCGTGTGCGTTAGTTCCTTTCGTATGCTGCCGGATGTTTACTCCTTACGCTATACACGTTTCTGTCTGCAACAATTTCTAGCTTCCTGTACTTTTTTTTTTAACATACATGTACTCAATTACTTTCAGAATGCAGTAGGATATTGCACGTTCATATGAGAATGGCTGTAACAGTAAATTTCTTTTTGACAGATGAATTAATTTCTCTGGTTCTTATTATGCTTCTTCTTTCTAAAAATTCCGAACCTTACATTTTTGTTCCTCTCTGCTTTAAATACTTTTCAAGAAAAGAACGTGTAACAGTTTCTTGTTCTCAGTGGTAATTGGTAACTGGAATATTCTAACTGTCTAGTCGGTTCTCCTATATTTTAACAAAAAACTAATCGGACTCCTAATTTCCTTTTAAAAACAAAACTGTCAGACTCTTATTTAACCAACAGTCATATTAATTAACTAAAATAGTTAATAATCCTGAACCCTAATACTTCTGCCTAATTTCTGGGTAACATTAAATAAAAAACAAATAAAAGTACAGGTTCCATAACCTGTCTGTCAACATGTGCATAAACCTTCTACCTGTCGAGACAGTCAACCTTCTTTTCCCTCCTCTGAGCTGGATGCTCCTGCATCAGGCTCCCGGGGTGGAAAAAAGTCATGGCTCCGTTCCATGAGATCGTCGACAGAGTAACCTGCTTTCTGTATCTGCGTCGTGTCAAGCCACGAGCTGTCCTCTATTGGGCGGTTCTTCCACTTGACTAAATACTGCAGATATTCTTTCCTTCGGGTACGCCTGGCTACCTGTGTATCGAGAATACTCTCGATCTCAAGTGGCTGTGCCGTGGGCATCTGCCTCATCCAAGAATCTTCCTCAACCTTGGTGTCCCGTTCCGGCCTTCCTGTTGCGTCATTCTCAGCACCAGCAACATAAGGAAATAAATCTGCCACATTAAAGATGGGCGAAATACCTATCCCTGGTGGCAGCTGCAACTCATAGGCATTTGCGGAAAACTTGCGAATGATCTTGCAAGGACCAATCTTTTTAAACTTCAGCTTATTATATTCTTTTCTTGGGAACCATTCCTTGCGCAGGTGCGCGAGGACCTCGTCTCCCACGTTAAACTGAACTTCTCGCCTTTTCAAATCAGCCCGCTGCTTATATTTCTGACTGTTGTCCTGTAATTTCAGTTTCACTGTTTCATGCAAGTCGCTCATTGCTTGGGCAAAGTCTTCCCTGTATGCACTCCGTTTTTCAAGCTTTCCCAAGTCTCGCAGTTCATGCACTCCGCGAGGATGCATGCCATACAAGATCTGGAAGGGACTGTAACCTGAGCTGCGATTTGGTGAATCGTTGTATGCGAATTCTGCCTGAGCCAGTACACGATCCCACATTCGCGAATTCTCGCCTATTAAGCTCCGTAGTAAATTTCCCAGACTCCTGTTCACCACTTCAGTCTGCCCATCAGTCTGTGGGTGGTAAGCGGAGCTGAACTGTAACTGAGTGTCCAACTTTTTCCACAAGGTTCGCCAAAAATGTCCGGTGAACTTCACATCCCTGTCGGAAACGATGGACCTCGGTAGACCGTGTAGCCTGACAATCTCTGTAAAAAACAGGTGTGCTACATGAGTAGCATCATTGGTTTTGCTGCAAGGTATAAAATGTGCCATTTTGGAAAACCGATCAACTACCACCATTACTGAATCGAAACCCCGCTGCGTCTTAGGTAAACCCAAGACAAAATCCAAGCTGACTGAGTCCCATGGTCTGCTCGGAATGGGTAGTGGTATATAAAGACCTGCATTTTGGCTGTGGCCCTTCGCCAGTTGACATGTTTTACACCGGCTCACATAACTTTGCACGTCTCGTCGTAATCTTGGCCAGAAATAAAAATGCTCCACCTGTGAAAGTGTTTTGTCTATACCGAAATGTCCGGCTAGACCCCCGCTATGCTTTTTCCGGATGATGTTCTCTCTCATCGAACAATCAGGCACGCATAATTGTACTCCGTTGAATAGCAACCCTTCCTGTAGATTATAGTCCAACCATGGACTATTATTTCTTAACAGAGGGTTTTGGCAGGCCTCATAGGCCTCCTTAAAGTCCGTATCCACCTGATACAAATCCTTCAGGTGATCAAAACCCAACACCTGCACTGTACTCTCTTGTAAGAGTAAAACTCTTCTGCTCAATGCATCTACCACCTTGTTGGATTTCCACTGATATGTTTCAGTACGAATGTAAAGCTCTGCAGATATTCCACCCACTCTGCATGCTTGTGATTTAACTTGTGCTGTTGCATAACATACTGTAAAGCAGAATTGTCAGAAAATAACACAAACTCATTACCTAATAGATAGTGCCTCCAATGCTTCAAGGCTTGAACGACCGCATAAAATTCTTTGTCATAGGATGAATACTTCTGCCTGCTTTCGTTCAACTTCTCACTGAAATAGGCAACTGGTCTGTCCTCCTGGCTAAGTACGGCTCCAATGGCTGTACCGCTAGCATCACAACGAACTTGGAAAAGTTTGTTGAAATCTGGTAATCGCAAGATCGGCCTCTCTGTGATCTTTCGCTTCAGAGTTTGAAAACTTTTTTCTGCTGCTTCAGTCCAGCAAAAAGGCTGATTGGCCTTCTTAATTGTGTCCAACATGGGTGCACAGATCTCGCTGAAGTTCCTGATAAACTTCCTGTAAAAGCTTTCCAAACCATGAAAACTTCGAACCTCGAACAAACTCTTTGGGGATGGCCAGCTAACTATCACTGCAATCTTCCCCGGATCCATCTTCAGCTCATTCTCTGCAATCACAAAACCCAAGTAAACTGATTCTTTTTGAAAGAAAGTACACTTCTTTAAATTTATCAGCAGCTTGTTCTGCTGTAATCTCCTCAATACACTTCGAACATGGCGAAAGTGTTCCTCCTTGGTTCTGCTGAAGATTAGAATATCATCTAAGTATACAATCACAAATTTTCCAATAAAATCCTTCAGTACTTCATTCATCAGGCGCATGAACGTACTGGGAGCGTTGCTTAAACCAAATGGCATCACCAGCCACTCGTACAGTCCTTCATTTGTCTTGAAAGCTGTCTTCCACTCATCCCCCTCTCGAATTCGGATTTGGTGATAACCACTCTTCAAGTCAATCTTCGAAAAATAGGCTGCCCCACTCAGAAAGCCCATCATATCATCCATTCTCGGTAACGGGAACCTGTACCGAATTGTAATCTTATTAATAGCTCTCGAATCTGTACACATCCGCCATTCGCCACCTTTCTTAGGAGCTAATACTGTTGGAACTGCACAGGGACTCATACTCTCTCTAATCAGTCCTTTGTCCAGCAATTCCTGCACCTGCTTCCGAATTTCTTCATGACCTTTCGGGCTCATACGATAAGCTGCCTTGTTGGGCAAGCTAGCTCCTGGTATAAAATCAATACAGTGGCTGATACCTCTCTCGGGGGGTAACACGTCTGGAAGATCATCTACTATTATGTCCCCAAAATTCTGTAACATGTTCTGGACCTCCTCAGGAAAATCTGTAATTTTAGTGTGCAAGATCACTGTTCTTGGCCTTCTTACAACAGCGAAATTTACGTCGCTGTTTTCAATCTGTTTTAAAAACTCTTTCCCACCTAACAACAGTGCTTTCACCCCACTGGCTTCTGCTGCACTTTCCTCCTTAATGGGTACAAGCGTGTGCTTGATCCCATCTTTAACAAACTTATAACAGTTTGTTTTCCCGTCATGAACTACTTTTCTGTCAAACTGCCAGGGTCTTCCTAACAGTATATGACAAACATCCATTGGCATAACGTCGCATATAATTCTGTCCTTATACTTGCCTATGTGGAATTCCACCTCGCACTTCTCATCAACCAAAAGCTGATGTCCCTTCTGTAGCCACGATACCCTGTAAGGAGTGGGATGCTTCAGCTTCTTCAATCCCAATTTCTCCACCATTTCTGTGGCCACCAGATTATCCGTGCTTCCACTATCAATGATCAGCTTGCAGCACTTACCTTGTGACTTGCATACTATCCGGAACAAAGCCTTCCGTTGATCCGGGTCCACCACCTCCTTTGCTGGTTTTAACAGCACTTTATTCAGCACCAAAGCTTCACCAGTTTCTGGTGCATTCTCCACTTCCTGTGGCTGTGTCTCCGCCTCTTCTGATTGAGCAACATAAGTTCCTCTCCCACCTGCTGGTTCACCCTCAGGACATTCATACGATTTGTGCCCCCACTTTTGGCACCGATAGCACTGGAAAACTCCTCTGCCCCGACCATTTCCTCTCCCTCGCTGGGCTGGTCGTCCTCCTCTAGTGCTGTTGTCCTTTTCTGCTGTTCCTGCAGATTTAGAACTGTTGCTCTCTTCAGTTGAACCTGTACCTCTGCCTCTACCAAAAGCCTTTCCCTTTCCTCGGCCAGATCCACCTCCTCGTCTGGCGTTCTGTTTTCTGTTTATCTTCTCCTCAGCCTTCAAGGCGAAATGATACGCTTCATCCAAGGTTCTGGGTGAGAGAATACCAATTTCATCCAGTATCTCTCCCCTCAGCCCATTCACGAACCTTGCTGTCTTTTCTGGGGTGTCTTCCATATATCCTGCTCTCAAATTTAACTTGTAAAATTCTTCAGTATATTCCTTTACTGTCATCCCCCTTTGCCTCAAGTTTTGTACTTGTCTGTACATCATTATTTGATAATCCTTAGGTAGGAATTTCTCTTTCAGCTTAGCCTCCATTCTGGTCCATTTTTTAATAGGCTGCTTATGTAGCCTTTTTCTTTCCGCCTGTACGCTGTCCCACCACAAGGACGCATGTCCTTTCAGCTTGGTGGCGGCGAACTTTACCTGCTTATCCTCACTAGTTTCTTCAAACTCAAAATATTTGTTGACTTCAGTCAGCCAATCTAACAATACATCTGCCGACAAACTCCCGTCATAAGTGGAAAGCTCATGTTTCGGCTTATGACTGGACAACAGAACTGATTTCAACAATCTGAGTTCTGGTGTCACCCCTTCGAACTCATCTGCTGGTTCTGTCAACTCCTCATCACTGTCATCTGCTGGGTTCCTCCTTTCCCCAGCTTCTACTACTGCTAATCTCTGATTCAGAATGCGAATCTCTTATCGCAGTCCTTCTTCTGCTATCCTTCGAACTGCTCTTCCCCTCCCTCTTCCTCTTCTGCCAACCTCCATTGTCTTTCCCTAACTCCTATAACCCGCTCTGATACCAAAAATTGAAGGCCTAAGCCTCGGTCCGTGCACTAACAGGTCTCCACAAACAAATAAATAAATAAAAATGTTTCAACCTTACTCTAAGGTCTCCCCATTCATACGTGGCATAGATAATTTTTGGCGTTATTGATTTGCAAATCAAACATTCGGATATGGTTTTTAAGTGGTACTTTATTCGTATGAACGAACTTGTCCTATCATTAAATTTCGATTGCAACTTGGTACTTGTGGAAGGTCACTGTGGTGACACCTGTGCGCCTAGATTCCCGCTCCTCCCGCCTTTCAACAAACCCTAACCTCACTACGGCTACAGTTGATTTCTCCTTGGCGCTTCGGCGCTCTGTTGCTCTGATTTTTCCGTCGAGGTTTTGACTGTTGTGTTGCTGGTCTGATGAATTCTTTCACTCCGTCGTCTCGTCGGCGCTGTGGTGCTTCCCCGGATAGGTTTGTTATTGATTTCGTTGTTTCTTTCTGGTTCACTGTGTTTTCTTGCTGCGTTCTCTTGATACGCTGTCAGTCCAATTTACTTAGCTTGAACTGAAATTGACAATGCTCTGGCTGGTCTTTCTCGTGGTCTCGTTGCAGACTTTATGGCTCGTCGGTTTTTAATCACACGCTCCTGTTTCAGGTTGAATCCTCCGGATTTGCTTCCAACCTTTTCAACTCGC
Organism: Pinus albicaulis; assembly: GCA_034641835.2. Lineage (NCBI taxonomy): Eukaryota > Viridiplantae > Streptophyta > Pinopsida > Pinales > Pinaceae > Pinus > Pinus albicaulis. The sequence continues at coordinate 1,326,818,441 of CM076579.1, forward strand.
TCGGGTTTCTTCCAAGGTAATTTTGGAGTTCCTTGCTATACTCTGCCCTTCATTTTCAACAGCTACTGATGGTTTTCGCTCCTGGTGAGCAGGGTTTACTTCGCCGTTTCGTTTCCTCGTTCACTGTTCTCTTTAACCACCAGGTAAAGGCTACAGGCTTGCTCCCTGTTCTTGGTTTTCAAACTTTGTTTCCATTCCCCATTATATTTGCAGATTTGTAACCCTGTGTGCTTTGCTCGTTGTGCAGGTCGACCAAGCTCGAGGCTCCTGTGGTTCGACCGTTCGGAAAGGAGAACAACCCAGCCGAGGAAACGGGTAGGGTCGCTCTGTTTGTGACCGGTTCACTTAGAAATGTTTTCTGTTTATTACCTGGTTCCCGCTCTTCCTGTATACTTTGTTTTTTAGAACTATTTCAACGATTCTCTGTTGGAAAACTTACCGTAACCATGGGGTTTCTGTCTGGTCCGATTTGGGAGTTAACACAGTTGCTACTGGGCACTGCTTGTTAGTTTATGCAAACCCTACTTTGCTTCTTCCGTCACAAACAAGGGTTTTCTATTAAATGTAAAAGGACTGTTCCTGTATATTAATCTGACTGCTTTTCTTTACTCAATTAATGTGAAAAAGTTCTTGTTGTATTACCTCGGTTCTTCTTGGTATATGTTATCGATGGTAGCTGATTTTCGTCCCGAATCTTTTCACTGGAAAAATAATTTGATAGTGTCTGGTATGACTCCTCGTTCTTCGCGTGTGCGTTAGTTCCTTTCGTATGTTGTCGGATGTTTACTCCTTACGCTATACACGTTTCTGTCTGTAACAATTTCTAGCTTCCTGTACTTTTTTTTTAACATACATGTACTCAATTACTTTCAGAATGCAGTAGGATATTGCACGTTCATATGAGAATGGCTGTAACAGTAAATTTCTTTTTGACAAATGAATTAATTTCTCTGGTTCTTATTATGCTTCTTCTTTCTAAAAATTCCGAACCTTACATTTTGGTTCCTCTCTGCTTTAAATACTTTTCAAGAAAAGAACGTGTAACAGTTTCTTGTTCTCAGTGGTAATTGGTAACTGGAATATTCTAACTGTCTAGTCGGTTCTCCTATCTTTTAACAGAAAACTAATCGGACTCCTAATTGCCTTTTAAAAACAAAACTGTCAGACTCTTATTTAACAAACAGTCAGATTAACTAACTAAAATAGTTAATAATCCTGAACCCTAATACTTCTGCCTAATTTCTGGGTAACATTAAATAAAAAACAAATAAAAGTACAGGTTCCATAACCTGTCTGTCAACATGTGCATAAACCTTCTTCCTGTCGAGACAGTCAACCTTCTTTTCCCTCCTCTGAGCTGGATGCTCCTGCATCAAATAATTTTTATTATATTTATATTTAAAATATAAATTTAAAAAAGATTTATTTTTTATTATTTAAAAAATATTTTTAATATATATCAATTTAAGTGACTAAACAAATTATAAATTTGGCACTGGTAAAAAATAGTTTTCTCATATTTGTAAAACCGAACCGAACCGAATCCCCCGTCCGAAGAGATGCGAACATGCGTTGAGTTCTAGAAATTAAGAGGTTAAATACTAATAGTAAATTTATCGAAATTTTAAAATATAGTTGTATAATAAATTTTCAAAAGTTTTTGCATGTAAATAATATATTAAGACATTTAATAATTTTGGATTGGTTATATATATATATATATATATATATATATATATATATGCTAAATTTATTTATATATTAAAAAATATAATTTGATAAATGAGAAATACGAGACTTGTTATTTGTTAAGATATTGTGCAATGTTTTTTTTAAGAACATTATTAAAGTCAATTGGTGAATTTTTAGTTGTATTTTATTTTTACATTATTTGAAAATTATGAAGAAGGTTCATGTGCCATAAAATATATACATGAATTGAATTTGTTATAAAAAAACATAGCATTTTAGTGCAAAGCCTCACATGACAACATAAATCAAGTGCAAAAATAAAATTGTTATCAATGTCACTTCAGCAACAACACCCATAGTTTTTATGATGGACACAATCCAAGAAGTATTTCCCCATAGGTATTTCCAATCAAATAACCCAATTAAATCAATCCAAGTTCACCATATGGATTCTAGAATGATCTCCACCTAAGGACAAGGATATACAATTAGGGTTTAGGGTCTAATATAGAGCAACTCCCATGGATAAGGATACATAACTAGGGTTTAGGGTCTATTAAAGAGTAACTTCAAGTTTGAGTTTGAAGGATATTATGGTTCAATCTAAATAGTTATCTAATAGAGGTTCAAATAGATTCCTAAAGATGCTTAATAATGGAATTACACTTACATTTTAAATTTAAAAAAAAAAAAAAAAAAATCAATAATACAAAAATTCATAATATCAACAAATTTAGGTTCCAAAATATATGATAATGAAATATAAAATAAGTGCTAAAATTACAAGTAAGCAAGAGAATAAGTTACAACAATTTTCTATAATTGAAAAAGCATGTGGCAACACTTAAACCCTAACATCATCCTGAATTATGAAACCATGTGAATTCAATTTCTAAACCAATTTATGTTGAAAATAAGTGATTTTGTTGTAGTTAAACCTAAAGTTACCCTAGAAAATAAAATAAAATAAATATTACACATGATAAGATTGGACATAATTATATTTTTTTCCATCCATTTTGATGGTTTCAGAGTGGAAAAAGTGGACGAATCCACTCACAAGCCCATTTTTATTGGTCAGACCTAATTGGACGACTGGTTTGAAGTATTAAATGATGTATTTTGGAGGTTAAAATTTACATTTAAATGTCTTGTCATTCTATGTTAATCTACACAAAGAGAACTTCCCAACCAAATATGAATTGTCTCAATTAGAATCAATATGCAAAATTTATGCCACTTTAACGTTGACCTTCTCATTTCGACCACCACTATTAGAGAGCATGTCATGTCGTCCCCATTATTAATGAAAAATGGGATTAATGAAATAATGAGACTTTTCTCTAAGTTGGAAAAAACTATTTAAAAATGTTTTGTACTGGAAAATTCGAGATAACTAATTACAATAATATAATAAATTAGTGAACAACTATAAAAATGACCATGTATGCCACCATAAGTGAAAAAACCAGACTTAAAATGAACCAAAAACAAAATGAAATTAATTTATTTACATTCATATTTCTTTTCTAAATATCATAACTTATCATTGATAAGATTGTATAGGTATATATTAAAAATCATTTCTAAAATTTAATAATAATTTTGGACTATAATATCACAGAAATATACTTGAAAAAGTTACAATATCAAATAAATTACATGGATAAAATATGGTAAAAATATACCAAATAACAAAAATACTAATTTTATTGACCACAGATGAGTACAACTTCTTGTTTTAGCTGATTTCTGGAAGAAAAAAAAAACACTTATAAAATGTCTAATATAACAAAGTTCATACAATAATAAAGCGATCTCAAGTTTTTTTGGCAGCATGGGATCTTTGTTATTATTTCTAAAAAATATAACAATTATCACAGATACAAATGAAATTCAAGCCTCCTCATAACAATAATTAATGAAAAAAAAGCTAACAACCTTTGAAAAAAAGAAGATAAATTAGATGAGTTCACTTTACACCTTGTCACTCTGGAATGGATTTATACTATAACCAAAATAGGTAAGCAATATTCTTCTAGAAATAATCAATAATAGAAAAATCAGGACATTAAAAACTTATGGATGCCTCTCCTTATTGGTATTTTTCATCGATCTTCCTTACCTTGTGTTTAGTTTTATACATCCCTTAGGTAGTTCTACTCAAAAGCTATATATTAAATAAAAAAGATTTGTAAGTTGAGGTAGTACCTGTGATTTTCTATTAATTAATGCCGGGAAAAAGGGGAAAAAAATACAGAACTAGACCGCAACCTGCCCGTAGGAAGCCAGGTATTTAGGCCATCTAAGTTCAAAATAGTTCATCCAGAACATAAATAGTCTTAACAACAAGAGTCTTAACTGCCTTTACTGAAGATGATACAATAACGAAAGGATGTCCAAAATCATAACAAAGACACTAAAGAAACCTACATAAAGCTGAGAGCAACAAGTCCAAATAAAACTAAGAACATGAAAGAGAATCAATCCTCTTCAAAATCCATAGGAGCAGGTGTCGTAGTAGTAGCACCAGGGATCTCCACAGGGCGCTGAGCAAGAGATTTAACCTCCTTTTTTAACCTAGAAAGACGAGTATATTGATGCATCTGCCGCAAATTGATCTCTTGAATGTTCCTGTTAATGTCTGCAATCATGGTCTCAAGTTTAGAATCAGACTTAGGCTCTGGAATTGAGACAATGGCCTTAGCAAGAAGGCACTTAATGACCCAATAGGTGTGCACAGTGTGCTGATATAAGGAGGTGCGCCCCCTGGTATTTGTTAGGATAAATTTCCTTTCTTTTTCATCAATAGAAGGCATTTAGGAATGACCAATTTTTAATTAATTAATTTTATAATGTAGATGGAGTCCCCAACTATGTCCACAGAATATTCATATTAACCTTGTAACTCTATAATAAAAGTATAAAATATTGCATTATCGATAATACCACCATTATGATAATCATGTTCATAAACTGAATCGTCATCCATAAACTGGGGTCTCTTCTCTTTATTTTTCTCTCCTTGTATCTCTAAATGCTTATCAATTAAGGAAATTCCCCTTTTCCTCCCCCCTCTAGCTGTAGGGATGTCATAGCGAGTATGATATGAGGTGGCCTCATAAGGAGAGTGTACAGGCATGAAAGACACATGAATATTTCCTACTGCCAACTGTGCAGGGGAGTCAAGGGGTTGTTGAGAATAAAATTGCAGAGCATGACAAATGGAAGAGGGTATATAGGGAGGATATTTGATGGAATGGATAGAGGGATGAGATAAAGTGGGTTAATGAGTAAATATAGAGGCAAGTATCACAGGGTTGACTTTTCATCCATCATTTTGAATAGGTTGTTGCTATGGTGTGTTGGGTTTAGGAAATTATACTATACTCAAGCAAGGTAAAGGCATGTTCTAAAATGCATGTGGAGTAGGAGGGGCCTGATGAGGTACTTTTAGGTAGAAATGATCAGTTTGAGTTAACTAGTTAAATTTTTCAAAATTTGTATCAAAATGGATATAAAACGTTATGTTTTTTTTTCTCTACTTCTCATATTAGTCCTTTATATATCCTGTTCTATTCCTCCTCAATCTTCTAAAAAACATATGTATTTTAATTAAAGGGATTGGCTATGCAATCATCAATTTTGTGATTATAAATTTTCAAATTAAGAGACAATTCAATGCCATGTTTACATAAATGTTAGATTATTTGATATACACGCACAAAAGGAATATACAAGAATGAGAAAGTGATTCATCCACACATACATTTAATACAAAAGAAATAAAAATATGAATGTCTCTATGATAAATTTTACAAAGGGAATAAATTATTTTAATTCCCATAGTGTAGAAATTAATGTGTATATTCTAAACTGCTCATAAAATTTAGGAAATCACAAGCTAGAATCTACTCTATTGATTTGTTGAAGCTAATTCAGGATCAAGAACACAAATCATTAACATGTAAAAGGAAAAATTACACATGCACATAGATTATATAGGGGAAGGAAGCTTCTCAAAACCCCTTTCTATCTGTATTTATTTAATCAAAGAATAGAGACGAAATACAATGCACGTTCAAGCCTGAGCACACCCTGCAAGTGTATAGTCTATCTCTTTGCATGACTGGCTAAACTTGGAAAATACTTAGCTAAGTTTTAAGTCCTCCAAGCTCCTCTTTCCTTGTTTTGTTCCTCTAGGAAATTGTCCCCTATTAAATATAAAATTCCCTCATCTCGATTGCATAATTCCTTTATGTCCTTCCTTTGACTGCATCCATCATCTATACACATTGGAATATGCTACAACTGATAATACGCTTCCTTGAAATCTCCATATAAACTAGATAAATTGAATTCTCTACATGCATGAGAAAATTTTGGTTGATTTATTATTTTTCTATATGATCACTGAGTGTTATTGAAGTTCCACTTCACAAGTTGACCTTCCACTAGTTTCTCTAGCAGTTGGAACTAGTTTAACTCACCATAACTCAATTTAACTGAATTAAATTGATACAACTGAAATAAACTCAACCTAGACTCCTAAGATTTAGGAATCACTATATACAACTAAACTTCATTCCCTCAACTCTAATTAACTGAGCTAGACTCCTATCTTTTAGGAATCAACACAATAAAATTGAACTTGAACTCATGAAATAGAATTATGTGTTCTTAACTAAGTGACAAGAGACATGTCACCTCAATTAACAGATGCAAGTTGTCTATTGATGTGGAATTTCGAATTTCCTCAATTTTATTAAGGAAAAACCATAATTGAGACTTTCTTGTTGCATTTTAAACACCCCCTCTCAACCAAAAAGGGGTTATCAACTAACCCTATCTCGCGTCTATGGAATGTATTGCATGAAACATCTCTCACTATTGTTGTTGCTGCTAAAACATCAGCAACTGAGAATCATAAAAAAAACATTGAATCAATTGTGTATGCAACAATCTATTCAGAAAACTTTGTTATTTTTTACTTTGTTACTCAGCCTTTTGCTTTGCTGTCAAAAATATTCTACACTCCTTAGTATCGGACTAACACTGATCCTATTTCTACTGAATACTATGGGCCCCTATATCAAGGTAATGATCCATGTAAAGAACATTTTAATGAACCCTTCCCAAATTTTTGTTACTCTTAGACTCAGGATATAAATCAGCGCACCTCACTCCAGGAGGTATGGTTACATGCATGGATAAATATTGTGTACTCATACTGTTGATGCTACTACTATGTTATTACTTCTGCAATGTTGCTGCAACTACTGCAATAATGAGTATTAACTCCCTAGATCCTCAAGTACTATCTTCCATAGGGTTGCTCCCTCTGAAACTAGACTCCCTCTGAGTCTCGATCTCCTTGTGGGAAAGCTCTTTGCCCCTCAATCTGCCAATATCAATGATCAAAACTCATTTTTGTGTCACTAAAAATTTTCTCATTCATCTTCCCACTAGAAACCTTCTAACTCCATTAAGAAGTATGCACATAAGGTCTTCTATATCTTCCCTGAACTAAGGCACAATCAAATCTACCTCCAAATAGCTCATTAGTTCTTCAATGGTCATGGACTTCGTCTAAGTCTCAATATCCCTATGGGAAATCTCGTTAATCCTTAATCTACCAATATGAATGATAAAAAATCCTTTCTATGTCACCAAACATTGGCTCAGCGATCTTCCCACTAGCATCCTTCTAGCTCCATTAACAAGTATACACATAGGGTCTTTAGGAGTTGCCTTGAAATAGGGATCCATCAACTCTACCTCCTACGAAATCATTATTTATTCAATGATCACTATACACGAGGACTTCAATCACCGATTCTAATGTGAATCCTACTCTGATACCATGTAGAAATTAATGTGTAAATTCTGAAATGCTCATGAAACTTACTAAATCACAAGACTAGAAGCTACCCTACCGATTTGTGAAATCTATTTCACGATCAAGAACATAAATCGTTAATATGAAAAAGGAAACACCATACATGGACATAGATTTATCTAGGGGAAATAAACTGCTCAAACCCCTTACTATATGTATTACAAATTAATCAAAGAATAAAGATGAAATACAATGGTTTCTCAAACCTTCTCACACCCTGCAAGTGTATAGTCCATCTCTCTACTTGACTAACTAAACCTGGACAATACTTAGTCAACATTTAAGCCCTCCAATTTCCTATTTCCTTTTGTCGTTCATCTAGCAAGTTAGCCACTATTAAATAGGAAATTCCCTCATTTGGATTGTGCAATTCCTTTAGTTCCTTCCTTTGACTGCATACAGAATATTTACACATTTGAATATGCTACAATTGATAGTGCACTACTCTGAAATTTAAATTCAACTCGTTAACTTGAATTATGTGTTCTTACCTGAGTGACAAGATCCATGTCACCTCAGTTAACTCCTCCAAGTTGTTTTCTGATGTGGAATTTCGAATTTCCTCAATATGATTAAGGAAAAATAAAAATTGATACTTTCTTGCTACATTTTCAACACATAGGCACCCCGTGTATCAATTCCCTGGATGGGAATAAATGATATTAGTAAAGTAAACTATCTTTCATTGTATATGAAATATATTAAAGAAAAGGTGAAAAACGTAACAAATATATCATACAGAATGGAAGTGGAATTCATAAATGTTTTTGTAGAAGTTACAATAATCCTTTGATTCTTCCTCTCTATAGTGATGGCCTACATGTGTGAAAATGGAATGTACATGAACATGTTTTGAAAAGAAGGACATGCTTAAAGAGAATATTTAGAAAAAGTTTGACATTTATTTTATATATATATATATATATATATATATGAAAATGAATAAATAAAGGGAATGTTGTTATAGCATGGGAGAGGTCAGCTGTTAAGTATGAAATATAAATATGTCAATGGGACGTGAATGTGAGTACAAAGGGAAATGGGGTTGATGGTTATGATACCCACTTCGCATTTCTTTAAGACACACTAGTTAGGTTCTATTCCAAGCTATATAGTGAGTGAGACAAGAGTTAACATGAAAATCAAGAAAATGCTTCTTTCATTTAAGAGCTACACATCCATATGGATAACCCTAGGTAGATATGCCCAATATTGGAACCACAAAGTGATATTTACTATAAAGAACGAGCTTCTACACAGTGAGGAATGAAAAAGAACCAAATATTTACATGCATTCTCAAAGAGGCTAAGCATTAAATATCAGGAATATAAGATGGTAGATAAGATAAATATAAATAAAAATGAAACTAAAATCCATGGGAGGTATTAACGCTTACCTAATGAGGAACAAACATGAACAAGTCTAAAATTTTCATGTCAAACATAGATAAATTCTTCATAACTATAACTAATACTAAATCGATGTTGTGAACAGTTTCATTTATTTTTTGTGAGCACCATGCTAGTTCTTCCAATGGTTTGCAAAACTAAACGTATTTGTGGGAATAAAGCCACAAAATTAGAGGTCAAGGTTCAAATGTCTTTTTTTTTATGAACCCTGACATGATCCTCGAGGTGTAGTGGAATAAACATGTTTTTAACCTCTTTAATTTCTAGTTCACAGTGTATTTTTCACTCATAGCTGCAACCTCTCAAAAATCATTACGATCCCAATGTAGAGGAAATTACAGACGGTTAATACTTATGTCATAGATAATGATGTGATTGGCTAAATTTAATTAGTTCTGCATATTAGTTCTGAATCACATTTATGTTTACTTGAATACGATACGCTGCAGCATTTAAAAACAATTGTATATAAATTAATGCTTTGCAAGAACCATATCATGGATAATGGATATGACATGTAATCCTTTGAGCTACATACATGCGACATTGGTCTTTAAAACCTTGATTTGACAGTGCTGTGTAAGATTCGGATTCATTCTCTTGCTAAAGGAACATAAAAACATAAGTTATTAATTTATCGAGCTTCCGTAATGTCAAAACATTAGGTTCCAAAGACCTACTATTTTGGACCTCCAAAGCTGGGAGACTTGCATATGATATGTTATGCCCCTTTCTAAAATAACTTTCTGTATAAAATATTTGTGGTGGTAGAGTGGCAGGCTCTTTTAATACTCTACAACATTTGAATCATCATGTTCGTCTTGTCCTTTCTAGGCATAGTCGTTAAATTTTGTAGTCACATATGCATATATGTTTTGCACACATCTAATGCCTCCATAAACATGAACATGACTGCATGAAAAATAAGTACCCATATCTATTACATAGAAAATATTAATTATGAAAATGAGGCCATGTCAAGGTATCTTTGTAGCCCATAATTTCAAGAAGACACAGGCAATGTCAGCAAAAGAAAGTTATATACATGGTATTGCAATCATGTAAACTTAATATACTGAAAATATTGATATCAATGTCGTAGTTGTTAATATTGGATATATATATATATATATATATATATACAACGTATATCTTACCATAGCACTACATTTTCTCACAAAAATATGGACTATGCAATGATGTCACCTCTATATCCCTTATATCTCCTTGGACCCCACATATTTTCATGAAAGTTCAATTACATTTAGTTTTTTTTTTTATTCATTCTTTAAGGAGGGAGAGTTATAGTAATAGTGCAACATTCGCACAAAATTATTTTATAAGTGGCTCAACAATAATAACATGATCATTATGAAGGAGACTCTAGAAAATTCCACATTCTAATTCTACTTAAGAGTTAAAGGAGTCAACCTTAATAATTAATAAGCTATCAAGTTGTGTTATAACCATGTCATTAAGAGAAAAATGGGCCACTATTTTTGAGTGAATTTTCATTCCATAGACATGAAAAATTAGTTAGGAGGGATAGGGAGAGAGTATTTGTGCATTTTCATATTACATAGGTCACAGACCTTACATATTATTACTGCATCCATTTTCCATTTAGAGAAAGAGAGCAGAGAAGCCCCACCTTCCACTTGTGTTTTCTACCAAAACAATTTCTGAGCATATATCTTGTGTCAATTATGGTTTGATTTTTTTCTTTCACTATTCTTTATTTTTTACATAATTATAATTTTAATGCATACAAAATAAACAATAATTAATATATCTATACATCTAAGGAGAAATAAACTTTCATAATGTAGATTTCATATTTTCTAACATATATTAGTAGATTTGTTGCGACGAGTTGTCTAGTGGAATACCCAAAACTATTTACAAATAATATTAGTATAAGAGAAGGTTTCTTTAACAATATTGTGGGGAGATGCAAGGGCGGAGTCTAAAGGAGTACACCACAAGGTTTAGAAAGATGGTCGTAATGACAACTATCTCTTAAAATAATCAAGACATACTCCTCAAGTATTTGGGGGGTCTACATAGCCATTTACGAAATTAAGTGATGTTGTTGAATCCAATATCGATGAATGAGGCATGATATTATATATCATTCTGGAAAGCCTCACTGAGTTCTAGGAAGTGGTTTAGAGTATGCCTTGGAATTTAGGCTATAAATACAAGACCACACCCTTTGAAATGAACAGTTTAGGTCACAACCGCTACCTGGTAGGCTTATGCATGTAGCTGGGAGCCCTCAAACACATGGAGTCATTGTCATGCATGTGGTTGGGAGACCACATCAGTGAAAAAATGTTCCAGCTCAAGGTTTGGGCATTGGGAGTGGTATTTGCTCCTTGGTGTCTTGTAGATTCTAAGGAAGGTCAATAAATATCCAATTTTTCAATTCCACTTCCTTAATTTCACTTCTGAGGTTGAGTCATGTCCTAGTAGCCCTCAACTCATATTTACCATGACAAGTTGGTGAAAGAGGCTAAATGTGAGAGGGGGGTATTACATAAGTAAACACAATAATGCATCATGATGTTATCATAATATTCATATCAAATAAATAGGTCTTTATATCAACACAAGTAGACACGATATGTTATTTGGAAACCCATACTAGAGAAAACCACAAATTTTCTTCTTATTAGTAATCAATTCATTTACATCGATTTATGGGCTCCGATGTATTGGAGGAAACTACCTCCAAGATATGCAAGTTGCCACTCGCAATATGCCACAGCTAATTAAGGCGCCAACATCAAAAATATGTAAGAAACTAAGCAATTCAGGCTACAACCTGATTGAGGCACTGATCTTGAGAATGAGTTGACTCTGACATACTCTAGTCTTGATCCTAATTGATGCTCCAACCTTGATAATGAGTGGGCTCCAACCTACTCTATGCTCCAACCTATGTGAGGCTCCAACCTCCTTCTTCAACTCATTATGGAATTCTGTGTCATGTAATTTCAAACTGGATCTATTGTCATCATTTATCACTGAATCATATGTTATATCACAATATGAAACCTTTAAACACTGCCACTACAATCACTGCAACCACTATCATTGCAATCATTATCACAACCTACAACCATTTCCACTGCAATCAGTATCACAACTTGCAACTATTATCATAAATACTACCCAAAATTATCATATAAAAAAATTTCATTGTTTTTCATTCTATCTTTCATACTTTTTTCTACCCATTCATCAATCTAGTCACTCAATCCCCTTATCGGATTCCATTCTCATAATTTATCCAAAACCACTACTACCTAGTCATAGCTCCTAAAATAAAAAAAAAATGGACCATGATCATCAAATAAGTGTTAAAATGGTCTCACACACCTCTCGTTAGATTAATCTCTAAGCCTTGATTGCCCAAATTCTTTTGGAACTCAATTTGGATAAATATTAACCCCGAAAAATCATAAAAACAATATAAAAATTAAGGGTTCTACAAAAGGCCCTTTTGCAAGCACAGTTCTACAAAATGCACTTTCTCAGATGATGGATCTACAAAATTCCCAACAATAATTTATAATTATGCAATAATAACTACAAATAAAAGTAGAAAAAACATTTTCAAGCTGGAATTTTCAACAAGAAGGGTCAGACACATGACCTTAGGGTTCCTAATGGAGTTCTATACCAATTATGTTTTTGAATGTTTGCTGTGGGGTACAACCTACAACATTATTTTATTAACCATCGAACATTGATATGAACTTGCTGAAAGGACCAAATATTCATTAACTCAAAAGTTCATTTAGTTGAACTTTCCTATAAGCAAACCATGGCGAGTTCCCCCAATGCAAACACCAACAATCATTGTAAAGAAACGAGAGCCAAAAACTTTGCAACAAATGAATCTTTCAGATTTCAGACCTCTGTAATTAATGCTTTGTAGTTTGTCTTGTAGATCCATTGCATCGGTTTATTTGTATTTACCAACAAATAAACTGATGCCATGGATCTGAAAGACAAACTACAAACAAATGAATCCTTCATAAGACCTTTGAGACTCATACCATATCATTCAATCGAATTATGTGTTTTGGGAAAGGCATGATCACTAGTATATATAAGGGTTTCATGTAGTTTGGTGTCAAGAGAGACTCTCTCCTTAGGGGGCCTTATTCTCCCACATGATGACATCATCATGGCATGTGGTAGTGTGAGGGGTTGCATGTGTCACTAATTTTTTTCCATTTCACCCATAAAAAGCTACCAATTTGCCTTGCCATTTGAGGTTATGGCTAAAGTTTGATGTTAAACAGGCCATAATTTATCATTGGGAGAAGTTGTTAAGATCGGGATTGAATCAATGAGACCTATGAAACCATGTAGTTTTTAAGATGATATGGAAATCATAATTGTATCAAAAACACAAATAACTTCAAGGAGATTTATCTTCATGTGATCAGATCCTATAAGAGAGCCAACTACCATACTTCTTCATGGAGAGTCCTTCTAATTCCTTAGGCATCACGAATGATGTTGTTATTGTATTGAACCTTCCCTTTTACATCAATGACAACATTATGTGCAACATATGCAAAAAAAAAAAAATGTCTCTAATGGGTATTGCACATAATGTACATAAATAAATGTGTTTATCAAGTTCAGTTTCCACATTCTCACTCAACTAGTTACCATCATTCAATGCTTGCGTAAAAATTTTAGTGTAATTTTTGGGGTAAAAATTTCTATTGAAAGTCCTTGAGGATACCCTAATATTAAAACTTATTTTTCCATGTATATTAGTCCCTTATGAATATTTTCATAAACTATTATAAAAGAAAAAATCACATGTTATCTTAACTATGCTGGAGAATTTTTGTGATTTCCTTTAGAAAAAAGAAAAAGGAAGCTAATCATGATTGATTTATTTATTTTTGGGTTAAATGGAAACTTGATTTCACAACTCTAATCAATTAACATGACAACTAAAAATACTACATATAGCACTAAATTGCGACAACGCTTTTCCTTTCTTGTGACGAGAATTCATAGCTATAATGAAAAAAACAAATCTTTCACCATACATTGAACATTTTACAGTCGTTTTGGACATTTCACTAATCGTCAAAAGTTTAACCGTCTTTGTCGTCACAATTAAAGGAATTTTTATTTTGATGAACATTATTGTTACATTAGGTCTTCGAAAATGTGATGTTTAGACATTAGAAATTCCGAAGTTAGGGCATTGGAATTGCCACATTTAGACGTTGAATTGCGATGTAGTTATCATATTAATTATGATGTTAGGGTATCAAAATTGCGACAAATAAACTTTCAAATGGCAATGGAGTAATAAATTTAAAAAAATCGCATCCCAAAACTATGTTTGACCTTTATGTTAATTTTTTCCAAGAACAATGAATTAGGATTCAAGAAAATAAACTCACCCTTTGTCCCTATTTCGGAGGGAAGAAGACTTGATGAATCCCATATGACGATTTCAAAAACTTAAAAATAATAATAATAAACTTTGATTTGATTTTTTTTCGGTGTAATATGTTTCTTAAACCAAAGATAACCTAATATTCTTTTTAGATCTACTTGTTATTTCGATATGTTTACATAATATTTGCAAAAATTTGTGTTACAAATATTTCATTGATATTGGCAGAGCAAATCTGATCAAGTGCTCGGATTATCTCTCAAAAATCAAAGTTTTCAGAATGCCACAAAACCTGAATGACCACGGACTGCTTGGAGTTCTAAATTCGACGCAACTTGTTTCACGCTAAATGGACTTCTTATGCTCCCATAAATGAGTTCTATTAGCTTTTCTAAACATGAAAAGAAATGATGAACCACGTAAACATTGAAGTGGGAACTATAAACTAAAAATGGGAACTGTAGCCAAAAAAACCCAAAAAAACATGAAAAACGACCCAAAAATGAAAAGGATGTATTCTAGAACGAGCTTTTTTTTTTATTGGAAATTTGCAACATTTTCAAAATATGGCAGTAAAACCAATTTTCATGTGCCAAAAAAAAGGAAAAAACACACAATGGTTGGTGCTAGAATGGTGCTAGAGTACCAATTTTATTTTTCGGGTACAATTTCAACCTATTTTTAGTAATGGCGTTAAATATAAAATGATGACATTTTAAACACATTAAAATTCTAATAATTTTTATACATGTCATTTAACATATAATATCATGACACTAACAATCCCTAAAATTCTAATTGTTTTCAACCATAATGTTAAAGATAAAATATATTTCACATTTTTTCACCTGTAGAATTAAAAAATATTAACTTTTCAAAATATTTCAACCATGATATTATGAACGAATTATATGAGTAAAATAACGGAATGAAACATAAATTATTTCTCCAAGTCATTGTGGCATTGTCAATATTTCAGATTCATCATAATTAGAACATATATAATCCAAAAAACATAAAAATGACTCATAACTTGAAATATCATTTTCATTCCGCAATGAAAACATCATTTATATCAATTGTCTTACACAATTATTCAAAATCAATGATATTTTCTTGCACACCATCATAATTCACATCTTCATATGAATGAATCGATGCAGATGAAGATGTTCCATATTATTATCTTTCGTCAACTAGTGCTCCATCTGAATCAACATGCATGCCCACCACTTGAGGTTTAAAAATTCTTGTAGATCTACGACTGGGTTCAACAGACTGCCATCTCAACATTTTTTCTTGTGGTAGCGACCTCTTAAGAATCTCTATCATCCTGAAGCGAATAGTTCCTCTCTTTTTTAAATTGAATTCATAAACAAGTATGTCAACTTCCTCCAATTTTAAGAGGTCGGTGCAATGACGATTTATATTTTTACCCTTTATTTTTCTCTTTCTGCCAATTTTTTTATCAACACCATCTCTGGCTACACACCATTGAATGGGTGTGCGTTTGTGGCATACCAATGTACTTCAACACCTGTAACATCCTCATTTTCTGTAATCACCTTTATAACCTTGGCAGCCCATAATGGATAGCCATGTGGATCTTCATGTGCTAAGACTGTGGTCATGCAAACCTCCTTAATATCGTATACTGAACCTCTGTAAAGGTCTTCCATGGCTTCAGGTTGTGCATGAGATCTTTTGGAACAAATATACATTTCTCTTTCCTCCACCTGTGTAGAATTAATAATACCATGTGATTTTTGTTGTTCAAGAATGTTTGTTTCCTCCTGTTCATTTGACACCTTTTGTGGCCAAATAAATGGAATCTTCAAAAGAATATCTTCATTTTCCGGTCTTGAAAGGATATCACTCTGATAATTGAAAAAAGACTCCCACCAAATTGAATCAGCAACATCAAAATACTCATATGTATATCTAATGGTTATTTAATTTATTCTAGGCATTCAGAATAATGTATATCTCTCTTTTTCCTTCGTGCATTATGAACTTCACCAACTGATTGAAATAACAATATATTTGATGCAAATATTGGATGATCTGGAATGAACTTAAAAAATTCCAAACCTGATGTTGGTGCCCATTCTGCAGTTGTTGAATACTTCTTGCCCCATATAAGTGTTTTCCCATCAATTTGTTTGATACGAAATTGATGTTGGAAGCTTATGTCATTAAGTTGTTCAATGCATTTCTCTTTACCATGCGATCCGAGAATAAACCTTCGCATGTCAGCAATTTCTTCTAACACATGAGAAATTGGCTCTGGCATATATGATTTCTTAGTAAATTCAATTATTTATGGCAAGCTCCAAACATTCTTCCTCCTCAATGTTACTAAAAAACGACTGAACATTTTATCAATATGGTCGTGAGTGTGCCCAACAAGAAGGAAATCAACCTTTACCTTATGAAAAAATCCCAATTCAACAAGCATGTTTAGATATCCAAAAACAATCTAATTTTTGTTTTCACGACAAGTGTTGTCTAATTGTAGATACCAAATTTCAGGAAGGTTACCACCCCAATGAGAAAGAACATCATGAATTATGTTTATTTTCAGATTTCCTTCATTATAAATATTTGGAGCTGTGAAGTAAACTCTTGGTGACATTTTCCCACTGAAGACCATAGAACCGACGAAATGTAACTGGATAAAATTTTCCTCTTGAAATTTTTTGTGTGCGAACAAAATGTGGTAGAAGTGTTTTCTTATGGTCCATACCATCAATTATCAAACCCAAATATTTATTTGGATTATCATAACACTTCCATCGATGCTTGTACAACTTTTTCCTTTCACTTGTTTGTTGTTCGTGATGCTCTTGAAGGGCTTTAAAGATGGAATATACACATAACATAAAATAAACGTATTATTAAATGAATTCTCTTAGTTGATCACTATACAATTTAAAAATATAATGTTATGAATGGTTACCTCTTTTTGCTCCTTGACATTTATCCCTTTTTTATTTTAGAGAAGCACATTTACTACAAACCCCCATCCTTTTCTTCTTAGGGATACGAACATTGTTGAATTCTCTCCTCCATATTTGCACTAAATATTGATATGTAATAAAACAACCATTTCCTTCAACACCTTCTTCATATTCCTTGTATAAGTTGTAGATTTCTCATCTTGAGAAATTATCTGGAATATGTATTGTATCTCAATTTGGCATGCACTTTCCATGTTTTGAAAAGAAGTCTTGCAGCCATGACATTGTAGTGTTTCCTAGTGGTCCAAACTCTCATTTATGACGAACTTCTGAATAATATGTAGGATCCTTTTCCAAATTATCTTGGATTCTTGATAGATGGAAATTTCCAATTGAATGAATCATTTTTAAAGCCTTTCTATAGAGAAATAAAGACCTAATATGATAATTATAACATGGCACTGTAGATTGCATGCACCCCATTAAATATGAATTTTTCATGCTTTTATTCATCGACAAATAGTTCTTCCTTTTCTCTAAAGAAAATTTGAAATCCATATGTTTCAAGCAATCCCTTTTATAAAAGTCACTTGAAATGAGCTCACTGATAGAACTTATCTTGTGAGATATACTACTCTACCCCTTGTATAACTAGAACATTTTGGACTAATACAAAAAGGTCTACTCCTCTTAGAAACAATATTTTCTGGCAACATCTCTATAATTTTATCATTCTCTGAACAATAATTTCCATGATCATTAGGAGGAATACTATTCTTATGATGATCATTTGCAATATAGTTAGGAAATTCACCACCATCATTGTTTGAAAATATTCATTACCATCTTCACGACATCAAAATTTACTATACCATCATCTGTGCTTTTGAAATACTGAATTGGAGGAAATTCTTCACCATAATAATCTTTCCCTTCATCACTGATGCTTTTAATGTTCATATGATTAAGACTATGTCGAAATTGAAAGTCTTTATTTATTAGAAATTTTTCATCCCGACCTTCGTCACTGAAATTTTTCATCCCGACCTTTGAGAGCAGGAGTAAGTGGAAATTGACACTCTCGATTTATTGTATTTTCTTTATCCTTCTCTTCGTCACTGTTTCTCTCAGATTCCATAGGGTTAGGAGTAACTATAAAATTTGACACTATATTTAGTGAAATTTTTTTGTCTTGCCATTCATCACTATTGCTCTCATAATATTTAGGATTATTCCTAATTAGAAACTATGACTCTCTATCCACTGAAAATTTGTCATCCGATCTTTCATCACTATTTATTTTATAATCCTTAGGATTAGGACTAAGTGGCAATTGTGGCTCTCTATCCATTAAAAAATTGTCATCCTGCCAATCATCACTATTGCTCTCAATGTTCTTAGGATTAGGAGTAAGTGGAAAATGTGAGTTTCTAGTTTTTGGAAATTCTTCATTTTGCCATTCGTCATTGTTGCTCTCATAGTCCATAGGAATTGGAATAAGTCGAAATTTAGACTCTCTATTCATTTGAAAATCTTCACGAGTAATTTTTTCATTGCTTCTCTCATTATATTCATCAATATGAATAGAGTTTTTATGTTACGAAGATTTTGATGCTTCATTAAAAAAAAACTTCACTACCAGAGGAATCCATAACACTCAAACAAGAAATGGTGAATGAGGAAAATGATCTCTCGCAATGATAATATATAGCTAAGATAATGAGAAATTCCCTCCAAAATTCCCTCCAAAATTCTTCACTGAAATGTTTTGCTTAAGTATATCCCTCCAAATTTTATTTAAACGATTTATTTGAAAATTAGTTATTAAAATATTCTCATAATATGGACCTTAATTTGGAATTAAATTCCATAGACATTTTTCCATTAATAATTGTATTCAAACTAGAATGATTTTAGTTAAATTATATAACTTTGAATACATTATAAATTTTATTTTTATAATATTCATCAATTTTTTTTTATCCCACATTCATCCTGCTGTAAACAATTCTATTATTTTTGCTTGATAAGAAAAGTCAATTTCACTATTCCACACGTGACATCAAGATTTCTTGAGGTTTTCTTAAAAGCTTGGAATGATTTTTTAGTGGAGCAACATTGTCAACCGGAGATTCTCACTTTTGAAAGGTTAGTTTTGTTTCTATTATTCCGAAATTAGTAACTTTTTGAAATTAATTAAAATCAAGTTATTTATTTCTGTTAAGAATTTACTAGCTTTTGCATTAATTCTTTTAGGTAGAAAACGAATTTTTTTGTATCTAAAAATAAATTAATTAATTAATTTGCCCATTAACTTTTGTGGAAGAAAGAGAGAGGATGTCATAAAAAAACTTTCCAACCAACTGGCCTTCTCGAAGCCAATAAAAACTTGCCAACCAACCTCAAATTTGCATCAACCAGATGTTGCCACTTGGAAGACTATCATTCACTGGAGGAAATCGACCGAATTTGACCTTACTCAGCTAGCATGCAATGTCAGTAGTACAGACTGCTGATTGGGCTCCCTGTCATCAACAATGTAAACTTTGAAATGGGAACAGAAATGATTACTTGCTTATTTTAGGTAGAAATAAATTGTCGCATTTTGAAAAGTGTTGATTCAAAATAATATTAGTTTTTTTTAGCATGTTTTTTACACATTAAATTTTCTTAGATACCGAGTATAGACATTATTTTTAAAATGTTAGTGTTTTTCTATTGATTTTGAAAAGTATTGATTCCACCATCATCCCCATTTTTTAGAAGACTTGTTTTTGACTTAAATTTTTCTAATCTATTAAATGATAATAATTATTTTAACTTACATATTTTGTTTAAGTGTTTTTCAGGTATTTATTTTCTTGTTTTTCTTTTAATTTTATTTTTTTGTAGTGAGATATTTGATTTTTTGCATTGTCAAAAAAACAAAAAAGGTAAAATTTTGAAAGTGACAATCTTCTATCTAATTATATATTGTTAAAAAATATTTCAATGCACATGAAATAATTGCCACTAAAGAAGCAAGAATTTTTAACAATTTACATAAAAGAACACATTTTGAATATAGAAATTACTAAAAATATACACATTTTGTGTCTTTTTTGCTAAAACTGACCTGTCAAAAGAACCATTTACAAGAAAGAAGTAACAAAAAAGTATAAAAATTGGCCATTTTTGTTAATTTTATGTGAAAAGTTAATAATAATTACAATTTTTTTCAAAACTTAAAATATTCACATAAAAATGAAGTGAAAATCACATTATACAAATATTAAACATATAACCACAATTGAATATTTCTTTTTTCTCATAAAATGTTAGAGTAAAAAAATTACAAATATAACTTATGAATAGTTACAAAAAACGATCTTCATTTGGAATCTTAAATTAATATTTAATCAATAATATCACATAACCCAAACTCTTCATCTTCAAGGGTATCATTATTGTCCTCTTCCATAGTATTTTCATCATTGGCTTCAGTTTCATCATTTTCCTCTTCTGATAGATCTTTGATGTCTACGAATGTCCCAACGTATGTCTTTCCAATCATTCCATCTAATGATGGTTGAGGTTCTTTTGCTTGTTTTGCCACACGAGATCATTAAAATCCCCTTTTCTCAAACCGACTTCTTACATTTAATCTGGAAGAAATTGAAAAGCACTGATTCTTTGATGAATAAATTTGCATTGCACTGGGTCTTTTTCAGTGGAAATGCAATTTCTTCCCTTTTTTAAGCAACATTCTAGTGTTTTACCTATCCATCAAGTAGAAAAGAAAAAAATTAGTAATTAAGTATAAACAAAAAAAATTAAAAAAAGATAATAGTGAAATTCATTCTTATATAATAAAACTTACCTGAGCCTGAAAATGAATCCAAAACCCAAACTCCTTCATTTGAACATAACTCTAAAAGATAGTTAGTCAATGATTGTGGTTTTCTATATATTTTAACTATCTCTCCTTTTGCTTCTTTATCTTCATATGTTAGTTTTCTTAGAAAATGGGCACATTAATTTTTTTATTTAATGAAAAGAGTGGAAGGAAGAGAGAGGATGTGAGAGAGTAGTGAGAGGGAGGGAAAGAGAGAGGATGTTGATCCTTCTCGTTTTTCTAAACTTGACGAAAGGTTTGCACCTCGAGAGATTTGATCCTTCTCAACGCTTGATAGATCTAGAGTTAAGATGGATCTAGTCAGGTTCCAATGGTGTGATGCCAAGAAAAATATCTTGAAGATATGATAAATTTTATCAATAATATGTAAGTATATCAAATATTAATATAATCATTTTAAATATGCTAAATATTTTCTGAGATTAACTTGGTCATTTTAATTTTAAATTTTATTAGTTACGTCAATTTGTTGAGATGATAAATATTTTTAATAACTTTAATGACGAAAAATGATGAAATAAATTTTTTGAATGCAAAGTGACAATAATAATGTTGAAAGATAGACAATGTGAATAATAAGAATGTACTCAGGTTACAAATAGTCTTCATTGTGATCAATCTCAAACTATTCTCTTCTACTATTCTTATTGTCACCCTTGTTAGTTTTGTCATATTTTCATATCGATTATATGAAAAAGAAAATTTAAATCGTAAATAATTTAAATCTTTACCTCGAGGTGTTGTAATAAACATGATATCTTGTCTCTCTCGCTATCCAATATTAATAGGTTAAATTACTAGAACATAAAAATCAATGTGCATTGTCAATACCATTTTGTGGTTACACTAAAATCAATGCATATTGTTAATACAACCACTTTAAAATTAATGTACCATCATATATCCAATTACCTCATATCACAAATCAACATTTACATTGAAATCAATGAATTTAATGTAAGCAATCAAATAAGATTACAAAATAACTTCCACATTGAAATCAATGCATTTAGTGCAAACAATGAAATAGGAATAGGAATCATCTACATTGAAATTAGTGCATCTAGTGCAAGCAGTCAAATATAATTATAAATCAATGTCTGCATTGAAATCAACATATTGAGTGAAAGAAATAAAATACTATTAGAAATCACCACCTACACTGAAATCAATGCATCTAGTGCAAGTAATCAAATATCATTAGAAAAAAATATCTACACTAAAATCGATGAATGTAGTGTAAACAATCAAATAGGATTAAAAATCACCGTCTCCACTTAAATCAATCCATATAGTGCAAGAAATATTCTTCCCTCTCTCCACCCTCCATCCATATCTATATCCCCCTCCATCTCTTCTTTCTTGTCTCTCTATCTCACCCCCCTAAAAACACATGCTCTGGCACTCCATGTCTGTCAATCTCTTTGTCACTCTCTCCCTCTCCCAATCTCTTTCTTCTTCCCTCTCTTCACCTTCCATCTATAACTCTATCTTCCCATTCTCTCCCTATTCCCCACTAATATATCTCCTTCCTCCTTCTGTCCTCTCTCCCTCTCTCTCCATCTTCCTTCTCTCTCTCTCTCTCACTCTCTCTCTCTCTCTCTCTCTCTCTCCACCTTTGTCTCTCTATGTCTTTCTTCTTACTTCCCTCTCTCTCCCCCTTCAAGTCCATCTCTCTTTCTCTCCCTCTCTCTACTCTCTCAAATCCTCTCTCTTCCTTCCACTCTTTTCATTTGTCTCCCATATTTGTCTTCACCTACCAACTATGTTACTATATCCCTCTCTCTCTCTCTCCTTATGTCTCATTCTTCCCCCCCTTATCTCCATCTCTCCTTCTTTGTCTCTTTATCTCACCCCCAAACATACACACTCTCTCTCTGTCTCTCCCTTACCACTACTTATCTCTCTCCACTTCTCACTCTCTATATTTCTTATTTCCTACCTCTCTCCCCTCCAACTCCATCTCTCTATTGATCCCTCTCTCCTCCTCTCTCTCAAGTCCTATCTCTCATCCTTCCCATCTCTCCCTTTCTCTCCTACCTCCCTCTCTCTTACCCATCTCTCTCTCTCTCTCTCTCTCTCTCTCTCTCTCTCTCTCTCTCTCCACCCCTCTCTCTTTCCAACTACATTACTATATCCCTCCCTCTCTCCTTCTCTCCCCCCTTCTCCTCATACATCCTACTTTGTATCTTTTCTCACCCCTAAACATGCACACTCTCTCTCCATCTCTCCCTTGCCACTCCCTCTCTCTCTCTATGTGTGTTTCTTCTTCCCTCCCTCTCTCCCCATCCAAATTCTCTCTATCCATCCCTCTCTCAAGTCCTCTCTTTGGTCCTGGTCAACCCTAAAGACAATTCCGCCCTCATCAGCCCTATCACTAAAGAAGAAATCATTAAAGCTATCTGATCTATGGATTCGGATAAGGCACCTGGGCCCGATGGTTTTACCATACACTTCTATAAGATGTGCTGGGATATCATCAAAGTGGATCTCTTAAAAATGATAAAAGGTTTCATGAAAAAAGCCAAAGTAGGAGGAGGAACCAACTCCACCTACCTCGCCCTTATTCCTAAAGAATCCAATCCTGAAACCTTCACTAGATTCAAGCCTATATCGCTTTGTAACGCCTCTTACAAAATTATGGCAAAGATCCTAGCAAATAGGATTAAGCCCCTGCTAAATAGGCTGATCTCTAGCAATCAAGGTGGCTTCGTAGAAGGTAGGCATATCCTGGACAATGTCATTCAAGTTCAGGAGATAATTCACTCAAGCAAACAGCGAAAGGAAAAAGGGATGCTGATAAAACTTGACATGGCTAATGCTTTTGACCGAATCAATCGCTCCTTCCTCTACAAAGTCCTCCATGCCTTTATTTTCTCTTCCCATTTTGTCAATATTATCATGGCCTGCACTGAAAACCCCTGGATTGCCCCTCTTGTCAACGGTCGCCCTACCTCTTTTTTCCAAGCCCAGATAGGTCTCAGGCAGGGATGCCCACTCTCTCCCTTCCTGTATATCCTAATGGCGGACTCCCTCAGTAGAAAGCTATCAGCCGAAAAAGTTGCAGGTTCCCTTCCTGGCCTCAAATCTTCCAAGCACTCTCCAGCTTAGAACCATGCTCTATTTGCGGATGACTCTCTCCTTCTTGGAGGTGCCTCTGCAAGAATTGCCAAAGCCTTTGATTTTGTCCTTAAATGCTACTGCAGGGTTTCGGGAGCTTCTATCAATGAAAGAAAAAGCGAAGTCTATGGCTGGAACATTGAGCAGCATGAGCTCACAAGTATTTCTATTCTTCTTGGTTTCAACAATCAAGCCCATTGGGAGAAGATAAAATATCTTGGCCTCCCCATCATAAATGGTTTCAACAAGAGGTTGCTGTGGTCTGAAATTATCAACAAAATTAAGTCAAAAATTACAGCCTCGAGAGGATACTGACTCACAACAGGAGGAAAGGTCATCCTGATCAAGTCTGTGTTATCTACATTCCCAATTTCCCAAGTCGCCTTCCTTCTCGCTCCAAAAAGTGTGACGGAACAAATCTCCAAAATACTCCGATACTTCCTTTGGCAGGGGGGGAAAGGAAATCAACATAAAATGCATTTAGTGAAATTGGACTTGGTCAAACGTTCAATCCCTGAGGGAGGTCTGCAAATACGCGACCCTGCTCTTGTCAATCTGGTGATGGGAGGCAAAATCCTGTGGAATCTATTCAAGGATCCCAAGCAACCAGTCTGCGAAACGCTGAAATCGAAGTACGCCCACAAGGTGCCGCTCAGAAATCTGCAGGCAAGTCAAACAAACAACAGCTCACAGGTTTGGAAACTATGCAACAAAAGTCTGAATTTATTCAAAGGCAAGGCGTACAATATTCCAGGTAACTGCAAACAAACAAACCTGTGGTATTGTCAAATAATGGACCGATACCCCCTCTCGGAAGTTGAAGAAATCGCAGAGTTAAAAAATTGGTTGGAATGCGCAGGGATTAACAGCGTACATGATCTCTCCAAATGGGATTACCACGGTGATTAGCAAGGTTGGGATTTTTTTGGAGTCCCTGATCGTTTAAACCAACAGAAGCTCACCCTCGAAGAATTGCTGGAAGAAGCGGCTCCAGTGAATCAAAAAATGAAGGACAGTTGGGGATGGGGGCAATCTGGAAGCTACACAATAGCAATAGCTTATAACGCCCTCCAGCCCATCAGGAATAGTAGTAAAACACCGAATTTATGGAAGAAAGTATGGGAACCGCTTGCTCTTCCTAAAGTAAATTTCTTCTTTTGGACGCTGGTCCATAATAAGTTGTTAACTTGAGACAACCTGATGAAAAGAAGTATAGCTGGGTAGCATAGATGCGAGTTGTGCAGAAGCAACTTAGAAACAGCCAAGCACCTCTTCATGGACTGTAAGTTTGCCAAAGATGTGTGGGGACTCATTCTCCATGAGCTTCAAATCACAGTCCCCCCATTTAACTCTGTTGCTGATCTATTTGACTCATGGAATCAATGCTATCCTAATAAAATCCCCAGCAAATCCTTTTGGAGGAAAGTTCTTAATGCTATCCCCAAATTTGTGTGCTGGCTGATTTGGTTGGCCCGGAATGATCTGATATTCAATGAAAAGGTGCAAGCTCCCTTCTCGGTAGCTGTAAAGGCCAAATCCCTCCTCTTGGAAGCTGCTCAACAACAATATTTTTCAGAAGATCCTTTGCTTCTCCCTGAAGAAGAGAGGTGGCTGGGTCCCCGTTCCCCCCACCCCTGGAAGCAGCTATCTGCTCCTCATTCAGTGAATCCAGAATGGCGCAAAAGAGAATCCGAAGCTACCTTTCAAGAATGGTGGCGAAAACAAAAAATAACTACGATTTTCTTCGATGGAGCCTCCAAAGGCAACCGTGAGGCTGCAAGACCTGGAGGGGTTATCTATGCCTCGGACGGTTCAAGAAGGGAGAGCTTTTGCTGGGGCATTGGGCAGAAAACCAACAACCAAATAGAGATCTTAGGTCTCCTCAAAGCTTGTCAAATAGCCAGAGACAGAGGAGACAAAGAAATCCAAGCTTTTGGAGACTCAGAGATCTTAATAAAAAAATTAAACACGGGAAAATTGTTCACCAATGCAAGCCTCAACAAAAATCTAAGCAGATTAAAGAGATTCCTTCTCGACTTTGATTCCTTCAAATTCCTCCACATCCTCAGAAACTTGAATAGTGACGCAGATCTGATGGCGAACAAAGGTTGCACTCTTAGGAAAGGACAACTTCTCATAAATGGCGATAGCTCATTCCAACTCTGTAACCCATGAGGAAGCTGCAACTTGTAACAAGAAACAGAAACAGATGCAATGTAATGATGGCTGCCACGGTGTAAGTCCAATCTTTTTCTCCAAATAAATAAAAACATATCTGTTACAGTTAAAAAAAATATGAAAAGAGGTTTTATTTACTTACCATACCTTTGGTTTATTTATATTTTTATTTATTTACCATACCTCTTTTATTTACTATGGTATTTGGCCGATAGGCTTGTTATATAATTAGATTTTTATTTATAATCATATTTGATACATTTTTATTTATTTACCTTACCTCTTTATGCTTGTTTTATATTTATTTATTTACCATGCCTCTTTATACCTATTCTATATTTATTTATTTATCATACCTCTTTATACATTTATTTATTTACCATATTTCTTTTATAAATATGGTATTTGGTCCATGATATTTAGGCCATGGTATCAATACTAATTTGTCCCATGGTATTCGTCCCATAGACTTCATGTAAATAAAACCTAGCTTTTTGAGATTTTTTTAAATATAAAAAGGTTTATGGAGTAAATATAAAAAGAAGTTTTTATTTATTTACCATACATCTAGTTTATATATTTTTTTATTTATTTACCATAACTCTGGAGTAAGTATAAAAATAGGTTTTATTTATTTACCATACCTCCGGTTTATTTAGATTTTTATTTATTTAAATTTTGAAATATTGCAATTTTGATGGGGGAATATTTATATCTTTAAAGATTTTAATTTATCCATACAACATGGGTTTTCTTTTTAAGGATTCATTTTACAAATATTTAATTAAAAGAAATATTAAAATATTTTGGTTTTTTATTGCTTGTGTTTAATTAACTCTTTTCCTTTGATTTAGGAAATGGTGTTGAATTTAGTAAAGAGTAAAGATGTTTAAAATTTTTCTTAATTTGGAAATTCAAAACGGTAATTTTTTTGTTAAAGATAAATTTATGATCCATTCAAATTCACGTATATAATAAAGCAATTATTAAATGGGTGAGATAATTTACTATATATTCAAATTATATAAATAATACATAGTTGTATTTTAATAATTAATCTCAGCCCATTAATAAGTTAAAAAAGTTATATATAATCTAAATATTCAAGTTATATAAAATTAAAGATTAGATTGGCCGACATTAGCAAAAATAAAATTTATTATTCTTTGAGAATGTGACATACTTGACATCAGGATCATATTGGGCTGTAGATTGTGCCTCTGAGCCCTAATTTTTTTTTTCTTTCTTCAATTTGTTCTTAATTATATTTAGTAAAGTAATTTTTTGAAATTATAATTTTAGACTCCATGAAATTTTGTGACACCAAACATGGTTTGTCGCAATTGCAACAAAAAAAAAATTTCATCGCAATTTTGATGAATTAATCATGTGT
Organism: Pinus albicaulis; assembly: GCA_034641835.2. Taxonomy (NCBI): domain Eukaryota; kingdom Viridiplantae; phylum Streptophyta; class Pinopsida; order Pinales; family Pinaceae; genus Pinus; species Pinus albicaulis. Next base: position 1,326,846,431 of record CM076579.1, read on the forward strand.
CGCAATTGTGATCGTGAGTTGTAATTGCGATGAACATAAAAACTAAAAGAAAAAAAATATAATTTTTCCTTGATCTTTGTGATAGTATGGTCTATAATATCAGATTATGTCGTCATAATATAAGGCAGTGTCAATTCATTTACCCTAGATTAGAATATAGCCATAATTCTTTAATTGGAATTGCAATACTATGGACCAAACCACCATTCTCCATAAAAGCGCTAAAAGTGAAAACCATGTGATCAAAACTATCCACTCTCTCCTTCAAGGTGCAAGGGGTCTTTGACTGAATTACTCTTGACACCATGTACAATGCATGTGAAACCATGAAAAGAATTTGAAGCATACACAATCTCCACCCACTTCTTACTTTATTTCCATAAAAAAAAATCATAGGAGTAAAATATATTAATACCCCTTGAATATAGAAGAGTAAAATTTTATATTATTTTTTTTCCTATTGATCTAATTTTTGAGAATTTGAACTTTGAATCTCTTTCTTTACATATAACTTCATAAAAAAAGAAATCACAATTAAACTACACCCAATAAACTTTATCTAATTCTCTTTTTAATAAAATGATATATTACCAATCAAATAATAGCAAACATTCATAAAAATCTTTCCTCTTCAATAATCCAAACTAACCAAAAAAAATATAAATCATACCATAAGTAATAAATCATTTGTATTTCATCGAAAAATACCATATTAGAAGTATCATTACTTTATCAATCTATTTAAAAGGAGTAAAGTACATAAAATATAAGTAAAAGGTAAAAAATAAAAAAAGATTTTCCTTCGTAACAGATTATTTAGTGGTACAGAATTTCTTTGGAAGATGGGTCACCAAAAAATAATCCCTATTCATAACGTGTTACAATAAATTAGAACAAAGAAATTAAAGTTTTCTCATACATTTCACTTAAAAGCATATTTACAAATAACAAAAAAGTTCTTTTTAGTGGAATCTATGAAAATAATTGGTCATCTCACATCCTTACTACTACACTACTACAAGAAAAATAGTTATTCACAAAGAATAGTCATATTAACATGACAATTTTTTCACAAAGAATAGTGTAGATCATCTCAAGTGTCAAATGTCCAAAAACGTATGTTTTAATACATTGTATTTTTAAAAAATATAAGACTTTTTTATATTTAAACCATAAATTTCAGTAAATATTTGATAAAACTATTTAAAATTAAAATATTAAATTCTCTACCTTATTTTATAATATAAAATTATGTATATAACTATTTCCAAATATAAATGTAACATAATTACACAATAAATTACTGAAGAACATGCATGCTAAGTGGAAACAAAGATATAACTCAAATTTAAATAATAAATGGAATTGACTCAGAGTGTCATATAAACCCATGAAACATAATTATATCACAGAATTATTAACGAACATGCCTGGTAAATGGAAACAAGGATGTAACGCAAATTTAAATAATGAATTGAATTGACTCACCTTGTCAGAGAAACCCATTAAACGTAAGTGAAACAAGAATGAGGACATGGAATAAATTAATACCCTCTTCCTCATGTAGACACTATTGTTTCATGTGGTACTTCAATCTTCTAATGCTAAAGATTGTCTTGAGTAATAATGCAACTCTGACATCTTCGGTGCTTTCCATATAAGTTTAAAACACCTGTAAGAATATAATGAAAATAAACACCTCCTCTCTGTTTGGTGGATAAAAATAGTGATTATTTTATCGCACATATATGAATGATACTTTATGTGAAACTAGAATGGAGATTAAACATCACATTTCTAACGTGCATCCTCTTATTATAAAGGTTAGGAGCATCTCAAGCATTAGCTTCCCATTATTAAAATATAGTAAAGTCCATTACATTATGCACTCATTTATTGAAATAAATTCTTACTACAAAGCCAAAATGGATAATGAATAGTTCTTTAATGTTTGTTTAACACAATTGACGACGTTCAAGTTCATGGAATGTTCCATCAAATGCATATGCTTCTATACTTGGAGTAGTTTTATATTTATATGATAGTGATATTATGGTATTGTGTTTTTATTAAAATGTATTGCTTAATGGTGCTTTTTACGTTATGGAGATTTGTGATTCCAGATACATCACCAGAATCTGGAAAGAGAATTGAACTTGTGATGAGTGCTATAAAAGCTCTTCTCATCACTGAAGCTAATTGAACATGTGATGAGTGCTATAACAGCCCTCCTCATCACCATTTAACTACCCACACACAAAAGTGATATGTATTTTAGAAATATACAGCATACATAATTAAATAAGAATGGTGTTTTCTCCTATCACAATTTTGCGGAGAAAATTATTTATTAAAGGTTATTTTTTTGTCAAAAAAATCTGCTGTGTTTAAATCATTTTTTCAATAGTAAAAATGAATTCAGCACTATCAAAAACTTAAAACACCCAAAATCCTGAAAATTGACACCCAAATTTCCCAAAATTTCTGTTAATTTTTATCAAATTTTCCAAAAAAAATTCAAATATATGATTAAATAATAATCGCTATAACTGAAGATGAAACATTTTATTTTTCATTAAGGAAAACCGATACATAATGCATGAATAACAATCGGTACACATCATATCTCATTATCCTCATCCTCATCCTCAGCATAGAGGAAAATAAATAAGTTATGAAGACGATGTTATTATATTATTCTTCCTGTGACATTATTATTAGATAGGAGGAAGGCACGCAAAAAAACACACACGTAGGAGACGAGGATTAAATCCTATTCCAATCAAGTAGCATCCCATCGTCTCGCCCAGCCTATGAGCTGTTGATGACACTGCAGTTCCGACGAATTTGTCCCTCGTTGCCTGTCAATTCGATGATCAGTCCCATATTAACCATGGCAGCAGCAAACCTTTCCTGCCACGTGCGCAAGTGCCCAGCGCTTGCGTTGACTACCGTTGCGGTGTTTGTATTTGTGAGCAGCGCTGCATCGGAGGTAAACAAACCAAGTTTCAGTAGAAGGCCGTTGTAGTAGAGATTGTCGACAGTTTCCGGCGTAAAAGTATCCATGAACACCGTCGTGATGTTGTTGTTCGCGCTTCCCGGAGGACACTTCTTCTTCAGGAGGGCAGCATACTTAGGATCAAGAGATGGGTCAGTCGGAACAGTGCTGCTGAAGTTGTAGAGCCTGTTCACGAATGCAACGCAATGAGAGACACCAATTGAGTGTGCTCCTGCATGAATACACCCACTCATGGATTAATAATATTACAAATTACAGCGATGAACATTCAAATACAATATTTTTTACTAACCATTGGAACTCTTACATTCCAATATTTTTACTCCAGTGTAACTGATCTTATTGCAATGCAGTGCCTTATTTCACAAGCATATATATACCAACATCAACGCGTTCAGAAAAATTAGTATGCACCTGATAGTATAACCATCTCGTCCTGGGATAGCCCTTTCACTGCAAAAAACTGTGTCAGCTGGCTTACATTAAAGGTAGGGGCGGGTATATTTGCAAGGACTTCTGAAGCCCGTGAAATAACTCCATCCCTTCTTCCAGCAGGAACATCCCAGCTCAGAGGATATTTATATGGTGATGCCTGTAATAAATTACAAAATTGTAATAAAATTGTAATAAAAATGTAACTTTTTATAATTTGTGATATGCTTACCAGCTTTGTGCTATCTCGAGCAGCAAATGCTACGATATCTGCACACGAAACAGTGTTTGGGCAGATGGTCTCTAATTTCGATTTCGCTCTTTCAATCACGTCAAATCCGTGAAGGCTCGGATTGTTAACAATACTATCTTTCTCGGCAGTGTTGTTGGCGGTGGAGTCTATCAGGACAGACCCATCGCATCCCTGAAAGCGCACATGATTTCAACATTCAAACACACTATATAATTGCGTTACAATTGGACCCATGAGTTACAGATTGGGAGTAGACGCTGACAATATATAACAATAAGCACAACCACATATATCTAGATAGATAGATGGAGAGGAACATAGGTTGATATTGGTTTGTGATATTGAGTGTGAAGCGTAAAGAAATAGCAGAAAGCATTAGGAAGGGCCGGGAAAACTTGCATTTTCAGAATTATTGGATGTTGATATATTGATAAAAATGTAATGATGGAATATATTTCATGCCTACCCTGACGAAACAATCATGGAAATGCATCCTTATGAGTCCAGGAGCCACTTCTCGACTCGTTAGGAATGCCTCGCTCACAACTTCGAACACAGTGGATTCCGCTTTTGGACAACTGGAATCGTAGAAACCCACTTTGAGATCCCCATTAACGCCCGCTGCCAAAGCAGCACAAAGTAATAGAGCGAGAAGGGCCGAGTACTGATGGGTCTTCGCCATTGCCATTTCAATACCTATAAAAACTGCACTATCATGATTTGAATATGAAGAAGCTATTAGATAGTCGGTAAATAATAATCATAGAGCCTATAGGAAATTCCAAATTAAAAAGAAATTTCTAACTTTGTCGATAACTTACAAAAATTCGTGTCGCCGGGGACGAGAATGGGTTCAGATCTTTGATCCTAAGCAGTACCTTCTTCCACAAACGCTATGTATTTATAGGACGTTGTGTAGGCAGAAAAACTTCGTGAAAAGACGTGAGCCTTCCTCAGATCCATCCATTCCCGGAAGGAAAACGCGGACATTTCGTTATCAAGATGCAGTGTATGCGTCCGAATCGAATTCGTCAAAAGTCAGACTTGAATGGGATTTGCAAAACACATTTTCTATGGCCAATAATTTGGTGACCTATTGGACGATGGTGACAAAATGGGTTTTCCATTACATAACAAATAAACTCAATGCACATGTTTTGATGTCATCAACGTGAAGTTATCTATTATTTATTATTTTTTTCTCCGAAGATCACTGCAAAAGAACCGCTACCTGCTACTCTGACATCGCTCATTGAATATATGTTCTAAAAGTATTTGTTAGATTTAGATTGCCGTAGTCTAATTGGACTGCTTTTTCACGTGAAATTTTAACAAAATTTGGCAAGGATTCTTGTAAATCCAGGTTATAGTTATCAATCTTTAATATTTTGGGTGTCTTAGATGTTTTTGATGGTGCTGAATCCATTTCCACCATCAAAAACAAGATTCAAACACTGCTATTGCAAGATTTCTGAAAGAAAAATTGCCCGGCATTCCAGCCAATTTTGGCCGTCCCAACAATTCCTCTAGCTAATTAAACAACTCCGATTTAGATTTAGACATCGGCTGTAAGCACAAATCAGGTAATGTATTGGTTAGACCTAAATAAAAAAACATATAATAAACTCTGCTTACTTTTCAAATGCCACCCATTGTGTCATTGCTGAACAGAGCCCTGTCCGAATCGGTGACTTTTATACGATAACGACTTGAACATAGCCCAACAGATCTCACCAGCGACAAATAAAAATATTTTCGAACAATAAACAAATGATTTAAGTTTTTTTTACTCGGTATCACACTATAACTATTTAGAGTTGTCCCGACCACTGCAGGTAAGCGCCAGCAGCGACGAATAAAAATATTTTCGAACAATAAAAAAAATGATTTAAGTTCTATAACCGAATATTACACTATAACTATTTAGAGTTTATTAAAATTAGAGGTGTGCACACAGAATAAAATAATTTCTATTACACTATATCTAATTACACGAATACATCACAATATTTATAGTGCTGCTTAGATCCAACTAATTCCACTCTTGGAGGGATAAGTTGAGAGAATCTCTCAACAGCCTCCAACAAACCAAACCAATCCCTAATCTGTAGTATGCATCATAAATGAGGCATTATCTCAACACCCCCCCTTAATGCTTACATTACAGAAATGGAGAACACACTAATTTAATACAAACATTTGTCTGCCCTGGTCTTCATTAACATTTGTACTCACTCTGAGATCTCATAGACAACGCTCTTTTCTCCACCATTTTCGAGCTACCATTCAACCCATTTAAAATACATTTGTTTCTGACCAGCAATAATGAACTTTGCAAGATCAACAGTATTGACAACTCGACTCGTCGGGGCTTCCGCGATAAGAGCTGACAAGTGATGAACCATCCTATGGACCAATCACCATCTGTCAGATATTTCGCTTTCGGCTATCCATCAGTGGCTAGGCAAATGGTCTGAATACTGAATGTGTTCAAGAGATAATCTAACAACTTGACCTGCTTCACACAAATGGATCTCATACTGTAATCTGTAACTGATGCTCTTGGCCCGTAGCACAACAATATCAGCATATAACAAATTTACACAATCAAATTAGCCAATAATTCTTTCATCCCTGTAGAACGTAGAGAACGACTAATTTAAATAATGCTAATTTGTTCAATAATTGGTTCTCTACTACACAAAACTCACAACAACAAAAAAATTCATAATTCTACATATTAATAAGCTACACACTCCACCAACACAATTCTTCTTTGGCCAACATTTCCGGGCATTATCGCCAATAAATAGGTGAAGGGCATTATCATTAGATCGTTCCTCTGTATGAGCAGGGAGCGTAAACCTAAAGTTTACTCCATGAAGTCTCCCCTCTCTTTCTTGCGTCGCAACAAGAAACTTCCCTTTGCCCCTTTTCTTACGAACGGCGGGACTGTCGGGATTTGAAGCTACGGTTTTCCATAATGAAACCAACCAGCTCTGCTAGCGTGACGCTATCTCTATGTGATATCATTGTTGCATCATCTTGTGGAGTGCTATTGTAATTTTTATGTGAGCCATAAATTTACATCATACATGTGAACTACATGAGAATTCGTTCAAAACAACATCATAGAATTGAGTTTCGATGACGCTTAGAGTCATTATTATGTCATACAGAGAATCGGGGAGCCATACGTCAGTTTGCACTGTGTCGCACCATTCCTCTATCCAACGAATGGGTGCCGAGTATGCACCCAATCCATCCATGAAACGACGGTACTGCAAACAGTCTGTCAATAGAATTTGGTATAGAAAATCTGGCATTGCCAAGTTCCTTCAATGCACCAGATTCTCCCACCGTATTCACCAGATGCCACCCCAATTTCCTGGAAATCGGATCTGAGAACATCTGTGCTCACTTCATCACTTGTCTTCATTTCCAGCAACCCAGATTTCCCCATTCTGATTATCAATGACTCCGTCTCTTCTCAGACTTCGCTAAATTCAAACCGAAATTCATGTTGGCAGAAGCAGCTCCTTTGCCATCCCAAACGTAATTCAAGAAACAAGGGATACGATGCACGCAGTAGCTCTCGCTTTCTCATGGGACGATGCACCGTCCTCAGCTCCGTCGAAGTACAGGCATCTACAATTCCTTGAAGTAATGTGAATCACCGCTTTTTGTTGTTTCTCACTAATCTCATAGCTAGGCGGCGCTTCTTGGACATCAAATAGACCGCACGATTTTAACACATAGATACACACAGCATTATCACAAACAAACAAACTCAACACTCCTAATCTACGTATGTACAGAAAATCTCTTTCAAACTATGTCATTTTCCTGAGCACTCCCTTGAGGGATTAAGCCCAGTTAGGCTCTGATACCATATTAAAAATAGAGATGTGCACACAGAATAAAATAATTTCTATTACACTATATCCAATTACACGAATACACCACAATATTTATAGTGCTGCTGAGATCCAACTAATTCCACTCTTGGAGGGATAAGTTGAGAGAATCTCTCAATAGCCTCCAACAAACCAAACCAATCCCTAATCTGCAGCATGCATCATAAATGAGGCATTATCTCAACATATTTGTCCCGACCACTGCAGGTAAGCGCTAATATCGTGAGTCACAATTGAAATTTTTGCGAGTCTTCCCAAGAGTGAGCAAAATGAAATTAGCTACAAGCATTATAACAGTGTGTGCAATGCGAGGCGAACTATGGTATCACTAAGTGTTTTTTTATTATGTTGGTCGGGGTGGTATTGCGATGAGTTAATCATTAACTTTGTATTAGTTTTGGTTTTTATTAATTATCAGTCAACCGATTAATAACTTTATATTAATTTAAGTTAATCATTAACTTTGTATTAGTTTTTGTTTTGATTAAATTATTAATCAACCGATTAATAACTTTGTATTAATTTTTGCTTGCTTTATTTCATATCATCTAAGATGCCTCCAGTAATCAAAGCAGCTCTGAAGATACCCATATTCTCCAAACTAGTGGTAGAGACTACTTTTTTGGAGTAATTTCCAACTGTCGGAACGTGTTGCAGGCGGCAGCATGGATGAACAGCGCGCAGGTTTAAATGGCGCACAGGTAGGCAGCGTGATCAACGTTGCGGGCAGCGATCAGTGGAGTGCGGGGGGTTCAAACCGCTCGACGGTTAACGGGAAGGCACCCCCCATAGTTGACTTCCCGATCGGGCTTTGACCCAATATGAACGGCCAATATTGAGTGCGGGGCCTCACCCCAGCTGCTGAGTACGAGCAGACTCGACCCCACGTAACCACCAGGATGTGGTGGCTCCGCACTCCAGCCACCCACACACCACCAACGCACCACCACTGCCACCACGACCAAATTTGTCATTAATTTGATTTTGAAGCGGTGCTCACAGAATTTATGGCACCATAAATAATTTTTTTAAACGGTGATATTTTTATTGTAAAGTCAATGAAAGACATTAATTTCTTTTAGATATTTTGTTTATAAATATAGAACAGAGATGTAATGTAATTTTTTTTACACGCACAGAATGTTTTTATGCACAACAGTGCTTTGAAAAAAAAACAGTGAGTTGATTTAAAAAGACAGAGAGTTCAGAACAAAAATATAAATAATAGAGTATATTTGTTATTAGAAAAATAGAGAGTTGTTTTTTTTATTAGATAGAGACTGTAAAAAAGTATACAGCAGCGTATTTTTTTAGAAAGTGAGACAGAAAGTTAATTTTTTTATTAAGACAGAGGTCTTATGTGTGCACTGTGACAGCACCAGTCACTATTGTAAATCCCTCTGTGATAGAGGAAGAATTTGTAAACATTTTTATGGAATAAATTTTTTTTATTGAGTTGAAAACTCTGTTTTCTGAGATTGAATTTAATTTCTCTGTGTTGTGGAGGGGAAGTCTTATTTCTCCATTTTATTTCTGGAATTTTTCAATATTGCAACATGGTATCGGAGCCAATTCAGGCTATTTGAAGGTCAAATAAGTTGAAGAAAAGGAGTTCGTTATTGCAGAAGCCTCTCCAGCAGTGTGAAGGTTCAGACAAGAATAATTCAAAGGTATTTCTCTATACAGTTTTGTGTTACTATTGTAGTACAGTTAGTTAATTTAAACACACAGTCAAGTGTTTTGAATCATAGTTAAGAGTGCAGAATGGCTGGAGCCAGCACTGGTATGGGTATGGGAAATATCCATCTCCCACAATTTAATGGGAAAAATTATGACTACTAGTCAATAACTATGAGGGCATTATTTGTCTCCCAAGACTTATGGGAATTTGTTGAGGATGGCTTTGAAGAGCCAACAGATGAACATGAGTTTAATATGTTAACTCAGGCAGAAAGAGAGATTCTGAAGAGCAATAAGAAGAAATATTCCAAGGCTCTTTTCTTCTTGTATCAAGCAGTGCATGAGAGTGTGTTTCCGAGGATAGAAGCAACTAACAGATCCAAAGAAGCATGGGAAACTCTCAAGACAGCTCATCAGGGTATGTAGAAGGTGAAGACAGCAAAACTTCAGTTGCTGAGGAGAGACTTTGAGACTCTCTGTATGAAAGAGTCAGACACTATTGACTCATTCTTCACTCATGTGATTGGAATGGTCACACAAATAAGATCTTATGGAGAGACTCTTGAGGACAAGAGGATTGTTGAAAAACTCTTGAGAAGTTTACCCTCAAGATTTGATGTAATTGTCACCACCATAGAGGAGACTAAAGATCTCACAAAGTTTTAAGTGGATGAGCTACATGCATCACTGATGACCCATGAACAAAGATTGGGTAGGAGTGAAAACTCATCTCTTGAACATGCCTTTAAGACCCAGATGTCTTCCGGAAGATGAAGAGGGCAAGGCAGAGGAAGAGGAAGAGGCAGAAGCCAAAATAGAGGTGGAAGGAACAGCCCTTCACATTCACATGGAAGGGGCAGCAATCCAAATCAGCATCAAGGCCAAGGCAATAGCCAGCAGAGTGGTCAGCAGAATGATCAATGACAAAGGTATGATAAATCCAATGTCCAATGTTACAATTGTAAGAAATATGGTCATTATGCTAATGAATGTAGAACGAAGAAGCAAGATATGAGAAGTAGAACTAGTGCAAATTTCACTAGAGAAAATAGCAGCCAAAACAATTTGTTTTTAGCTTGTAATATGGCTGAAGAAAAGAATGAGGATTTATGGTTTCTAGACTCCGGTTGCAGTAACCATATGACAGGAAATATATCAATGTTTTCTATGTTAGATGAAAGTGTGCAGTCACAAGTCACACTAGGAACTGATAGCAAAGTTTCTGTTATGGGAAAAGGAGATGTAAATGTTTTAACAAGATTAGGTGCAAGGAAAACCATAGTAGATGTTTATTATGTTCCAGGAATGAAGTGTAACCTCTTAAGTATTGGACAGCTTGTCCATAAGGGGTATAATGTTTTCTTTGATAATGATGTTTGTACCATCATGGATAAACCACCCAGCAAACTATGTATTGCTGAAGTGAAGATGACAAGGAACGGGATGTTCCCTCTCAGAATGAGAGCAGACTTGAAGAATGGTGAAGAGAAAGCAGCAGTTGCACAGGAGACTTACCAAAGCGAACCAAAGGATGATAATTGGTTATGGCACTTGAGATTTGGACATCTAAACTTTGGAGGTCTTAATTTGTTGAACAGAAAAGGGATGGTAAGTGGTTTACCATTGATAGAGAAACCGGACAGCCTTTGTGAAGGTTGTATTCTTGGGAAACAACACAGAGAAAGTTTTCCTTCCGGGAAAAGCATAAGGGCAAAAGAACCCTTAGAGATTGTCCACTCGGATGTATGTGGACCGATGCAAACTCCATCACTTGCTAGCAGCCACTATATCTTAACATTCATAGATGATTTTACAAGAAAAACTTGGGTTTACTTTTTGAAAAACAAAAGTGAAGTGTTTGAAAATTTTTTCAATTTCAAAGCACTTGTTGAGAAACAAAGTGGGCTGCATATCAAAGTCTTAAGGACTGATAGAGGAGGTGAGTATATATCTAAATATTTTCTACGTTTTTGTAGAGAAAATGGTATTCAAAAGCAGTTTACAACTAGATATACTCCGCAGCGAAATGGAGTGGCCGAAAGGAAGAACCAAACCATAATGAACATGGCGAGGAGTATGTTGAAGGCAAAGCACTTGCCTAATGATTATTGGGCTGAAGTTGTACATTGTGCAGCGTATATTTTGAACAGGTGCCCTACAAAAGCAGTTATGAACAAAGTGCCAGAAGAGTCATGGAGTGGCACAAAGCAAAGTGTCACACACATGAAGGTTTTTGGATGTGTAGCTTATGCACACATTCCGGATCAGCTAAGGAAGAAGTTGGACAGCAAGGGGGAGAAATGTATTTTCATTGGATACAGTGAGGAATCCAAGGCATACAGGTTATATAACCCATCCAGCAAGAAGTTTATTGTGAGCAGGGACGTTCAGTTCATTGAAGAGGAAGCTTGGGATGGAAGCATAGAGAAAACAGTGAATGTTAAACACTGTTTATCTCATGATGAAAATGAAGATGAGTTGGCTGAAATACATCCCCAAACAGTAGCACCAATACAAGAGCATCATAGCACACCCTTGAGGAGAAATGACTGTGCTTCTCCAAGCACACCACAAGGAGGAAATTCAAGTGCTTCTTCAAGCATTTGTACACCTACTGAAAGAGGTAAGAAATTCGAAAGTTTGAAAGAAATTTATGAACAAGATATATCTAATGAAGGTATCAATTCTTTGTCTGCTTTATATTGTCATGTTGATGATCCTATTCATTTCGAAGAAGCCATCAAGGATGAGAAATGGATAGAAGCTATGGATGAGGAAATAAATGCCATAAAGAGGAACAAGACTTGGGATTTGGTTGAACTCCCAAAAGTTAAAGATGTAATTGGTGTTAAATGGGTCTACAAGACCAAGAGTAATGCTGAAGGCAAAATAGAGAGACACAAGGAAAGGCTTGTTGTCAAAGGTTATAAACAGAAACATGGGACAGATTATGAGGAAACTTTCGCACCGGTTGCTAGAATGGAAACCGTGAGAGTAGTGTTGTCCATAGCAGCACAAAACAAAAGGAAAGTTTACCAAATGGACGTGAAGTCAGAATTTCTGAATGGAGTGTTAATGGAAGAGGTTTACATTGATCAACCTCTCGATTATGAAAAGAAAGGCCAAGAGCACAAAGTATGCAAGTTGAAGAAAGCTCTTTATGGGCTGAAGCAAGCGCCAAGAGCGTGGTACAGTAGGATAGATTCATATCTACCGGAAAATGGTTTTGAAAAGTGTGAGAGAGAACCCACTCTCTACATCAAAGAAAAATACGGTAAAATTTTGATTGTAGTCTTGTATGTTGATGATGTTATTTTTAGAGGTAATGATGATTGCCTTATTGAAGATTTTAAAATAGTCATGAAAGAAGAATTTGAGATGACTGACATGGGTTTGTTGAGATACTTCTTGGGAATAGAAGTAGAGCAAGATAAAAATGGGATTTTTATCTCACAGGAAAAGTATGTTAATGAGGTACTTGAAAGATTTAACATGCAGGAGAGCAAAGCAGCAATCACTCCCACAGTGATGGGATTAAAACTCAGCAGAGAACACAGCAGTAAGGATTTTGATCCTAGTTTATATAAGAGCATATTTGGGAGCCTTATGTATTTGACTGCAACTAGGCCGGACATAATGCATGTTGTTAGTTTGATTTCTAGGTTCATGGAAAAGCCAAAGGATGCACATTGGCAAGCAGCAAAAAGAATTTTGAGGTATGTTAAAGGTACTAAAAGGTTTGGTATTTTTTATACTACTTGAGAATGTTCGAATTTGGTGGATACCACAATGAAACGTTGATTGAGTTGAAGTGTAGATGATCGGAAGAGCACTTCCGGTTATGTTTTTCACATGGGTTCAGGAGCCATTTCATGGGCTTCTAAGAAACAGCCCATTCTAGCGTCGTCTACAGCAGAAGCAGAGTATGTGGCAGCTATAGTAGCAGCGTGTCAAGCATTTTGGATGCGGAAAATGTTAAGGATTTTATGCCAAGAACAGGTAAAAGGGACAGTGATATTTTGTGACAATAGTTCAGCTATTGCATTGTCTAAAAATTCTGTTTTTCATAGGAGGACTAAACACATTGACACCAAGTTTCACTTCATACGTGAATTGGTTAATAATGGCAAGATCGTTTTACAACATTGTAGAACAGAGGATCAATTTGCTGATATCCTCACAAAGCCACTTGCGCAGAAAAGCTTTGAACATTTCAGAAAATGCATGGGTATGCAGGAAAACCCAGCAGTAAGGGGGAGTGTTGGAGTAATTTCCAACTGCCGAAACGTGTTGTAAGCAGCAGCATGGATGAACAGCGCGCAGGTTTAAATGGCGCACAGGTAGGCAGCGTGATCAATGTTGCGGGCAGCGATCAACGGAGTGGCGGGGGTTCAAACCACTCGACGGTTAACGGGAAGGCACCCCCCGTAGTTGACTTCCCGATCGGGCTTTGACCCAAGATGAACGACCAATATTGAGTGCGGGGCCTCACCCCAGCTGCGGAGTACGAGCAGACTCGACCCCCCGTAACCACCAGGATGTGGTGGCTCTGCCCAGCAGCCACCCACACACCACCAACGCACCACCACTGCCACCACGACCAAATTTGTCATTAACTTGATTTTGAAGCGGTGCTGACAGAATTTATGGTACCATAAATATTTTTTTTAAACGGTGATATTTTGATTTTAATGTCAATGAAATACATTAATTTCTTTTAGATATTTTGTTTATAAATATGGAACAGAGATGTAATCTAATTTTTTTTACACGCACAGAATGTTTTTATGCACAGCAGTGCTTTGAAAAAAAAATAGTGAGTTGATTTAAAAAGACAGAGAGTGCAGAACAAAAATATACACAGCAGAGTATATTTGTTTTTAGAAAAACAGAGAGCTGTTTTTTTTATTAGACAGAGACTGTAAAAAAATATACAACAGCGTATTTTTTACAGAGTGAGACAGAAAGTTGTTTTTTTTTATTACGACAGAGGTCTTATGTGTGCACTGTGACAGCAGCAGTCACTATTGTAAATCCCTCTGTGATAGAGGAAGAATTTGTAAACATTTTTATGGAATAAATTTTTTTTATTGAGTTGAAAACTCTGTTTTCTGAGATTGAATTTAATTTCTCTGTGTTGTGGAGGGGAAGTCTTATTTCTCCATTTTATTTCTGGAATTTTTCAATATTCCAACATACTTCGTTGCTAGAACTCTGTGGAAAAGAGGTGGCTAGGCCATGAGACGAGTGGCTAGATGCTAGAGTTGGGGCTATGGGAGATGAAGCTGAGTTTGATGGGGTAATGACTTTAGGATGAGTTGAGTCAGGAGAAGAAATAGTTGGGGCAATCACAGGAGGACATGTCATTGATGGTGTTGTGAGGGGTTGAACTTGTGACGACTTAGTTGTTGCTACTTTGGGGGAAGGTGTGGATGTGGGCGCTACCATAGAGGTTGAGCTCAACAATTCCAAAGATAAAAAGTAGCAAAAAAGCGCATCGAATCGGGTCATCTCTTCTGATATTTTTTGTTTTGGAAAAATAGTGCAAATTCAAACTTTATAGTGTCGACCTCTTCGTAGATTTGAAAAAACAAACAAAAATCAGACAGACGGAAGAAGACTTGATAAATCCCATGTGACAAGAGACTTAAATAAAGGTATATCCACAATAACCATAAGGAAGAAAGAAAAACTACCCAGCAATTTCTCTAGTCACCACGTAAGCAATGAAGGAACCACAATAGCCTTCTCTTATTCTCTGCAACCCAAGAACAGGGGTTAAGTCAGAACAAGACCTATTGGGTAAATTTGTTAATAAACATAAGAACATGTTAGGGTATTTACGAAGTTACGTCATCTTGGCAACTTAAATATGGAAACGCTGGGATTGTGATTCAAGATGGAGCACATAAAAGAACCCACATAATAATTTATGATTACCTATGTGCAATAGTGGAAAATAAAATGAGTAAGGCGGAGTGTAAATTGAAACAAATAGGAAAGGAAAAGAAAAAGAAACTGAAATACACTATTCAAGCAAATATATTAGTAATATGCAAGGGATTTACCTCTACTACGGCAGCAAACACGAAAACCTCTTCTCACAGTCCTATATACCAATAGCATCTACAAACGTAAGCGAAAATATAGGGCAATGAAATGGTCAAGACATCTTGCAGAGTTGTAGTGCGATGCCCTCGCCCTGTAAACCAAATTAAAAAATTAAATGGAGTCGTCGATCGAATTTTGGAGTTTTGATTTAAGTCTAATTACTCACCATTATATCTAGTGTTACAATCTGATTTGGTGGCGGTAAAAAGGTCCTCCAACCATTTGATCTTCACGTGCAATGGATTTTGTGTAATCTAATTACAATGTCGAGTATGATTTATCACCAGCCTAGATATATCTTAACTCGGGATTTATCAAGCGCTGAGAAGGATCAAATCTCTGGAGGTGAAAACTTCTTTTCTGAGTGCAAAACTTGAGGAAATATTTTCACCTCGAGAGATTCGATCCCTCTCAGCACTTGATAGATCAGGAGTTAAGATGGATCTAGGCTGGTTTCAATGGTGTGTTGCCAAGAAAAATATATGGAATATATGATTAATTTTATCAATAATATGTAAATATATCAAATAATAATATAATCATTTTAAATATGCTAAATATTTCTGAGATTAACTTGGTCATTTTAATTTTAAATTTTATTAGTTACCTCAATTTGTTGAGATGATAAATATTGTTAATAACTTTAATGGTGAAAAATGATGAAATAAATTTTTTGAATGCAAAGTGACAATAATAATGTTGAAAGATAGAAAATGTGAATAATAAGAATGTACTCATGTTAGAAATATTCTTCATTATGATCAATGTCAAACTTTCTCCTCTACTATTCTTATTATTGTCACCCTTAGTTTTGTCATCTTTTCATATAGATTATATGAAAAAGAAAATTTAAATCGTAAATAATTTAAATCTTTAGTTCGAGCTATTGAAGTAAACATAATACCTTGTCTTTCTCGCTCTCCAATATTAATAGGTTAAATTACTATAACACAAAAATCAATGTGCATTGTCAATACCGTTTTGTGCTTACACTAAAATCAATGCATATTGTTAATCCAATCACTTTAAAATTAATTTACCATCATATATCCAATTACATCAAATCATAAATCAACATTTACATTGAAATCAATGCATTTAATGCAAGAAATCAAATAAGATTACAAAATAACTTCTACAGTGAAATCAATGCATTTAGTGCAAACAATAAAAAAGGATTAAGAATCATCTACATTGAAATCAATACGTCTACTGCAAGCAATCAAATATAATTATAAATCAATGTCTACATTGAAATCAACACATGAGTGAAAGCAATAAAATAGTATTAGAAATCACCACCTACATTGAAATCAATGCATCTAGTGCAAGTAATCAAATATCATTAGAAAAAAATATCTACACTAAAATCGATGAATCTAGTGCCAATAATCAAATGGGATTAGAAATCGCCATATCCACTTAAATCAATCCATCTAGTGCAAGAAATACTCTTCCCTCTCTCCACCCTCCATCCATATCTATATCCCCCTCCATCTCTTCGTTTTTGTCTCTCTATCTCACCCCCCTAAACACACATGCTCTCTCACTCCATGTCTATCAATCTCTTTGTAACTCCCTCCCTCTCCCAATCTCTCTCTTCTCCCCTCTCTTCACCTTCCATCTATATCTCTATCTTCCCATTTTCTCCCTCTTCCCCACTAATATATCTCTTTCCTCCTTCTTTCCTCTCTCCCTCTCTCTCCATCTTCCTTATTTCTCTCTCTCTCTCTTCACCTTTATCTCTCTATGTCATTCTTTTTATCTCCCTCTCTCTCCCCCTTCCAGTCCATCTCTCTTCCCCTCCCTCTCTCTACTCTCTCACATCCTCTCTCTTCCTTCCACTCTTTTCATTTCTCTCTCTCTCTCTCTCTCTCTCTCTCTCTCTCTCTCTTCACCTACTAACTATGTTACTATATCCCTCCCTCTCTCCTTATCTCTCATTCTTTGCCCCCTTATCTCCATCTCTCCTTCTTTGTCTCATTATCTCACCCCCAAACATACACGCTCTCTCTCTCTCTCTCTCTTCCCTCAAATACTCTCTCTTCCCCCATCATTCTCCTCCTCTCTCTCATCCTTCCCCTCTCTCCCTTTCTCTCCTACCTCCCTCTCTCTTCCCCATCTCTCTCCCTCTCTCCCTCTCTCTCTCTCTCTGGCCCTCTCTCCCTCCAACTACATTACTATATCCCTCCCTCTCTCCTTCTCCCCCCCCTTGTCTTCATACATCCTACTTTGTATCTTTTCTCACCCCTAAACATACACACTCTCTCTCCATCTCTCCCTTGCGACTCCCTCTCTCTCTCTCCACTTCTCTTTCTCTCTCTCTATTTCTTCTTCCCTCCCTCTCTCCCCCTCCAAATTCTTTCTATCCCTGCCTCTCTCAAGTCCTCTCTCTGGTCCTTCCTATCTCTCCCTTTTTTTCTTACCTCCCTCTCTCTTCTGCCATCTCTCTCTCCCTCCTCCATATTTGTGCCTCCCTCTCTCACTCTTCATTCCTCCTCTCCCCTTTCCTTTGGTTTATCTCCATCTCTGCCTTGTCAATTCCCCTATATCTCCACCTCTATCACTCTATATCTTTGTTATTCTCTCTCATATATATCTAGAGTTAATATATATCATGATACATTTATATATATTATAATATGATAAATTTAATAGTGTATTAATCGAAAGTTATTAAATTTAATAATATTAATATTATAATATATTAATATGATTATTAGATTTAATAATAATAATATTATAATATATTAATATGAGTATTAGATTTAATAATAATAATAATAATAATAATAATCTTTTAATATTATATTAGGGTGATAATGTTTTTTTTCATGGTATTAATAATAATTTAGCCTATGGTATTTGGACCATGGGCTTCACCTAAATAAAACCTATTTTTTAAGTGTTCGTAAATATGAAAAGAGGTTTTATTTACTTACCATACCTCTAGTTTATTCATATTTTTATTTATTTACGATACCTCTTTTATTTACTATGGTATTTGGCCCATAGGCTTGTTATATAATTAGATTTTTATTTATAATCATATTTGATGCATTTT
This sequence comes from Pinus albicaulis, assembly GCA_034641835.2. NCBI lineage: Eukaryota > Viridiplantae > Streptophyta > Pinopsida > Pinales > Pinaceae > Pinus > Pinus albicaulis. Next base: position 1,326,864,907 of record CM076579.1, read on the forward strand.
TATTTATTTACCTTACCTCTTTATGCCTGTTCTATATTTATTTATTTACCATGCCTCTTTATACCTATTTTATATTTATTTATTTATCATACCTCTTTATATCTTTTTGTATTTATTTATTTACCATACTTATTTTATAAATATAGTATTTGGGCAATGGTATTTAGCCCATGGTATCAATATTAATTTGTCCCATGGTATTTGTCCCATAGACTTCATCTAAATAAAACCTAGCTTTTCGAGTTTTTTTTTTAAATATAAAAAGGTTTATGGAGTAAATATAAAAAGAAGTTTTTATTTATTTACCATACATCTAGTTTACATATATTTTTTTTTATTTAACATAGCTCTGGAGTAAGTATAAAGATAGGTTTTATTTATTTACCATACCTCTCGTTTATTTAGATTTTTATTTATTTAAATTTTTAAATATTGCAATTTTGATGGGGAAATATTTATATTTTATATATTTTAATTTATCCATACAACATGGGTTTTCTTTTTAAGGATTCATTTTACAAATATTTAATTAAAAGAAATATTAAAATATTTTGGATTTTGATTGTTTGCATTGAATTAACTCTTTTCCTTTGATTTAGGAAATCGTATTGACTTTTGTAAAGAGAAAATGCTTAAAATTTTACTTAATTTAGAAATTCAAAGTAGTAATTTTTTTTTGTTAAAGGTAAATTTATGATCCATTCAGATTCACGTATATAATAAAACAATTATTAAATGGGTGAGATAATTTACTATCCATTCAAATTATATAAATAATATATAGTTGTATTTTAATAATTAATCTTAGCTCATTAATAAGTTAAAAAAGTTATATAATGTAGTTAATTTGAATTTATTCTAATTCAGTTGAGTTCTAATTGAATCTCATAGTTGTTTCCTATTTAATCTATTTAACTCTTGAGAAAAGAAGTTAGATTCAAATTTTTCAAATTATGCCCAGTTATGCCGAGAAACGAAGATGAGTAAACGGAAGTATATGCAGATTAATACTGAATATGTTATTGCATTTAACATATTTTGTTGTAATTTTGAGCATCCATTTATAGATATTTGAAATACAATTTACTTTTTACTTTTTAAACTCGTATGATAAAAATTGTATGAAGTTTAATCAAGCTTGGCTATATTTTATTTTAGATAATTTAATTGCCCCAAAGTATTTTTTCTTCAACTTCTTTAAGCAAAATTTGAACTTAAAACTTGATGAAAGATACACCATACTCAATTCTATTTAATATTACATAAAAAAAAATTCATTCTTTCACATATTTTAATAAAAAAATATAAAACCATTTTTATAAAAAGTTACAAATTTATAAAAGAATATATAAAAAAGAGTTAATTTTAAAATCTAATTTTATTAAAAAACTAAAATATAAAACACTACATGCTAGACGCAACAGTGGTTTACAAGCCCTCCAGTAGCAACTATATACCACATTAAAATACCATAAAAAATGAGCTCAGCTAACTAGCTTTGCTGCTCCTGCAACCCCCCTATATTTTGGCTCTGCTCCTAGGTCTTGATCTGTATTTGGGTATATATCTGCTAGGTCAACTAGTACCGAGTCTCGCTCACGAAGGGATGGATCTTGAACAGGCTAAGTTATGGCTGCTGATGGCTCTCCTACTGGTGGTTGTTCGAGGTCTTGATCTGATGGATTAATTCGATCAACTAGCTTTGTTGCTACTTACCTTTCTACTGCTGATGCTTATATACATGATTATGATGCTACCTATGCTACTGATGGCTTAGATGATGGTCCTAGATTTTATACTTTTACTCATGTATTTGCTACTCGTGCTATTGGATATGTTGATTTTACTGGTACGAGTGCTGAATATACTACTGGGTTAGCAGGTACTAGGTCAAGCTAAGATCTATATATGGATATGGTCAAGATGGTAGTGGATAAGATGCAAGTTCTAATGGATAATGAAGATATGGCTGGCTCTCGTATTAACCTCTTAACCATTTCAATTCAAGGGGTTTCAACTAGATCAAGAGATGGAAACCGTAAGGGATCGAGCGAGAGGTGGGAACAACCATAAGGTATCGTAATTGAAGGGTAAATATTGCATCATTTTCGTGTTAAATATACCTCGTATTGCACCTAAACCAATCAAATACTAGTGCAAGAAACCTTACCAACATATAGAGATTGATTGAGCCAACCATCCAACCTAGCTTAACTTACAAGCCATACTGAAAGCTACTTACCCCCATACTCACACCCATCAATAGACGCATACCATACATACAAGCTAGCTATCCTTATTACTAGAACTACTACCATCCTTATTACTAGACTTACTCACAAGAGCTATTCTCCCTAGCTAACTTAACCAACCCAATCAAACAAACATACACTTAGTTTTTTATGGATTTAGATTCAACATGGTGGAAAATATTATTGGCTAATATATTTACATTAGGATAAAAATGATTGTCTATCTAATGGTTAGGAGATAGGGAGAAATAATATAAAGCAGGCTCACTTTATATGTAAAAAGTCGGTTATGGTCAATTTGTTGAAAACTTTGACTAAAAATATGCATATTGCTATATAAAAATGTCAAAATAAATTTCCTTTATCCCCAATTATATATTATTTATTATTAGTATGAATAAGGGTTTAGAAATGGCCAAAAGTGTAAGCTTTCAATCTGTAGACTGAAGCGGGCAATATGGTAGCAATTCAACATTATATATACATATGCATGAACAGAAGCATAAAACCACAAATGATGGAATAAAATTCCCAAGATGGGGAAGGTTAGAGCATTATAAATGAAATCTAAAATAATTTCTAAATAGGCATTACAATACAACAAGATAAATTACATTTATTTTCTGACTACAATGCATTAATGTGCATTTATTACAATTTCATAATAGTTCTCTTCAACAACTTATTCTGAAAGCTCATCCCTTTTTCTCAAAATTAGAAATACACACTTATCTCAAGACACTCGTTGACTTAATAACTCATATAATTTATGGCACTACATGAATCATGACACACCTTTCATATTATAACTTCCAACACCCCCTATTAATGTGAAGGTTATAAGCGATAGCGATCCTTCCAACCAAGAAAGTAGCAGCTATGATCTGGGGCTTCCACCACCCCACCCTATTTGGTTCGAAGCTTTTTCAGTAGTTTGATTACAAGTGTAACTATAGAACCCCTGACTTGTCCTGCCCTTACCAGAACTGACTTGACGGTTCCTTGACCAGGACTTATCTCATTGTCTGGAGGAAACTTGGAATGGTGGAGTTAAGGTAATAGGTGAAATGACCCAAATAAAAGTTGATATCACTCTTATGAATAAGGAGCTTCATTATAACTACAAGTATGAATAAGGGGCTTCATTATGAATAAGGGGCAGTTAGAGAGAAATGCTAGTAAGCAATTTCTTATCAACTATGATAATTGACTATTATAGATTATTTTGATAAAGAAAATATTTATTTTAAATATTGGGTTTTGCTGGCATTGTCTCTTTATTATCCATTGTCAAAAAGAAGCTGTCAATCTTTCCCAAAAGAAATCATTTTCTTCAACTTGTCTACATGAAATTTGCACGTAAATCTTGATGAAAAACACACCACACTCAATTCTATTTAATATTAAGTAAAAAGTTGTGTTTTTACATATTTTAATAACAATTATAAAACCATTTTTATAAAATACTACAAATTTATAAAAAGATATATAAAAAAGTTTAATTTTAAAATCTAATTTTATTAAAAAACCAAAATGACTTGAAATTTCTTTCACTACATGCTACACGCAACAGTGGTTTACAAGCCCTCCAGTAGCAACTATATACCACATTAAAATACCATAAAAAAATGAGCTCGGCGAACGAGAAAAGGCACGTGGATGATTTGACCTTGGAAACGTCGGTGCGTTTGAATGAAATAAAACAAGCACTCCGGAAAAGGGTAGGTGAAGGATTCGATCTCACGACTCTGTCGCACTGGGTGCATGTCAAGTAGGTGAAGGATTCGATCTCACGACTCCGTCAGACTGGGTGCATGTCAATATATTTAAAATACAGTGTGACCTTTGAAAATGGTCAGCAAAGGTAAAAGAGGACTGGCCCAATCATCAGTGGACATTACCCAACGCTTCCATATTCCGAAATACATGGGAGCGTCCAAGCTGCCCATGAATATATGACGTCTTTGTTTTTGCTTCGTCTTTTTCCAAACCATAAATGATAGTGATGAATATTTTCGATAGGTTCACTAGAAAAGCTTAACTATATGTAAAAATGTATTTATTTGAGAAGCTATAGAAGACAAAATGTTGTTTAAAGAATCAAATTACAAAACACAGTTCAAAAATAAGCCTTTAAGTTCTTGACAAAAAAACAAAGAAATCATTCACTATAAATTAAATATATAGCAAAATGTAATTTGCCAAGAGGATGGCTCTAAATTAGTTGTTGCAACATGAATTGGCTACTTGTTGCTACATACTGGGCAACCAATAGTATGAGGGGTGTAAAGGTGCTTCTCAATGTGATTTTGTCATGCCCTCAGAGTGTACACTCGAGTTAAGGTGTGTCTAGTCCTCTAGATGTGTGGCACCGATAAGTTTTATCGCAATTGTTGTGACCAACTTATGACTACTACATTCGAACTACGATTCTATCACTTATACTTCTTAACGTGTGAGAATTTGTATGTAAGAAAAATTAAAATTCAAACAACAAACACAAGTATAATGACCAATTAACATCCACATCAACATTCAACATCTAATATAAATGTTGCAATAATTTCACAATTATAAACATCACCACATGACACTTTACATCACATAAGAAATGTGAAAACATATTTGCATTGAACTTATTCTTCAAACATGTCTTGAAATCTTTACATCATAATATGTTGATGCCCTACTCACAATTAACATATCACAAAATCTATGCCTCTCAATTCATTAACCATGTCTGAAAACAAAACCCAACCAAAATTTCTTGTCTTCATTCCATGTCACCCTCACATGGTCTAGCCATTCCAAGACTTTGTTCGCATGACATGCAATTGTAGGTTGGCTTGGTTCACCTCGATCATGCAACAGAGAGTTTTCTCCCAACTCTCAGTCCATTCCTAAATGCTACAGTTCTTCTCTGCCTTTTTGTGGGCTTGTCTTTGTTCCAACACGTCTTCGTTCATACCTTTCATGCTTGGTCCACCCTCACCCGAGATACTCCTCTACTCCTTTTTCTCTTATATATATGAACCCATCGTGCTAATGAGGTTTTTTTTTCAAGGTGATGCTTCATTCTGCCTCATCATGAAAGAATTCCCAAATTTGAGGTCGAGATGGTTGGTTTTGATTAGACTAGTTTCAGGCGTACTCATACCGCGCACACTCGTTCCATCATTCCACCAAGGTATTTCAAGAACATTCCTTCCATAGTTCCACTTGGTTAGGTCAGGCACATTCACTCTGCTTCAAGCACCTTGCTCAAGTTGGTGCAATTGGTCCAACTTGGGCATCACAAAACCACAGGGGCATGGTTATGTTGACTCAGGTGATCCAATATAAGGGTGCACCTTGGGCACACTCATGCACAACTTGTGCCTCCTTTCTCATCTCAAGTGGGTGTGCTTTATTCTTAGGCACCAAATTCCAGTTGCCATTAATCTCTCCATCCTGCAATACCCAAATTGTCACAAATATTGTCATAAGATGTGTTATGGCTCTCTTTCCTCCCACCGCATCACATCTAGATCATGTTTCTTGTTAGCGTTCAGCTCAAGGGCTTAATATCCTCCCCTACTAAGAAATTTTGTCACCATCAACAACAAACCTCTCTTGGAAAACTATCCATCACCAAATGTACTACATCCTCAAGAATATTATTCATCAAAATAACACATCTTTCCAGAAAATAACCTTCCAGCTACATGAATCCATATGAATAGAGCTCATCTTTGACATAACTCAACTCTGTAAATATGAAAATTCTCTTGTAGGAATTCTCTATAATCAACTCACCCTCCTCATCATATATGTCAACAAATTTAACATAATCATATATCTATGTCTCATCATCAACCATATTAGGTCTCCTAGATAGACTCAAAACCCTCTCTTCCAACTTAGTCACCACCTCTACCTGTTGTAGAAGAGTAGAATCTACATAAGTCAACGTCCTCACAATCTCATCAACATGTTTCCTCACCCTCGCAAGAATGACTATCATCCTCGCATCACTATCTAAACTAACTTGTATAATCAGAACAATCATAGGTTCCACTCCTGAAATAATGAATAATTGCACTAATGTGATAAAGGCACAACTCTCTCTTTGATTACAAATTCCTAGCCCAATACAACATCATAATCATAAAAATGAATAATGGTGAATTCAAGCTTCCCATTCCAATGTCCAATATTTAGTGTAACATCTCTAATCATCTCAATGACTTTCCTATCCTTAACATTCATATCCCTCAAGGGAAAATGGACTAGAATAATATGCATAATTAATCTCCTCGCTACATCCTCCTTCAAGGAGTTATGAGAAGCATCACTATCTACCAAATCAATATATTCTCTCCCACCTACACATATACTCACATAGCTAAAATTATTCCTACACCAATCATGCTTTGGAGTAAACTCCTTCAATGGAGTCCCACCCAAAACATGCATCACTCCTACATTTGACTTCTCTTCTTGCTACAACACACATATTTTCTACTTACATAGAAAATTCTCTCTCATATGTTATTTTCCACACAACCAACACAAAAGATATTTCTTCTACTTCCCCAATTTTTTTCTTCTTTGGCCTATGTTCCTTTAATGACTTCCATTTTCCTTTGTTTGTCTTCTTCTTGCATTTAACACCACCCTAATATTTCCCTCTTAACTTCCCATTTTCATGGAAATAGCAGAGCTTATATGTTGTGGCAATAGCTTCTACAAGAATTTCAACATTATTTATTCTCACTTCTCTTTGTGCCCATGATTGTAATCCTTTTGTGAAGTTAAATAACATATATCCATCTAACATATCATTAATCTCCCATACATGTCTAGAATTATCAAGTATGTAGCTCAAAATCGTGGAAGTCCACCTCAAGATCCTCAAATTAGTTCTTACATTCTAATTCTAATCTCTTCATCTAAATTTCATGTACAAGGTTCCTTTATCTTTGTCCATGTAGCCATGTCATTGTGGATGTGACCAACAATAAACTCTTCAGCCCTGCTGCACTACAACTTTGCATTCCCTATCACACATGTAGCAACAAGTCTCACCTAGTATTCATATAGGCACGCACTCAGTTGTCCAATATAAGACTCCATATCCCAAAATAAATTTCCAATCACTTTTGCAGCTATAGTACCGTTTTACATCTCTGGTTCCTTCCCCTACACCTTCACTAAAGAACTACATTAACCTTACGTAACTACTTTCTTCAATATCACAATCATATTTGATTACTCAAGGACCAATGATACAATTTATCCAAAAAACACCTCGAACTGATATATTCATCTTCCATTGATCTCAACCTTGTCAACTACCTGATGCATCAAATAAAATAAGAGAGAAACACTCCTCAAAAACTACATAACTTTTCTCTTAGACTCCATTAATTTGAGTTATCCTCAAATCACTTGTCACATTAGGAACACTGTACCAAACTACCTTCATCTTCTTTCAACCTACTTTAGCTCTGATCTCTTCTTTGATACCAACTTTTAAGGGAAGGTGATGGACTTCACTCTAATACCACTTGTCACATTAGCGAAATTGTGGTGAACAACTCCAAACTGTCCTCAATTCTGTGCTTTTTCAGCTTTGAAACCAACTTCTAAGGGAAGGTGGTGGAAATTATTCTAATACCGTCTATCACACTCCTAGTGCATATAATTTAGTTAAGGCACATCAACTTCTCTAGACATGCAACACCATCAAGGTTTATCTCAGTGTTTATGACCAACGTACAACTATTATTTATGGACTATGCGTCTGGCACTTATACTTATTAACATGTGATATTTTTTATATCAGAAGAATTAACATTCAATAATAAAACATGTTGAAAGTCCAACAACAAATTGCAGCACACACACTAGTGTGGGACGACAGTTCCTAGCGATACATTAGTGTGAAGGCCAATTTAATTAAATAAATTGGTGCAATGTCTAATTTATTTTTCCTTTAATTAAATTGGATAATAAAATGTAATATTATCTCATAATCACTTGTAATAGTTAGCTGAGTGTGATAAAATTAGTTATCTCATGAATTTCAAGTTGATGGTGGTTGGTGAGGCATGAAGAATGATTCTATTATTTAACGATTTCAAGTTGTAGTTAGTTCATTAGTTTAATGCATGAGTAATCAATTAACTCAGTTGGGTGAGTTAAATTTAGTTGAACTAGTTGTAACTGTTTGTTGCACTAGTGAGAGATAAAGTGAATTAAATCATATTTAATTCACAATCAGTGATCTGCCATGCCACTGATGATTTACTATTAAACGTTGCATGCATGTTGGCTCATGTGGAGACCTGACGCAGCAAAGCAAAGGTCAGCGCCCAATGGAGGGATGGTCAACAACTTCATGGCTCTTTTTATCTTCCTTTATATTTATTTATCAATTTCAAAGAAATTGACAAATAAACGTATTCACAACTACCGAATGTTATATTATAATTTCCCACTGGTATATATAGATATCCCCAAACTCTATAACCAAGGTTTATAACTTCACACATTAAATGTATATTCTGCGCGCCTTATATAACTGTTCCCAAACTTTATATGACTATTCCACCCTTTTGTAACTTTATACTAAACCTTTGAAATTTGATTTATAACCCGAATAAGTAGTTCAACGCCTTATAACCAAATCACTTTGTAATAACCCGTGGATCCCACCTCTATGACAAGTCAACCAATCAACCGCTCGTATCGTACCTGACTTAACTTCCGCTCACCTTCATTAAACTCTGGGCAGTTTCAACGCGCGATCACCGTTCGATGTCGCGCCTCTAGATCAACAGCTCACGTGCATTTCGCTCAGCGTCCACAGTCGGAGTTTAATGCGCGAAGGCGCACTTTAACGGGTGGCTTCCAATATCGCCCAGGACACGCTTCGCAATTCCTATGGAATCGCTGCCCGACCGAAGATTACCACTTATGGTCGAAAAGTGGTGCTGAATGGTTCGGAAACCGCTCGTGGTTTTGCTACAGTGATTTACCAAGGGTGTACATCAGGTTTGCGCTCGCCTCGGTTGTTAACTCAGGTTAAATCTCCAGTTCCGGTCTTCAATTAACAATGAAACAATGCCATCTCTTTCTTCGGGATTTCCAGAAATATTAACCAGAATTATTACACAGACCCCGCCTATGAGTGGGGTTACATTCACAGGTTATCCAGCCACTTGCGGGAATTCAAAGACAGAGAATCGGGATTACCAGTACACAATCACCCACAGTTAAACGATCTTTCACAACATTAACATTTCAAGACAATGTATAATAGACAGAAATTGAAATCCATTCGACAAGAAGCAATTGCTCATACACAGATTTTATTGCAGGAATCTCTTCCTCTCCTCCCCCTTTCAATGCATCCGAGGGAATTCATTTATATACATAAACATATGTCCTTTCGGTTCCTCTGTGAGGACCGTTATGAAATTCAAGAGCCTCATTACAATTATTTGAAAACTAAATAAGACAGATGGTTTTAATCTAAAGCTATTCGAATTCTACCTCTCTAACTACTCTAAATGAAACAATCAGCTGGGTATTGACACCTAGCTGTTACAATTCAACTGTTCTCGAACCCTCCTGGCCACAACATGTGGACAAAATTCCTACATTGTTGGCTAGTGTCCAATGCCCCTGCACCAGACTCCCGAGGGAAATCTTCTTCATGGCTCCTGTCCATGAGCTCCTCCACTGATCTGCCTATCTTCTGCAACATTCCTTCAGTCATCCAAGTGGCATCCTCCTCTGGCTTATCCTTCCATTTGATCAAGTACTAGAAGTACTCTTGTCCTCTGGTCTTCCTGAATACTCTTTTGTCCAATATCTTCTCTGGTTGCAATGGCTGTGCTGGAGGTAGCTGCTCTTTCCACTCAATCTGCTCCTTGTCTGCTGATCCTTCTTCTGCACCATCATCTTCATACTTGTACAAATATGCAACATTAAAAATGGGAGATATTCCAACATCAGGTGGCAATTCAATCTCATAAGCATTTGCAGAAAACTTTCTAAGTATCTTGCATGGCCCAATCTTTTTGAACTTCAATTTGTTGTACTGCTTCTTTGGGAACCTCTCCTTTCTCAAGTGTGCCAAAACCAAGTCTCCTACTTCAAAGTGAACTTCTTTTCTGCTCAAGTCTACTCTATTTTTGTATTTGATGTTGCTGCCTTGTAGTTGTTATTTCACTTGTTCATGTATGGCCTGGATCTTTGAAGCAAATTCTTCACCATCTGCACTCCTTAACTCTGATCTTCCCAGATTTCTTAATTCTGATATTCCTCTGGGATGCATTCCATAAACAAAATGAAATGGACTCTGCCCTGTGCTTCTGTTTGGTGAATCATTATATGCATATTCTGCTTGAGGAAAAATATGATCCCACTGCTTGGGATGTTCTCCTGCAAGACTCCTCAACAAATTTCCCAAACTCCTATTCACTACCTTAGTTCGTCCATCAGTCTGGGGATGATAAACTGAGCTGAAACTCAGTTTAGTGCCAAGTTTCTTCCATAGTGTCCTCCAAAAATGACCCACAAATCTGGTGTCTCTGTCTGAAACAATACTCTTGGGCAACCCATGCAATCTAACAACTTCTTTGAAAAACAAGTTAGCAACATGGGTGGCATCACTGGTCTTATAGCATGGAATAAAATGTGCCATTTTGGAGAATTTTTCCACCACAACAAAGACTACATCATTCCCTCTCTGAGTCTTGGGCAATCCTAGAACAAAATCCATACTCACCATGTCCCAAGGCCTGTCTGGAATAGGCAAGGGAGTGTACAATCCTGCATTCTGGCTCCTTCCTTTAGCATATTGACAAATCTTGCAGTTCTTCACAAACTTGTCCACTTCTGTTCTCATCTTGGGCCAGAAATAAAAGCGACTCAGCTGCTCATAAGTCTTGTCAGTACCAAAGTGTCCAGCAAGTCCTCCACTATGCTTTTCTTTGATCAAATTTTATCTCATGGAACATTTTGGTACACATAGTTGGCTTCTTCTGAATAACAAGTCCTCCTGCAAGAAATAATCCAGCCACTGACTTCTATCTGTTAGAACAGGGTTACTACATGCTTCAAATGCTTCTTTAAATCTAGATCTATTTTATACGCTTCTTTGAGAAAATCAAATCCTGCAACTTCAAAATTAGTTCCTTGAACAAGCATGTGTCTCCTACTCAAAGCATCAGCTACTTTATTGGCTTGGCCACTTATATGTTTCAAAACAAAACTAAAACTTTGGAGATACTCAACCCATTTAGCATGCTTATGTTTCAACTTGGGCTGTTGCACAATATACCGCAACGCATGATTATCAGAATACAATACAAATTCTCTGGACATCAAATAGTGCCTCCACTTCTTCAATGCTTGAACAATTGCATAGAATTCCTTCTCATAAGAGGAATACTTTCCCCTGGTGTCATTCAGCTTTTCACTGAAATAGGATACAGGCCTATCATCCTGACTCAACACAGCTCCAATGGCTTCCCCACTGGCATCACATTTTACTTGAAATGGTTTAGTAAAATCAGGCAGGATCAAAACAAGCTTCTCTGTTATCTTTTGCTTCAAAACTTCAAAGTTTCTTTTTGCTTCAGCAATCCACTTAAATGGCTGTTTGCTCTTCTTTGTGATCTCAATTATGGGTGCATTAATCTTACTGAAGTTTCTTATAAACTTTCTGTAAAAACTAGCAAGTCCATGGAAACTCCTTACCTCAAAGACATTTCTGGGTGAAGGCCACTCTACAATTGCCTTAACCTTTTCTAGGTCCATCTTCAATCCCTCTGCAGAAACAACAAAACCCAAATACACCAACTCTTCTTTCATAAATGAGCATTTCTTCAAATTTATCAGCAATTTCTCTTGGTGCAGCTTCTTCAAGACATGATTAAGATGCCTTAAATGTTCTTCCTTAGTTCTGCTGAAGACTAATATATCATCTAGGTATACTATCACAAATTTACCAATGAATTCCTTCAATACTTCATTCATAAGTCTCATAAAAGTACTAGGTGCATTTGAAAACCAAAAAGGCATTACCATCCATTCATATAGTCCTTCATTTGTTTTAAAGGCAGTTTTACACTCATCACCCTCTCTTATTCTAATCTGATGGTATCCACTCTTCAAATATATCTTTGAGAAATATTTAGCACCACTCAAACAATCCATTAAATATTCAATTTTGGGCAAAGGGAATCTGTACCTAATTGTGATCTTATTGATTGCTCTGGAATCAGTACACATCCTCTAGCCTCCATCTTTCTTTGGGCTCAATACTGCTGGTACTGCACATGGACTTAAACTTTCTCTAATCAGTCCTTTGTCCACCAGTTCCTGTACTTATCTCCTGATTTCTTCATTTTCCTTGGGGGTCATTCTATAGGCTGCCTTATTTGGCATATTTGAACCAGGGATAAAATCTATCTCATGGCTGATCTTTCTCACAGGTGGCAGCTCATCAGGTAAATCATCCACAACAATGTCATAGTTATCATCTAACATCTCTTGGATTTCTATTGGCAAATTAGAAATATTTGTAGAAGTAAGAACTACTTTTGGTTTGCAAACTAAAGCAAAGCTTACCTCTTCTTCTTCTTTCTGCTGCAGATATTCCTTCCCGCTCAGCAACAAGGTCTTTGGATCAATCACTCTGCTGGATGGCTCTCCTTCTTCCATGGGAATCAATATATGATGTACCCCATCTTTGAAGAACTTGTAAGTGTTCTTCTTGCCATCATGCACTGCTGCTTTGTCAAACTGCCAAGGTCTACCTAAGAGTATATGACACACATCCATGGGCATTACATCACACAAAAACTTGTCCTTGTATTTTCCCATTTGCAGCTCTTTTTCACACTGTTCTTTTACAACCAGCTGGTGCCCTTTATGCAGCCAGGACACCCTGTAAGGAGTTGGATGCTCCCTTGTATTTAGCTTCAACTTTTCTATTACCTTAGTGGAAACCAGATTGTCTGTGCTGCCACTATCAATGACTAGCTGGCAGCATTTCCCTTGGACTTTGCATATGCTCCTAAACAAAGTCTTCCTTTGTGCAGGTTCAGTGACTTCTTTGGTTTGTTTCAGCAGGACCTTATTAACCACCAAGGACTCTCCCCTCTCTGGAAGAACTTTTTCTTCAATTTCTTCTTCTTCTTCAACCTGGGCAACAACAGCATTTCTTGGACGAGCACCCACATTCTCTGGACACTCATAGTGATTATGTCCCACTCCCTAACATCTATGACACCTCAACTCTCTACCTCTGCCTCTGTCTCTGCCTCCTCTTCCTTTTCCTCTGTAAGGACCCCTTCTGCCACTTCAATCCTCCTCTGTAGATGCATTCTGAGGTGAGCTACTGTTAGCTCCATCCCTGGGTGTAGGCTTTCCTCTCTACCTGGGCTTCCTTCCCCAGAAGTACCTCTATTGTATGGGCTTGTTTCCTCAGGAGTTTCTCCTCTGCTTTCAAGGCCATATGGTACACCTCTTCTACTGTCTTGGGAGACAAGAGACCAATCTCATCTTGGATCTCCAGCTTGAGACCATTCACATATCTGGCAGTCTTTTCTGGTGTATCTTGGAATTTCCCAGCTCTTATGCTCACTTTGTAGAACTCCTTTGTGTATTCTTTTACTGTCAGCAACCTCTGTCTCAAGTTTTGCATTTTTCTATACAATGTCAGCTGGTAATCACTAGGCAGGAATTTACCTTTCAACTTGGCCATCATTCTGGTCTAGCTCTTGATAGGTTTCTTGACAACTCTCCTCCTTTCTGCCTGCACTCCATCCCACCAAAGTGCAGCATGTCCCTTCAGCTTTGTCACTACAAACTTGACCTTTTTATCTTCACTTACTTCTTCATAATCGAAGCACTTGTTTAATTAATTTATCCAGTCGACCAGCTCTTCTGGATTCAGTCCCCCTGCATAGCTTGACACTTCAATTCTGGGCTTAACTGCAGACCCCAGAATAGTCCTAAAGAGCCTCATGTCAGGAGGAATTTCAACATTTTCTTCAGCTGCTTCTGTTTCAGGTTCGCTGATGTCTTCAGGATCTCTGGTCTGTCTTCGCTCCACGGCATCCATTCTGGTCTCGACCCTCTGCAAAACCTCCAACACTTCTGCGTTGGCTAAAGGTTTCCTTCTTCCAGCACCTCTACCAAGTCGGGTTTCCATGTCAGCAAAAAACTTAAACTACCCGCTCTGATACCACAAATGACGCAGCAAAGCAAAGGTCAGTGCCCAATGGAGGGATGGTCAACAGCTTTGTGGCTCTTTTTATCTTCCTTTATATTTATTTATCAATTTCAAAGAAATTGACAAATAAACGTATTCACAACTACCGAATGTTAAATTATAATTTCCCACTGGTATATATAGATATCCCTAAACTCTATAACCAAGGTTTATAACTTCACACGTTAAATGTATATTCCGCGCGCCTTATATAACTGTTCCCGAACTTTATATGACTATTCCACCCTTTTGTAACTTTATAATAAACCTTTGAAATTTGATTTATAACCCGAATAAATAGTGCAATGCCTTATAACCAAATCGCTTTGTAATAACCCGTGGATCCCACCTCTATGACAAGTCAACCAATCAACTGCTCGTATCGTACCTGGCTTAACTTCCGCTCACCTTCATTAAACTCCAGGCAGTTTCAATGCGCGATCACAGTTCGATGTCACGCATCCAGATCAACGGCTCACGTGCATTCCGCTCGGCGTCCACAGTCGGAGTTTAATGCGCGAAGGCACACTTTAATGGGTGGCTTCCAATACCACTCAGGACATGCGTCGCAATTCCTATGGAATTGCTGCCCGAACGAAGATTACCACTTATGGTCGAAAAGTGGTGCGGAATGGTTCGGAAACCGCTCGTGGTTTTGCTACAGTGATTTACCAAGGGTGTACGTCAGGTTTGCGCTCGCCTCGGTTGTTAACTCAGGTTAAATCTCCAGTTCCGGTCTTCAATTAACAATGAAACAACGCCATCTCTTTGTTCGGGATTTCCAGCAATATTAACTATAATTCTTACACAGACCTTGCCTATGAGTGGGGTTACATTCATAGGTTATCCAGACACTTGCGGGAATTCAAAGACAGAGAATCGGGATTACCAGTACACAATCGCCCACAGTTAAACAATCTTTCACAACATTAACATTTCAAGACAATGTATAATAGACAGAAATTGAAATCCATTCGACAAGAAGCGATTGCTCATACACAGATTTTATTGCAAGAATCTCTTCCTCTCCTCCCCCTTTCAATGCATCCGAGGGAATTCATTTATATACATAAAAATATGTCCTTTCGGTTCCTCTGCGACGACCATTATGAAATTCAAGAGCCTTATTACAATTATTTGAAAACTAAATAAGACAGATGGCTTTAATTGAAAGCTATTCAAATTCTACCTCTCTAACTACTCTAAATGAAACAATCACCTAGGTATTGACACCTAGCTATTACAATTCAACTATTCTTTAACCCTCCTGGCCACAACATGTGGACAAAATTCCTACATTGCTGGCTAGTGTCCAATGCCCCTGCATCAAGACCCAGTTGAGAAAAAATTTAAAGAGATGTTAACTATTAGTTATGTGATTAGTAGGTTCCTCGCAA
Organism: Pinus albicaulis; assembly: GCA_034641835.2. Classification (NCBI taxonomy): domain Eukaryota; kingdom Viridiplantae; phylum Streptophyta; class Pinopsida; order Pinales; family Pinaceae; genus Pinus; species Pinus albicaulis. The sequence continues at coordinate 1,326,880,830 of CM076579.1, forward strand.
GAAACCTAACATCCATTGAATTTCCCATGATCCTTGTTCAGTTTTGGAAGGTTGAAATTACTAAATAATATGGATTTCATTCCACATCAATTGTGCAAGAAAGGTAGGCTGATTAGAGGTTCATAATTGGCTAGGTGTTGGTCGATTTTGTCTAGGTCAGTGTGAGACAAATGTGAGAGTGCATGAGACTCTTATGAGAAGAGTGCATTACAATTTTGTCATGATTCCATGGTGAATATACATTAGAATATAGAGGGTTTTTGAGAAAAAAGCTTTCCCCGGTAAATTATCTATGTTGTGGTTTGATTTTATTCTTTATTTACTTCTTGTGATTTGTGATCGTGCTTGTTTTCCGCAATTGATTTGTAGAAGGATTCAATATCTAGATTTAGTGAATTGCTTGATTGGATTGTATCCATTGATATATATATGTTTGTATAATCTATACATGGTATCACAACATAGGAAATCACTTTAGTGGATAAGAAGTTGAGTTTGTGACTGAATAGAATTCGAATTTGCAAAAGTATTCTTGGTGTGATAGATAGATCAGGATCGAAATGGATTTCAATGGGTTGAGATTGGAGTATGCACTTGAGGGAAGTTCCAATTATATTGCGTGGAAATATAGGATGGAAGCAGTATTGGAGGACAATGGGATGAAAGAACTCATTGATATGACATTCCCAAACCCATTGTAGCAGATGCTGCAAATCTTGATGCTTGCCAAAAGAAGTTTGAAAAGGCAAGGAGGATCTTACTGGAGGGAGTACGAGACCAACTTGTCTCAAGTCTCCATGGAAAAGTGACACCATATGCAATGTGGAGAGCTATGATAGACCTATTTTATAGAAACAGTGATCATAGAAAATTGTCACTGAAGGACAAGCTCGGGAAAGTCAAAATGGAGAAAGGTGACACCATTCTGAAATATTTAACAAAGTTTGTCCAATGCCAGGATGAGCTTGGGAGCGTCAGAATTAATTTTTTGGATGATGACTTGGTGAGCCTATCTATTGTAGGACTTCCCAAGAGTTGGCATAGTTATCAGGACTCTGTCAATGGGAGGGAGAAGCTACCAGATTGGGAACAAATTTTGTTGGATTTGGTGCATGAAGAATTCAGGTGGAATACCAAGGATGGATCTTCATCTAAAACAGATGATGAAGAAAATTTTGCTTTGTCTTCCAAGGTGAATAAGGGGAAACGAAAGAAATTCCATTCCAAATCTAAGTATGACAAAGATTTCAAGAAGCATGACATGTCTAGAGTGATTTTTTTTCACTATCATGAGCATGGACATTATGCCACTAATTTTCCAAAAAATAAGAAGAAAAAAAAGGCTTTGGGATCTGTAGCTAGAGAGGCTTTCGACTTGTAATTTGAGCTTGACTTCTTACTCATTGCGTGCATGGTGTCAAGTGCAATGGGATCGGTGTGGTACTTGGATAGTGGTGCATCCTTTCACATGATGGGAGACAAAGAACTTTCTAGTAGTTTTGAGGAGAAGAAACTCCATATGCATATCGAAATGGGTGATGATGAGCAGTATAGTGATACTGGGATTGGTACAGTTACCTTCTAGAGATAGTCAGGTAAACCCTTCTTATTAAAATTTGTAATGCATGTACCAGACTTTAAGAAAAAATTAGTTTTAGTCACAATGTTGGAGAATAGAGGCTATGATGTTGTTTTTAGTGAAGGAAAAACTTTCCTTCAACACAAAGCAATAAGACAAGCCAAGAATATTGGGATTCATGTGAAGAATCTCTATAAAATTGATCTAGATGGTTGTGCAACATTTATGGGTAAGGAGAGCAAAGTGGTTAGTCGAGATGAGGGTGAGTTATGGCATAGGATATTGGGCCATCTACACCATGGAGCCTTGAAGGTCATGCAGAAGATTTATACGTGTCTTCCCAAGGGTACTCTTGAGCAGTTAGACACATGCAAGCGATGTACTATGGGGAAGTATGCAAAGGCTACTTTTCACGAGAAGGCGAACTAAGCTTCATAAATCCTTGAGAGATTTCACTCAGACATTTGTGAACCATTATCTACTGCTTCGACAGCAAAGCATAAGTGCTATGTAATCTTTGTTGATGATTTTTCTACAAAGTGTTGGATCTACTTCATGCAGAAGAAAGATCATACGTTCTCAAAATTTCTTGACTTCAAAGCATTGGTGAAGAAATACACGGGGAAGCATGTGAAGGCTCTTACGAGCGAAAATGGTGGTAATTACATATCCAATGAATTCAAGTAGTTCTATAGAAAAGAAATAATTCATAGAGATTTGATTGTTCCTCATAACCCATAGCAAAATGGGGTCGCATAAAGAAAGAATAGAACAATTGTGGGTGCAACATGAGTGATGTTGCATGATCATGGCCAACCATTGCATCTGTGGGAGGAGGCATGCAACAGAGCGGTATTTAAGCAAAACCATATTCCTCATCGAATATTTGGCATGAGTAAAACAGAGGAGGAGTTTTCTGGTAAGAAACCTGATGTTTCATATTTTAAAATTGTTGGCTCATATTTTTATGTGCATGTGACAAAAGATTCTAGGAAGAAGCTCGAACCAACAACTGAGATTGGGATATTTTTGGGGTACAATAATACTCCCCACAACTATCTGGTGTATTTTCCAAACAACAAGATGATTGTTGTGAGACGGGATATACAATTTGATGAGTACAAATCCATGCGATTGTCCCTCTAGAGGGAGCTGTATTTGCATGCATATGAGGATCTCTTGGTTCCAAAGAATTAACCTCAAGATGTGGAGAAGCCACATGCGAAGGATAATGGAGTGGTAGAAAAAACTCATGTAGAGACATCCACCAGAAATGGTATAAGGCGCACCATGAAAACTGATAGATTGAGACTTGATGCGACAGAGCATGTAGGAGAACCTACTTCATTGCGCAGATAGAGACAGTCTCCAAACAAGTTTACTGGATACATGGGTCTTATGAGAAAGTGTATTTTGACAGAACCATCTTCCTTTGAGCAAGCATTATAGCAGCCAATTTTGGTTTATTCTATGGGAGAGGAGTATGAATCCATCATCAAGAAAAATGCATGGGAATTTGTCCCGAGGCCGGTTGTAAAATTAGTGGTTGGATCTAGATGGATTTGTAAGGTGAAGCAGGCGACAGATGGAAGTTGGAGAAGTACAAGGATAGATTTGTGGCTCGGGGATTCTCACAAGTTGAGGGGATTGACTATGAGGATACTTTCACACTAGTGACAAGGTAATCATCCATTATATCTATCCTTGCACTCTCAGTGCAGATGGGGTGGCGCATTCATCAGATGGATGTGAAAATTGCATTTCTCAATAGATTTATTAACTTGGAAGAAGTGTACAAAGAGTAGCCAGAAGGTTTCGAGATATTTGACAATGATTCACACGTTTTCCGACTCAATAGAGCACTATATGAGCTGAAGAAACCACCTTATGCTTGGTACACTTGGATTGGCAGCTATTTCATTAGGTTGGGCTTCACCAAAAGTTAAGCGGATGCAAACTTGTACCAGATTGTGATTGATGGAAAGCTCTTGATTATCATACATTATGTTGATCATATAATTTTAACAGGTGATGAGCAGCAGGTAACTTCTTGCAAGGAGGATCTTGCAAGGGAGTTCGAAATGAAGGACATGAAATTCCTTCACTATTTCCTTGGTTCGGAAATATGGCAGCGGGATGGTGAACTATTTGTTTCTAAAGGCAAGTATGCCCAAGAGATTGTTGGTAAGTTTCACATGGAGAGTTGTAAACCCATCGATACTCCTCTTCCAGGAAAGAGGATGTTACTTCAAGAGAAGTAGTGGATGCTACTATCAACAGGCAGCTAGAGGGTTCAGTAATGTACTTGGTGAATGCCAGACCAGACATTCTCTAGGAAGTTAACCAACTAAGTCAAGCTATGGTTAAGCTAACCAAGCTCTTTTGGAAGGCGGGGAAGGATGTCTTGAGACATCTCAGGGGCACTACAGAGTATGGATTATGGTACAAATGGATAGAGGGAGTGAAGCTTCAAGGCTTCACAGATGCAAATTGGGCAGGCAATCCATCAGACAGAAAGAGAACATCATGATGGATCTTCAACATAGGATTGACAAAAGTTTATTGGTAAAGCAGGAAGCAGTGATCTATGGCGCTCATTTCAGCTGAGGTAGAGTACATGGTAGCAAGTCAAGCTGCATGTGAGGCCATATGAATGAGAAAGATCCTAGTTGGGTTGTTTGGTTCTGAGATGGATCCAAATGTGATATATTGTGATAACCAGAGTTGCATTAAACTCTCGGTTAATCCAATATTACATGATAGGTACAAGAGCATAGACATTTGGTACCACCATCTCATAGAATGTGTTTAGAGGCACATTATGTTACTTCAGTACATTCCCACGCAGGATCAAGATGCAGATATTCTAACGAAGGCGCTCGATAGGAGCAAATTCAAATACCATAGATGCAGGATCGACGTTGCAGACAATCTCTTTCTTGTTGAGAGGGAGTGTTGAAAGTCCAACAAGGAATTGCAGCACACACACTAGTGTGGACCATAGGTCATAGAGATAAATTAGTATGAAGGCCAATTTAATTAAATAAAGTGGTGCAGTGTCTAATTTAATTTTCACTTAATTAAATTGGACAATAAAATATAATCTTATCTCACAATCACTTATAATAGTTGACTGAGTGTGATAAAATCTCTTAGCTCATGAATTTCGAGTTGAGGGTGGTTGGTGAGGCATGCAAAATGATTCTATTAGTTATGGAGTTTGAGTTGTAGTTACTGCATTAGTTTAATGCATGAGTAATCAGTTAACTCAGTTAGGTGAGTTAAAGACAGTGGAACTAGTTGTAACTGTTTGTTACAGTACTAAGAGATCAAGTGAATTAAATCATACTTAAATCATAATCAGTGATCTGCCATGCAACTGATGATTTACTATTAATATTTGCATGCATGTCAGTTCCAATGGAGACCTAGTTGAGACAAACGTTAAATGGATGTTAACTATCAGTTGTGTGACTAGTAGGTTTCCCGCATGCAACAAGTCATCCATTAGATTTCCCATGATCCTTGGATAGTTTTGGAAGGCTGAAATTCCTAAAGAATAGGGATTTCATTCCACATGAATTGTGCAAGCAAGGAAGGCAGATTAGAGGCTGGGAATTGGCTAAGTGTTGGTTGATTTTATTCGGTTCAGTGTGAAAGAGGTGTGAGAGTGTAGGAGACTCTTGTGAGAAGAGTGCATTGTAATTGTTTCATGATTCCATGGTGAATATAAAATATAAGATCGAGGGGTTTTGAGCAGAAATATTTACTAGGGAAATTATCTCTATTGTGATTTGATTTGATTCCGTCTTTAATTTTTTTGATTGACGATTGTATTTATTTTCCGCAATTGATTTGTAGAAGGATTCAATATCTAGATTTATTACATTGCTTGATCAAATTGAATCCATTGATATACATATGTTTGTATAATTTCTACAAAATAATGTAAATGTAACTCCCAATTAACATCCACATTAGCATTCGACATATAATGTAAATGTTGTAATAATATCACAATTATAAACATCACAATATGACACTTTTCATCACATAATACAAGTGACAAAACATATGTGCATAACCTCTTATTTTCTAAATGTATTTTAATATTTACATCATAATTGAACCATGGAATAATCACAATTTATATACCACATAACCCAATCCCCTTGGCTCATCAACCAAGTCTTAAAAAGAAAATAACAAAAAAAAATTCCATCTCTGCATGGTAGAGTTGTTCACAAGTCGTGTGAGTTAGTTCTGTCATTACAAGACTTTGTTTGCATGACATACAACCTTTGATTAATTTCTTGTCTATCCTATACCGTGTGGTAGAGTGATCCCTCCCAAACTCTTTATTTCTTCCTAGATGTTGTGATTCTTATTTTTCTTTCTTTGTGATTTCCTTCATTCTTGCACCTCTTCATTCATGCCCTTCATGATTTCTCTTGCCTAAACTCATTTAATCCCACGCTAAATTGTCAATTAGAAATAAGGAACCCTCGTGTTGATCGAGTGGGTCATGCAAGAGAACACGTCATTCCACCTCATCATGCAAGAAACACCAAATTTTAGGTTGGGATGACTAATTCTACTCCAACTAGTCTCAGACATACTCATATATGGCATGATCATTCTATTTGGTTGTGGTTTTTCAATTATTCCACATGGGAAAACTTGTTTCACTTGGGAATATTGGGAATTTTCGTTCTTCCATTCCTCGTGGGTGCATTGGGCACATTCATTCCACTTTAGGTACCTCTTTTAAGAAGGTGCCTTTCATCCAAATCAAGCACTCTAGGGCTACATGGGTGCAATCATGCCAACGCAAGTGCCAAGGTAGGGAAATGCCTTGGGCCGACTTGTATACCACTTATGCCTCTAGTTCTCTTATCATAGGTGGACATATTTCATGATCAAGTGATTAATTTTGCTTTTTCTTCATTTCTTCGTGCTACAATAACAAGTATTCTCAGAAAATGTGTAATGGTGTTTTTTCCTTGTGACTCATATCATATAACTCATGTCATTTGTGATCATTCAAGATCAAGGTTTTGATAGCTCCAATCAGTGATCTAGGTTCGTCATGTACCAAATTAGGTGTTCCATGAAGAGGAGGAGGTCCATTTGATTTCCAATCCTATCCAACAAGTTTTTTTATGAATGAATGCTTCATGTGCCAGTAAAGGTCCATTTTGTACACATATTGATTATATTATCCACCTATGTGACCTACATCAAAAAACTAATGCATGATTTTACTACTACCACCATGTGTGAGAGAAGGCACAATGTTTTGTGTATTTAACTCTCATCATGTGAGATTTTTTATAAATAGGAAGTAGGGTGGGATCTTAAAAACATGTTGTCAATCATCAAGGTCTAATTTGAGCTCACGTGCTTCATGAATTTCCATACTCTTCATAATACACTGTTCCCTAAAATGCATGAGCTATGTAATGAGAAATTTTGGTTATATATGAAGGGGGAGACTAATTTTTTGGGCAAGAGGAGAGATGTTGAAAATTATACATGGGTCGATGGAGGGTAAGGTGTCAAAAAAAACGTGTTCCTAAAGAAATGTCCAACGAAGAAGGTGAAATGCGAGAGCGGTATTGACAATATGTGAGGCTACCAAGAAGGATTAAACAAAATATAAGGAAAAACCTAGAGGCCTCAATGTTATGAGAGTGTTAAGATCCAAAAAAACTGTAAAGGAAATGAAACTAAAGAGAAAGAAACAAATCCCAAGAACTTGATAGAGTTGTAGGTAAAAACTGAACCATCAGAAATCATAGTATTGAAAGATAATGGGAGAGAAAGTGAAGGGTCAAGCCACAATGTGTAATGGCTAGCTCGTTGGTGAGATAACTATCCACTACACCAAAGCCACAATGTCAATTCAAGAAGGCCATAAACAATTCTGTCTAGAGGAAACTCTGTATGGCCATTACCGATTGTGGCTCTGTTGAAGCCTGGAATGTCCTGGATTAAACATGAGAGGAGATCACCCGGTCATGGCCCTTCTTAGACTCTTATCCATTTGGTATGGTGAATTTCACTAGCTCAATGGGTCTCTAATCACCCTTACCCTAAGATTATCCTAAGGTTAATCTAGCCTAAGAGATCCTAATATGTATATATATCTATATACAATGCCTTGAGTTTGTTAGTGTATGATATTGATGATTATAATTAAAAAATGCAAGGGAATAAAATCATTTATATTTTATTATTCTAAAGATGACAATTCCTCTTTATTGATTGAAACCAGGGCTTAGTCTAGTCACAGTAAGAGTTATTCCTACGAAAGGAGCCTTGAAAGAATACTATAATTCAAATCCAATCTATTCCGTAAGATGCAAAAGTAGAAGAAAACCTATATTGACAAGGAGAAGTAAATCCTAACTCCTAGACAAGAGCTAAAGGTGTCTAACAAGGTGAGAGAACTATGATTGTATTTCGGATTAAGATATACCTATAAGTCATGAAAATATTTCAATAAATTATATGTTATTCAAGAAAATATAAAATGAAAATATTATGATAAATACTTATCAAAATAATCCATGCATATACTTAAATACAATCATTAAGACAAATTAATTCACTTTAAGATTTATATTAAGCAAGAGAAAAATTTCTTCAAACTCAATATAAAATGAAGCACGAAAATTTTATAGTAATTTGATAAAAAGTTATCTAGAAACTATAAACAAATCCCCATGAAGTCATAGTCTCTGTCTAGCTCAATCTACAAAATTTAGCACAACAAAAATCACTTCAATAATAGTGCTAAAATGTATCATCAATGTAAACACCATAAAATTTGAAACAGGAACTATAAACTCAAAACGAGAACTCTAGCCAAAAAGCTCAAAAAATGTTTGAAAAACAACCTAAAAAGAAAAAATGTTGATGCTGGAATACTAGAATGTTAGAAAACCTTAAAATTTAGACAAATTTTTAGCCATGACATTATGGAATTCTTTTCAACTAAAAAATATTTCAAAATGAGCACCTAAATGAAAGAGTCAATATTTGAGGAGTAGTTTCTTTTTTAAATGCTACAAATATGATGACTTTAAAATCTTAGCCTAAAAGAACTTGACGCATTGCAACAAAATTTTAAAATGAAACCAGCAAATTGACACACAGTGTAGGCAAACTTGACCCATTAAAATGAAGACATAAATATCAACCATGAAATTAACACATTGTGCGGGCGGACTCGATATTTTACAATGAAAACCTTAAAATCAACAATCAAATTGACACATAATGGGATCAACTTTCTAATCGAGGATCGACACAGACCCTATATGAAAAACAAGATAAAAAATAATAATAATATATAAATATGAAAAGTATAAAAGAAAACAAAAATTAAAACATTGAATAAAATAAAATAAAATAAAATAAACACGAAAAGTTTAAAATAATAAAACATAAATAAAGTTCAAGGGGTCTTAGATATACGGTGATTGACTGGGTTGTTAAAGCACTTTTTGATGTAAAGTCATTGCTTCAATTCCTTGTGCCCCATCATGGTGATGTATTTGGACATGATGATGAAAATGTAGTCCTACTCAACTTACCAAAAAAAAAGTAAATACAAATATATATTAAAACATAAAAAAATAAAAAGAAAAACATGACAAATATATATATATATATATATATATATATATGAGCCGAAAATAAAAACATAAAAAGAAAGTGTATAATAATATATATTAGAAGATCAAAATATATTAAAAAAAACATGGCAAAAAAAAAAATATAAAAACATGGAAACACACACACACACACACACACACACACACACACACACATATATATATAAATTAATCAAACATAAAAAAATAAAATAAAAATAAAAAATGCGAAAAAACTAAATTAAATAAAATCAAACATAAAAAATGTAAAGAAAACAAAATATAAAATCATATATAAAAAAGACAAAAAAAACATTAAAAATGTACCAAAAAAAAAATTAACTTAAAAAAAAACTAAACTAGAACCTTAAAAAAATCTATAAAAAAATAAATGAAAATGCAAAAAAATATTTCAAAACAACCATAATTATAAAAATAAAAATATGTAAAAAATTAAATATAAAATTAAATATAACAACAAATAAAAACATAAAAAAATGTACCAAAAAAAAAAAGAAAAACTAAAAAACTAAAAGTTAAAAAAATTATAAAAAATAAAAAACAAAATGAACAAAAAACATTTCAAAACAAACATAATTTTAAAAAATGAAGATAAAGAAAAAAACAAAAACATAGAAGCATTTAAAAATAATTTAAAAAAAAAACAGAAATGGTTTTTAAAAAAACACTAAAACCAAAAAATAAATAAAAATATTATAATAAATTTAAAAACCAAAAAAAAAAATTTAAACAATTAAGCATAATTAAAAAAATTATAAATAGTTAAAAACATAATTAAAATCAAATCATAAATAAATTAAAAATTAAAACTTGATATAAGCTAATAAAAGAAAATTTAAAAAAACATTACTAAAAGTAAAAAAAAAAAATTACCCCGCCCAACCCAGTGACCAAGCTACCCTAGGCTCGACAGTCATGGTAGTCGTGCACGCAGCTCCATGGCTGCCCAGCCCAGTGGCCGAGCAGCTAAGGGCAATAAGGTCAATTCTGAGAATCAGCCTTGCCACCCTTGGCCACTTGGCCACCGAGCTAGGTGGCCGTGGGACCCGTGCACGCAACTCCCATGACCACCCAGCCTTGTAGCCGAGTGACAAAGGGCAGCAAGGTCTATTCTCAGAATCAACCTTGCCACTATGTTCTCGAGCTGGGCAGTTGTGGAAGCCACCGATGTTGCTCCCGCAAGCACCAAGCCCGACGGCCGAGCGACCATGGCCGACTATCCAACACACAGGGGAGCCTCCATGACTCCCACGACCGCCCAGCCCAACAGCTAAGCGGCCCTTCACTAGGCAGGGTAAATTTTTATTTTAATTCTACTTATGTTTTTATTTTTTTTATTCTTTTTTTTGGTAAGTCAGGCTATTCTATTAATTCGAAAACAAAGAAGTTACACATGCTACAAAATGGGCTAACAAGCTGCGCATAGCAAATCCTAGCCTTGGTTACATGGTTTCGAGGCTGCCTCAGAGCAGGAAACCAGCCCGAACAAAACTTAAAATAGAAAATTAGATTATGCGCAGTAGCTCTGGTGTATCTAAGTAGCATCAAATATGCAGTAGCAAAAAACACTGGTGGCAAGCTTGGAAAAAAACATGGAAGAGCCGTGCAACTACGTAGGCCTCAATTTTCTTCTTCATCATCATTGTTGGGGTCCTCCTCCTAAATGGGACACGTAGGTGCCTATGCAGTGGCTTCCTCTGAATCAGCTACCATACGTATGGGATTGAGGACTCGTGCACAGAGAAGGGAGGAATACGGATCAACGACATCTTTGACATGCGTCTAGTTTCCATTAGAGTCCATCACCCAGACGTCTAAATCATCGTCTTCTTTCTCTTGTACCAGCAGTGGTTTAGCTTTGCGGTAATGGGGGTGTGGCTAGGGAGAGATGGTGGACTTCCGTAGGCCATGCATTCCTCTCTGCACAGCCTGCCCCAGGGCTGCTTCCTCCTGCTCGATATCAGGGCTCTGTCATGCAAAAGTGACGGAGGAGGAGCCTTCCATCGACTCTAGTTGATTTTCCTCGCCACGATGACAACGACCAAGGAGAGCCCCTCTCTGTCCTCCTCGGATTGTTCTCTGGCAAAGTCTAGGGGCCATTGAGCAAAGAGGCAGGGGAGAGATGGTGAGGTGGGGATACGCAAAAGGGTAAGCAAGGCTGGGGTACAAGGGGTCGGAGTAGCCCGGGTGGGGGGGAGTGGGGGTGTACAGGTAGGGATGCAACATCCTAGAAGGGATTGCGCAACGTAATGCTGAAAATTGGGCTTCGCAGCCTACAAAATTCAGGGAGATGTCAATGCAAAGGTAAAGAGGTGAAAGTCTGAGGTAAAATGTTGTGGCTTGGAAGGGGTTGAGAGCTAATATTTTTAAAGGGGCTAGGATGTGTGTGAGGAAGATAACAATGAGTAGGCCTCGCACGGAGCTGCGTGCCATGATATAGCACCTGAGCAGGCTCTAGGGAAGGGAGATGGCTACAACATGGGTTAATCATGGTGATCATTTATGGTGATAGGTATGAAGGGATGCCCTAGGCAGGTTGATGTAGTTCCCACCATCTCGTCATCATTCTTGATTCTTTGAGTCTCGTGCAAAGGGCCAACAGTTTGAGGATCCGCAGCATGTGAGGCTCTGCACAGAAGATCTCCGTCCTCCGGGGTGTATGAGATGTGGCTGTCAAGTGTGTCAGTTCTGTCAACCGCATCCAGGGAATATTTTTTTTTATTTATTTTTAATTACGTTATGTCAATTTTTTTTTTTTTTTATGTTTTCTTTTTAATTTCTTTTTTAACAATTTTTAATTTTTTTGTAACTATGCTTAATTCTTTTAACTTTAATTTTTTTTTAAATTTTAATTGTTTTATGTTTTTTAATTGTATTAAAATATTTTTTATTTGGTTTTAATGTTTTTTTTTTTTTTAATTATGGTTTTTCTTTATTTTATTTTTTTAATTATTTAAAAATACTTCTATGTTTTTGTTTTTTCTTTATCTTCTATTTTTTTTTTTAGTTATGCTTTTTCGAAATGTAACTTTTCATTTTTAGTTATTTTTTATAGTTCTTTTAACTTTTTAGTTTTGTTTTTATTTTTATTTTTATCTTTATTTTTTGAATGTTAATTCTATTCTTTGTTACAAGGACTTCCACTTTAAAAACAAGGATGAAGAGCTCAGGAAGTTAGCGTGACAAACCCTAGCCCTAGTTTTTGGGGTGCGGGTGTTTTGCATTTAGTGTGTGGTGCAACAAGCCCTAGAGGCGAATCAGGCTCATTTTGTTGAGCTCTTCAGTAGAGGGTCAGTGTTGGCCCGTAAAATGAGGCAACGGGGGGCCAATGAGGCTCCTTCCTTCAAAAAAATGGTCTTGGACAGAGGTAAGGGCCTTATTGAAGGCATTCAGATAGCGGGATTAGACGCTGCAGGTTAGGTTCAGAGGGGAGAAATAGCCTCCAAGGAGGCACCAAGACAAGGGTCCATAAATGGAATGAAGTCAATGGATTAAAAAGGAAACAGAGGACCTTTTCCTGAGGTAGAATCCCCCTGGACTACCACAGAGACTCTGACTAAAGGGGAGCATCAATCTCAAACCACGCAGGGCTCAGATCCTTGAGGATCTAGGTCAAGAAGCCAAACGCTGAAAGAAAAAGGACCATACGAACCAAAAAAAGTGTAAATACCATGGGTTATAATCAATGATCCAGAGATGCAAGTATATCGGGATCATATGACCATGTATTCTCTAATTTGAAAATTAATGGGATTTTCGCCAACTAAGAAGGCATTATGTCTATGGATCAAGTAACAATGGAAACCCCGAGGTGATGTCCAGCATCAGCTAGGCTCAAAAGGTTTTTTCACAGTGGTTTTTGCGAACCTGGAATACAGGGTCAGAATATTTTATGGTGGCCCATACCTCTATGCCTCTGCAGGGCTATATTTGAGGTTGTGGAAACAAAATTTTCTCCAAAAAAGGATACTTTCACCCATGTCCCTGTCTGGATAAGTCTTTTCTCACTACCCATCGATTACTGGACGCCTTTAGCACTGTCACAGATTCACAACAAACTGGGAAAGTTCATTCAGGCCTCGAAAGTTACTCTATAATAGATATATACCTCCTGCGCTAAGATATGTGTTGAAATGGATGTGTCGGGAGCCCTGCCAGAGGAATTGTGGCTAGAATTCTGAGATGAAGAATTTTTTCAGGCTATAGACTATGAACAAATCTCCTTTAAATGAATTAAGTGTCATGAACATGGGCATCTATTCTAGGAATGTCCTCTTAACAAGCAGTCAGAACAAACGAAAGAGGATCAACAGAAGGACAAAGAAGGTTTTTTCCACCCCACAATACGACATAGATCAAACAGAAGGAACCAGCAAAAGATAGTGCAAACAAATAAGGGGACTGGTAATACATTTACAGTGCTAGAAGAGAATGAAAAAAATGTAACAAAGTCAAGTCCAACGGAGAACCATGTCAAACCAAAGGATGATATTTCCTAGGAAATCCTGAGCTCCGAAACGCAACATATGGAAGGAGCCTCAGCAGGTGCATCACTCGGCTTTGACTTGGAAGGTGATGCAGAAATGACAATGATTGAAGCTGGTACCGAGAACCTATAACTGAAATATATTCTAGATAGGGAAGGCATGGATTTGATCAGTATGGTTGAGAAATGGAAGCAACATGGAGTAGAGCATGTTCCAATCGAATAAATAAATAGGATCAATTTCTTATTCCTATCACTGGATGTTGCAGTAGACAAGGATAAGAAAAGAGGTTACAGAGAGACTAATTGCCTGGGAATTAAAGTGAAAATATCACAGCAGAGTAAATAAAATTCCAAACCAAATCATAAGAGGGGTCGTAAATCGAGCAACGGGGCTCTCCAGGAGTTGGGTCAAATGATTCTAAACTCTAGTAAGATGAAAGCCATAGAGGCCTTCACTAATTCATATTAATTTTTATGTTTTTAATGAAGATCCTATTTTTTAACTCTAGAGGGATGAATATCCTGAGAAAACTAAGACTTCTTAAAAATAAATTCAAGATGGAAAAATGATTGGAAGATAAAATAAGAATGCTGGAAGACCTATCCAAAATGAAAACATGGCACCCTGATGGTAGAGGTATGTATGGAAGATATTTTAATATGATCGTATCCTTAGAAGAGAAAAAAGGTGGGTTGAGAAAACTAAAACGAGATGCAGAGGCTTTCCATAATTTCATCAATGAAGCTAATCTCATTGACATCCACTTGGATAATGGAGTGTATACTTGAAATAATAAACGTGGAGGGCATAGGAAAATCTCTTCCCATTTGAACTATTTCCTCATATCTAAAGATGTTATCATGGTAGGAGTTGATGTTAAGTATAACATTCTCCCAAGTGGTGGCTCGAAGCATTGGCCAATTACCCTGGATGCTATTATTTTGGGTACCCCAAAAAATTTCCCTCTCAGGTTTGAAAGGTTTTGGTCAGAACACTCGGATTTCCTTTCAAAGATCAATATGTGGTGGCAGGAACCTATCGTGATCAGAGGCACCAAAATGTTTCGCATTCAGGCAAGGTTGTGACACATAAAAGCTAAGATCAAGACTTGGAATACAGAGGTCTTTGGAAATATTTTCATAGAAAAATTAGCTCTGGAAGGAAAACTGGAAACCTTACAAAATAAATTTATGAATGAAGGCATGACTCTGGAGACCAAGCTCGAAGAACAAGATATTTTGAACAAATGGGATAATAGGTGTCAACATGAGGAAATCTTTTGGAGGTAGAAGTCTCGAGTTCAATGGCTGAAGGAGGGGGAAAAAACAACAAATTTTTCCACAGATCAATAATTGACCACCGAAAGACTAACAAGATTATCTCGTTGAAGGACACTTAGGGTACCTCCTTTAAGTCTCATGGGGATATTGCCAATCTTCTGGTTAATCAATTTTCCAGCATCGCCAAGGAGCCTGCTATCGACAGGGATGAGGCCATCCGGGAAGTGGTCTCTCACATTCCTAAAATCCTCGTGGAAGAGCACAACCAAAATTTAGATTTCCCCATGTCTAAAGCATAAGTAGAAGAAGTAGTCCAGGATATGCCTAATTGAAAATCCCCTGGTCCAGATGGTTTGACCATCGAATTTTTTAAAGCCTGATGGGAAATGGTTCAACACGATGTTTGGGAAGTTGTTGAAGACTCTCGGAAGTCCTCCTTGATCCTAAAATCTTTGAATTCCACATTCATATCCCTGATTCCTAAGGAAGTAGAAGCCTACACTCCAACAAAATTCAGGCCGATAGCCCTTTGCAATATCTTGTATAAAATCATCTCGAAGGTTTTGGCTAATTGACTCAAGACCATCCTTCCCCTGATCATCTCGGAAGAGCAATCAAGATTCATGGAAGGTTTCCAGATCCTTGACAATATCCTCTTAGCCCACGAGATGATTCATTTTTTGCAGTCCCAAAATAAAGCTAGAATGATAATCGAGTTAGACCTCTCAAAAGCTTAAGATAAAGCTAGTTTGAGGTATATGGAGGCGGTGCTGGGGGATTTTGGTTTTGGGAAAAGATAGAGGAAATGGGTAATGGCTTTGGTTAAGTCTCCTAGATTCTTTATTATGCATAATGGAGCCCCTTCTGTCCCTTATATTCCCTCCATGGGTATTAGGCAAGGATATCCATTATCTCCTTTTTTTTTTTGTCATCCTAATCGAAGGTCTAAGCAGAACAATTAAAGAAGTGAAGTCTAGGAATGATATTCAGGGTCTTTGGCCTCATCATGTTATCCCGGCTACCACCCACTGGCAGTTCGTGGATGACACCATGCTTCATGGGGTCCCTAAGGTCAAGGAAGCTCGAGTTTTCAAAGCTATTATGGATCTCTTTGGTCTGGCCTCAAGTATGGATTCTAATTATGATAAATCAATGATATTTTTCTTTAACACTCACATTACCATTCAGAGGAAACTGACCAACATTCTAGGTTTTCAAAGGAGAATCCTCCCTTCTAAGTACCTGGGTGTACCCCTTATGGATAAGCCCTGGAAGAAGACTCACTAGGAAAAACTTCTATCCTCTATGGAAGATAGAGGTAACCATTGGACATACAGAGATTTTAACTTTGCAGGGCACCTTGTGATGACCAAAGCGGTTCTCCAAGCCATCCCTTAATTCATGCTCTCCATCTTGCCAGCGCCTAAAGGAATCCTTCAACAAATTAGATACACTGAGTGTAAGTTTCTCGGGGCTATTAGGGCTAATAAGAGAAAATGGACCGTCGTTTCTTGGGACAAGGTTTGCAAGTGCAAATTCCTGGGTGGCCTCAGCCTTCAGGACCCTGAGACAATGAACAAAGCCTATGTGGCCAAGCTTTGGTGGAGATGGCTCAAGGAAAGCACAACCCCTTGGGAAATCTTTTGAAAGGCTAAACATGCCAAATATTGGAGACCCCCAGAGCTCATCAGGATGATGGGGAACATCATAGGATCCCCTATCTAGATCTTAGCCTCAGAGAACAAATATGTAATCCAAAAGAACTGCTTATGGGAAATAAGGAATGACCAAACTGCTCTCTTCTGGGAGGATGTTTGGCAGAAAATGCCCTTGCTAGGGATCCCTCAACATCTGTTTTTGTAGCAGAGTTTTTAAAGGGAGGGAAGATTTAATGTCAATCAGTATTGAATCACTGGTCACCCTAACACTCAATGGCGACACTGGATTGATGACCCCCCCAAGAGGAAGCTCAGATCCTCCACCTAATGACTGCTCTTCAAACCCTACTTGTAAAAATAGAGCTAAGACTCTCCTTGGAGGAGGATTATCTTTGTTAGGGTCAAATGGAAGGTGGGGATTTCAACCTTAAGGAAGCTAGACATTATATGAAAAACAAAGATATCGAAGACAAGGTCCAATGGCATGATAATGTTTGGGATCCTAACCTCTGGCCGAAAATCCAAACCTTCCTTTAGTTTTTGATGCATAGAAAAATCCTCACTTGGGAAAACCTGTTAAAGAAAGGGTTCATTGGCCTATCGCATTGTTGCCTTTGTGGCATAGAGGAGGAGACAATGAACCATCTCTTAAAATCCTATAATGCCGCGGCTAATCTCTAGGATTGGATGGCAGATATTTTCCACCAAACAGACCGCAAATGAGACTCCATTCAAGACACAGCGTCTTCCTGGAAGAATGAGATGGCGAAGTATGAAATTGTCAACCTTCTATGTAGATTCTGCCCTAGGTTTATTGTTTGGAATGTGTGGAAAGAAATAAACCGAATAATTTTCCAAGATGAGTAATGTCACATTGACAAGCTTAAAACTGAAATTTTGAACAATATGAGAGAAACAGTGCTTTCCAGAGTCAAGCGTGAGGAACCTTTGGCTCTGAAGCGACGTATTCTTGAGGTTTCGGCCTATGAAATGTGCACCCCAGTTCTCCCTCATTCCTTCAATGGTAGTAGGCTCCCAACCATGGTTTTTTTAAGTTGAACTTTGATCGTGCTTCACGGGGAAATCTAGTCTTAGCGGGCTATTTCGGGGTCATCGAAGATGATAAAGGTCGAATCCTACACTTATAAGGCAATTCACTTGAGGAAACAATGAATAATGAAGATGAATTCGCTGCGTTGGAGCAAGGCCTAAAAATTTTGGTCTGCCTAAACTATGGTAATGCCATTGTCGAAGGAGACTCAATGTTGGTGATCAATGCGTCTAAACACTTGAAAAATGGGGTGAAGCCAAATAAGGTGACTAAGCACTGGAGGATTTACCAAGCCAAGTTTTGCATCCAAATCCATCTGGCTCATTTGAAGGGCATTTCCTTTCAGGCGGTCAAGCGTTCGGCTAATTCCCTAGCAGACATTGTGGCCAACCATTTTGTGGATCATCTGGAGGTGTAAATTGATGGCAGCTGGCAGGATGCTAATTGTGAGAGCCTTAGATATGCGATTAAGCAGATTGAAAATAGGGATATGAGAGAGGGGACATATGTAGAGTCCAACTTCGAAGAGGTCAATCAAGTGGAGAGGCCAGCCTCCAAGATGATGAAGAAATTAGTGCAACCTTCAAGGACAATAAAAGAAGTGATGACCAAGGTTAAACTCCCTAGTGAGGCATATTTTTATTGTATTTCGCTCGATTTTTTTAATGGTTTTTGGCTCAGGGCTATAGTCTAGAGGACCGTCGACGGTTCT
Organism: Pinus albicaulis; assembly: GCA_034641835.2. Lineage (NCBI taxonomy): Eukaryota > Viridiplantae > Streptophyta > Pinopsida > Pinales > Pinaceae > Pinus > Pinus albicaulis. The sequence continues at coordinate 1,326,899,282 of CM076579.1, forward strand.
TTCCCAGCAGGATGAATACTGTTAGGCACAGTTATAATCTGTTTTATCAGGCTTATTCTGCTAAGCGAGAAATTTATGTATCCCAAGATCATTTTGAACCTGTTGAGTTCTTCTCATTGGTTTGTCTGGTTGAGATGGTTCTCCTGTTGACACTCTACCAACATGCCTCTTTTGTATCAAAATGTATTCTAGTTGTTCTATAATATAAACTGCTAATTTACACAAAAAAAAGAATTTTTTTTTTTACATTTTATATATATATCTATATATATATATATATATATATATATATATATATACTCATATTTTTATTATTATTTTCTTATTTTGCAAAAAAAATAAAAAACTATAAAAGGAACATTACAAAAGAAATACAAAAAAAACACATCTTTGGAAAACCCTTAAAAAATAATATCCTAGGATGAAAAACACTAAGAGACATAAGATAACTTGAAAATTTGTTAAAAATCAACATTTAAAAAAAAATTCTTTATACTTTGGACATAAGAACATTTAAAGTGTCAAAAATTTCTTAAAAAAAATAAATGTTAATGCTTTTCAAAACATGCATGAAAATTCTCCACATTTAAAAAAAAATATCAACACTTAATACATTAGAATTTTTTTAAAAAATAAGCCCTCTAAAAAATGAGGTCGATGCTACATCAACACTCTTCAAAATCATCATGAAAATCACTAACATTAAAAAAAAAAAAGTATACTTGATACAAAAGATAATTTATAGTGTCAAAAATATGCTCCAAAAAAAAAATTGTATGATGAGCACTTTTGTAATCATATTATTTTTTTGCTACCTAAAAAAATCTGGTACTCGTTTCCGTTCGTTTTTCAAATTTTAGATTGTTTGTACTACTTGTTATATAATTTAGACTGAAATAGGAGTTTAACATAAGGGACACAACAAGAAATAACAAATCAATTACAATAGTGTAAGGAAAATGAAACTTATTATTATTTTCTCCAATGATATATATATATATATATATACAGTCCTTCAATGTCTTCGAATCCTTCAAAACAATGATTAACATAAGTGCATAGTCACCCTTACAGAGTAAAAGCCCCAAAAAAATATACATAAAGTCTCCCTCATATCAAAATATGCAATAGAGAAAGGAAAAACTGCATTGTCCCCCCTTTTGCAAACTCTAAATATTATGTTAAAAATCGGTACCTATTTATAAACACAATAATATGTGGATCTAGAGCGCCCCTCCTCCCCCCACTTACATAGTAGGAGACTCCCCTTTTTATAGATTACAAATCACTCTCAACCTCCTCTATTATTAGGTTTTTCCCAACGATTCCAATCATTACTCCCAAGCATCAAGCAACAAACAAGTTTAAAATAGAAATTGTGTTTTTTAATTGAGGTTTCCTTGTGTTATGTATGGTTTATTCATTTGTTCTTTAAAGTGCTCCAAGATATATTTTCAAGCCTTGATGCTTGTCAATTTGGGGATTTCCTAATTGAATTGATACTATTTTAATGGTTGTATGTGTATATAGCTAGTTAGTGCTTCAATAGAAATTTCGAAGAATATTGTGATGCTTCCTGATTAAGAATGTAGTCAAACGTAGCTGCAGGATCATTTCAAATTGACAAGGAGTGTGATGAACAAAATGGGGAATAAACCACTTAAAAAGTTGTTCTTGAAAAGTTCTTGCCTTTAGCTTGGATTAATATTATGCTCCCCTTTGTTATTAATCTCGCTAAAACCATAAAATCTTGTCACATAAGAAGAAATTGATCATAAGTAATTAATAAAACCATTAAAAACAAATGCATAAATGGGAAAAATGAATGTGAGGATTTGATTGTTTACAATGTATCCCATGCAAGACTGAATGAGCAGAACGATTGCCTTATAAGAAGCAGGCATGACATGGCATAGTATGACTTGGTAGGCTTGCAAATGTATGATATACGTATGTCTGGAAGGATATGTCCACCATGTAATTTAATTAATGTTTGGGTAAATTAGATATTAGGTATCCACGCTTTGACTTGAGAAGAGTGGGACACATAACATTATCAAAATGACCATCCATAAGGGGTTTATAAAACAAGCATATAGGATGCATGTGGTCTTATTGTAAATAAACGTGAAGGAATTTATAAATGTGGGATATTTTTTGTTTTTATTATGAAATGTTTATCCCACATCAATGGGGAAGAGAACATTTTAAGTGTTTATATGTTTGGTATATTTATACATTTTACACAGAACATGGTGAGGGTGAGGGCGAAATCGAAAGGTCGATGGTAATGAGGTTTTCTTCATTTTACCTTTTGGTGCTTGTGATCATTATCCCACATGCACAAAACCAATAAAAAAATCATGGTTCATATACACCAGTGGTTCCAACATATGTCCTATAAGAATGGATGAACAAGCTCACTTGGGTGATGGTTAGATGGTATAGTTCATTGGTCATACCACTACAAGGAAAAGACCCTCTAGTGAATTTCTTTGAGGAACCCCTTATAAAAATACCCCAGACATCTGTTTCTAGTGGAGGTTACTAGAGGAGGTTGGCTGGCAGAGGTTTTACCGGATGCTTTTTTTTTTTTCTGCTGGTGCGCTTATCAACCTAAACCGTACGAGTGCGTTCAACAAGAGAAGGCACCAGTGCGCACAAAACATTGGCACACCGGACACCGTGCACTTTGTACAAACCTGCCTGGTGCATCTTATTACTGTAGTGCACCAGATCTTTCCAAATAATCCGCACCGGTGCATCCTAAAACCCCACGCCAAAAAAGAAACCACATGGTACGGTCTTAACAAATCGCACCGGTGCGCCTAGAAAACCCTGCGGACCGAAACGGGGATAAATAATAAAAAAATTACGGCCAAAAATCTGCATTTTTCACATTTCTCAGTGCTTCAGATCTCTCAAGCACCAGTGCAATTTATCCTTTTTTGAGCCGCCCTGACATCGGTGCTCCCATTGTACCCATTGCACACACTGCTACTATGCATTGCCCACCAATCTCCAACTTGAATTTTGCAAAATAGTGGGAAAGTTTTATTTTGCAAATGCTACAGCCAATATGCCTCCTCGATGGTCAAATGTACAAGTATTTTTCTTCTTTTTCCATAATTAAGCCTTTTAGCGGATTAGAATTTCAAATTACCTTAAAATTAACCATTTAAAAGAAAAAAAAATTGTCACGCGGTACGCTCCAACCATCCGAGTTGCACAGGTTTGCGGTGTTTCCTGTAAAGTTATAGGTCGCACCGCAACCAGTGCTAACGGTATCCGCACCAGTTCTAGGGCGATACCGAAAGGCACACCATGTTATTTTAAAATTTTTAAAAAAGTGCAATGCAGTCAGTTACCCGACCACATCGTTGACCATGTGGAATAGCGGAAATGTGGTGCGTTGACTTAAATATCCACCCCGGGGAGTGTATTTTTGTGAGTGCACCGCATTCCACATTTCTATAGGGTCAACAGTGTGGCCCGGTAACTGACCGCACCATTGATTATGTAATGATGTGAGGAGGTTGATGCGCTGATCGATCTGTACGCCCCAGGGCATAGAGTTTAGTCAGTGCACTGCACTCTCGACATCGTCCATAGTCAACGGTGCACTGAAAATTTTCAGATGCACTATCGCCGATGCCTTTAATATATTCTACTGCACTGCTGCTAGTGGACAAAGAAAAAAAAAGATGCACTGGTACTGGTGCATGAAGGTTTTTTGTGGCGCACCGACTGTTTTTTTTTTGTCCAAAAAGAATATATATATGTATATTCCTAAATACATGTCTCATTTAATAAAAAATTTGTATTTAATATGTCAATCATTCGGACAAGTGAAAGGAGAGAAGAGGAGGAACAATAGCAACTACAGGCAGACCAGTATAACATGGTTTGCCTATGGGAAGCACATGAGAGTGAGAGAGATACGTACCCTAACACTATTACAACAGCTACACAGGGGCTCCTAAGGCAAGTAGGCCTCCTGAAGTTCTATGAGGAGGATACTCCCCTAGAGGGCCATGATGTGTTTTTGAGACATTTTATCTGCAAGTTGAATACCCACTGACAGGCTTTGCGAGTTGGTCCTAACCAGTGGTACATGCCCAGTGAGGAGGACATATATTTCATTGTAGGGCTATCGAGGAGAGGGGTGGATATTCCCTCGTTCCCAGACATTCCAGTTGGCTATGTAGCAGGGAGTCAATTGGTGTACTCCCAGAGATATATTAGCACAGATATACTGTCTCCTTCAGATTTTCAGGTCTCCAGAGGTTAGTTACGTATTGGTGCATTTGGTAGTCAAGAGGTGAGGTGTCTCTCACTTCTGATTTCGACCATTTCGCACAACACCAGTGACAGGAAATGCATTAGTTGCTTGCTTCTATATTATGTTGATTCTTTAGTACAGGATCCATGACTCGTCAGGTGGTTTGCATTTTTTTGTCGTAGCTTTGTACAACCTTAGATAGATGTCGTGCTCATGCGTAAGGGAGAGTCAGCTCATTTTTCTTCAGAGATTTTTTGTTTATTTTTTGAGTGGTTTTTGGAGACGAGGCCTACTTTTGTTTGGAAGCCTCGTAGGCTGATGTTCAAGGCACGGATGCACATGTTGGGACAGATGGTCCCCAAGAGGGGCGAGACTGTGTTTTCCATGAGGACATCACATGATGCACTAGATTTTGTAGCCAGTGTTGATGAGAATCCATTCATTATGGTCCCTTATCCTTATGCTTGTTTGGATTGGCGAGGGTGTGCCAACATCCTCTTCACAGATGATGAGCCACCGAATGATAGAGGTAATATTACAGTTTTGTTTAAATTTATTCTAACATGTTCTTTAACTTGTTTTTATTAAATTGTGTAATGAAACTGTCTAATTATTGTTGTGTACTTGTATATATTTTGCAGACATTGGGTCTTTTGATGGTGAGGACATACCAGCACCACCACATGATCCATGTGTGGATCCTGATGATGATATGGATATGCCAAATGCCAAGGATCATCAGGAGGATGGTGTAGAGAGACATGTTCCTACTGGTGCACCGGTACCGCCTTTTGCTAGGCGCGGTAGGCTTGATAGAAGATACGGGATGGATTTGGGCGACCAACTCACTGGATTTATTGTTGAGGCGAGAGTCAGGCCCACTACTATGAGAGGCCTACAAGGCGATGGTATGCTATTACATATGTGGAGAGGCATGTCATGTGACATGTATAGCTTGATGCAGCATGTTGTAGGAGCTACGACCTTAGTTACGTGATGAATGAGTATCGTTGTACGTTATAGGCGCGGTCGAGCCGAAACACGTGATCAACAGTCCATGAGATGCAACGCATCATCTGATGATCATTCACCTCGTGTCGCCCCAGATGAACAACCTCCACTAGCATCGAGCAACAATCATCATGGAGAGCAGGCTGGACCATCGGCCATGTCCAGTCAGTAGCCTGCAGCCTCCAGTAGTACTCATGGTCATCAGCAGGCTGAACCATTATATTGACCATGTTGAGTCATCACGATGAGCAGTCGATAGTTGATCCTGATCAGCATGAGGCACCAGTACCAGATCAACAGGCACGTGATGATCAACATGTATCTGAGCTTGTCGAGGTTGCACCATTGACTGAGCAGGCCTTGACTACTACTGTTATTGATGATCCATGACATTTATATTATAGTTTTATATTTATTACATTATTCAGTTATATATATATATATATATATATATGGTCCATGTATTTTATGTTCATCTTGCAGTTGTACTTAATTTACATATTGGTGATCATCATGATGTGTATATTGTTAGGTCATGTTAGATATGTCCATTTAATGTGCAGCTTGCAGATAGATGTGTATGTGATAACAATTATTTCACATGGGATGTATATTTGATGTTTGTGTTGTGATGATGTTATATAATGCTAATTTCATTTTGTTACATAATCATTATCTCGATGATGTTAGCAAATTTGAATGTGTTTTTTAGTCAAATATGATGTTTGTACGATGGTTATCATGAACGTGATGTTTATTAATTAATTTAATATGAAAGGATCATGATATTGTAAAATTGTAATATTTGTAATTATAATTGTATGTAAAATTTTAAAATTGTAATTATATTTGTATTAATTGTAATTTTAATTGTAATTGTATGTAAAATATTTGTAAAATTTTAATTTTAGTTGTAATATTTAATTTATTGTGAAACGGTTCTAATTTTAATTTTAATTTTAATTGTATATATATGTAAAATTGTAATTGTAATTGTAATTGTAAATTTTAAATTTGAAAATTGTAATTGTAATTGTATGTTAAATTGTAAAATTGTATTAATGTGAAATGATTTTATTAAAAATTTTAAATTTTAAATAATTGTAAAATAATAAATCTAGAATAATATGAATTATTGTAACATAATAAAGTTTAGAAAATAATGCAAATAAATTCATGTACATTAGAATTATCATTATTTTATTATGATGTTACAAAAAAAAACTTTATATAGTACGCTATTGTTTTTGAGATCAACATAATTGCAAGTTATCAAGTGAAATATTGATTTTAACATTAACACAATGAAAATTACCAATTAATTCAAAATACATACAATAATGTTCCGAAAAACCCATCTTAAAAAGTATAAATATTGATGAAATAGCATATGTACCATATCACTCTCGGTTCTCATGATCACCCTTATTATCTTCCAGCTCGCATGGCATGATAACACTATTGTTCTCAAAAATATGTTATGATCTAGGGTCATGTCTCAGTACGAACCATCAATCCCTCTCCAACACATATGTGTAAAAAAACACATGGTTATAGTGTTTGGGGAAAACATAGAGCTCCTTAGCTTCATCCCACATATTTATAGAGTTGATACATATCATCCTACTATAGCGATATTCCTTTATATTATTCTGATCAAATGTGTCCCACAACTTCCACCTAAAAATAACACATTGGAAAGAAGAGAAATCCACTTCAATGATCTCTTGTATCTTTCCGACGTAACCTAATGTCCCTCGTACTAGGTTTTGATCACGATGGTGAGATCGACTAGATTGATCAAACTCGACTTCCACTCCATAGTCTTGTGTGATGTTTCCAGCATCGACATTTTATGTGTGAAAATGGTGTCCATATGCCCACATAGATGGGAACAAATGCACATATTATAAAAAAGTTAAAAAAATCATAGTTTCATGTGTCTTATAATAACCCAACAGTTAAAATATGAAATATAGATGTCTTACAAGTTTCAAATTTACATATAAATTAAATAGATTATTACCGAGTTGATGCACCCAATCCCTACATTTAGTGCATCCTCTTCAACACGCGGGTAATGATCGGTTGCACCGTATTTCTATCTGACTTGGTCAGCAACCCAACTGTTGGGGCATATTTTTGGCATATTTTATTTTAAGTGATCGAGATAAGGCACACTTCTACCATTCAACCATATGAAGTCCTTCCTGTCACTATCCCATTTCATCCTCTTTTGTTCATACAATGCGACCCATGGTTGTGTTGCTTAAGAATTGTAAAGAATGAATTTATTCATTGCTTCAATTTCTTCATTCGCTGATGAAATCAAACTGAAATTATATAGTACTTAGAGATCAAAATATACATTATATCGAATTTCAACATAAATATTTACTTTGTGTAAATTTGAAAAATTATAAGTCGCTTACTCTTTATCAAGCTATTTCTTCCACTCATGTGGAGAAACTCCCCTTCTCTTTTCTCTTCATCCCTTTCATCATCCCAAATCTCTGCATCTGGTCTATTTTCGATCTTCTTGATGTACTCACTGGCATAATAGAAAGGCTCATATGATATGTACCCCTCTGCCATAGACCCCTCGGGCTTTTCACTTTGTCTAACAAAACCTTTCAATTTCTTCATGTACCTCTCTAGGAAGAACATCCAATGAAAAGAAACCACCCCAACCAATTCAACCTCATCTACTAAGCAGATTAGAAGATGAACCTGCAAGCCCATGAAACTCATCGATGGTTCCTTCTCAAACATACAAAAAATCGCAACTATCTCTTGATGCCATCGTGGAATGCTAGCCACATGAATCTCCTTTGACATGATCCAATGTACAAATTCATATATTTTAGATATGGCACATCCTAGGTCTTGAGGGAATTCATGTTTCACACACCCATGCACGAACAAAGGATAATGACACTGCAAAGTTATAAACGCATGTAATAATATATGAAAGTAGTTATGTTTTATGATCCCCACATGGGATAAAATTTATTAATATAACAAATAATAAAATCATGCTTTTGACATTATAGATACTCTTACAAGATTCAAATGGTCATGCGATTTCAACCCCGGCAAATGGTCATCCACGTTGAAGCAGTGTTATAGTGAAGACTCGTATGAATTTGGCACCCTCACACCCATTATAACCTCCTTTGCCAAAGAAATATCATCCTTTTTTTAAATCTATGGGACATCACCTTCTTTGAAATACCATGAATTAGAGGGACTAGCGCCTGCCTTTGATCCCGTACTTTCTAATCATGTTGGCCAATGTTACCTCTTAGTTTTTGAAGTAATAAGATCTTTCCTAACAACCAATGTGTCACTTTGTTTCGATGATATGTGCCTCCACAAAGAAGATGAAACATTTTTAAATATATGCATGGGATTTAATAAGTGGGTAATCTTAAGATGCTCCCAATATGGTAGGTTATAAAAGATAGATTTCCTTTTCATCCCAATGGGTAATTTCTCAACATAAGTGTTGAAGAATTCTTGATCATTGAACATAGGCTCCCAATTTGAATCGAACATTTTTATGAACTCCTTCTCCTTCTCTCTCTCATATGCTCTAAGCCATTCAACTAGTGTCGTTATTGGAGGCCTTTGGGTTCTCTCTCATTTACCATTGAAAGCGGATGCTGCTCTTTTGTAACGATGTTATTTTGGGAGTAATACCCCGGAGAAATCATACACTGGCTTTCGTAGGTCCTAGGACCATCTAGCTTTGGAAGAAGGTCCACAACATTTACATCCAAAATAACCTTTTCTTCCAAGACCTGTGAGATTATTGTATACAATTAATATGCATGGCACGTTAAATAATATCATGAAGATAATAACAATTACAATGAATTAAATAACTAATATGTGAAATAATATTGTTACATACATAAACAAATCAATAAATTAAACATGTAGTTTACCAGAGAAAACTCCTAAGCATGGATAATCATGTGTCATTTAAGCACATATTCCATACAATGTAAAACTCCTCTTTGTTGTGATGGGTCTTGATACATCGTATACATTTATCCCATCCCATAATTCCTTCAATTTATCTACCAGAGGTTGTAACTAGACATCCATATTCTTCACTTTTCATGTACTAGGGACTATGAGATCCAACATACGATGTTCGTTCTTCACGGACAACCATGGGGGGATATTTTTATTGATCACTATTACAGGACAAATAGAATAGTTGGTGTTTTGGAGGGAATATGGGTTGATGTCATCCATGGCTATGTTGAGTCGTAGACTTCATACTTCATCCTTGAATTTTTCGAGCCATGTATCCTCTATATGCTTCATGGCTATAAAATCATTTGGGATTCACATAACTCCCAACTCACTTCTGTGTGAGGCATGACATTGCTACAACATAGCTATTTCTTTGCAACGAAAGAGCCTTTGAATCCTTGGGATTATAGGAATGTGCCCCAATATCTTAAGAGGAGGAAAAATACGTAATTTACCCTTCTTTTTTTATTTATCATACCTGTCACGCCCACATTTCAGACATATCTCTTTGTCTGCATATTCTCCTCTATATAGAATAAAATAATTTGGACATGCATAATATGATATGTACTCAACACCCAACATTTTCAACAATTTATTTTCCTCTTCACAGCTACTAGGCAAGACATTATCACTAGGAAGAACCTTATCTTTGAATAACCTATACTTGGTGATCATGGAAAAATATATTAATAAATGTACATTGATGCCAATATTATTATTAATGTTCATAAAATTTACCATTTGTAATGTTCATTATGTACTGATTATATTTCTCAAATTTATATAAGGGAGGAATTTATGGTAACTTACCTCAAAATTTATGAGAAACATGCATTTGACAAGCCAAACTTTGCTTTCAAGTTGTACAGTAACATCATTGTCCCCAACTGGGTAGACTTTGACTGACCATCAGGTCCAAAGAGAGGGGCAGTGGAAGCAAATTTATGGCTTTCGTAAAAGGTGTTAGTGATATTAGCATCATTACCTAGATGATCATCATTTTGGAATGCATCTAACAACATTGTCCCCATGGCATTCATATCCCTCGAGAAATCATCCATACCAACCTCTATTTTATTTCCTCCATTGCTAGCTTGTGAAGAACTACTATTACTATAGTCATTCCTAATTGGTGAATCTGGACATAGTGGGAATTGAATCAGTGGTTGATTCAACCATTCTTGGTATCTTTTCTCTAAGATGTTTTCTCTTAATTCGGTCTTCTCTCGATTTGACATTGTCGTGACGTGCAATTGAAGATGGTAGGTAGGTCACTCATCATCACTAGAATCCTAATAATTTTAAAAATATATACTTGAACATGATTAGTACAAAATATATGATATCAATTAGTAACCACATTGACAATATTTCATGATTAATTAGTTTGATGTTGAAATAATTACATTAATCAATATACCAAAAAATTATAATTATTACCATGATTGTCCTAGGATTGTGGATAGAAGATGCAATATTGTTACAATTTGTAGGGTGAAGCGGTTGTCCATTTTTATCTACCAAATGCGCCTTGCGGTATGCTACTCCTGATAAGATCTTCTGTTGGCTCGAGGGGTCCTGACCCAGGTTAGGTAAGCAAGGTTTGCCAAAAAACCACTATAATACTGGCCCTTTCGGTAGTGACCTGCTTTCGCAGGTCAAAGTCTCACCTGAAGTAGTATGGGTGGGTGCTGGAACTAGGTTTCCGCACCCTGAGAAAGGATGGGTAAAGTAGGCAGAGCAATTCTAGATCTTGTAATCCCCGGTCACCTTATTCTACGCAGAGTTAATTAAGTCTATATTCACATCCACATTCACTAGATCTATAGTTATATGCTTGTTATATCATCAACACAGTAGTACATAAATAGAACATAACAGATCTAGATCCAAGAACACAGTACACAGATCTTTCGCAACTTAAGGACAGAAAACACACAATACAACAACTACTAGTAATTCATATAACAGTACTCACATATTCATTTCTCTAACAACCTTTCGCATTCATTCATTCATCAATTCTTCCTTATAATTCCAATTCCCTTCCCAACCTACACACACAATAGTAGGGTCCACACACAGTTGGACTAGGATCTTCGTGCACACAACTAGTAGGAGTCTGTTCCCCACCCAAAGAGATATCTTAAAAAAGATCGCATCAATAGCTCATCATATCCTATCCTTTACAATAAAAAATTCATCTCTTTTTATAACAATCTAGCCTCGACATTCCTATGGTCTGCAACCCATGGTTTTCGGACCCCTAGTTTACCCTTTGACCCATTACAATGCGTTCGAGGCTTTGGCCCACCCAAAAACCCCTCCACTAGGCTAAATATAATCAAAAATATAAAAAATGGACCAGTTTTGTAGCTTGTTAGGAGACCCCGTTCCGACAGTCCTCCAGAACAATCTTGTGACTCATCCTGAATCACTGCAGTGTATGTGGCTTTGACATGCAGGCGCAAGGTAGCCATAGTGCAAAGGAGTAGTGGGAGTACTTCCTTACTCTAGGCCGCAGCATGTTGCGCGATGTTGACCATTATCAGGGAGTCAGGTCCATATGGAGCCGCAATGATCCATTCCAATAGCCGGTGGAGGCACGCAATGGTAGACTAAGTGTCCTCGGCGAGCTGAAGTGCAGTGTCAGCCCGTATTTTCAACCGTTTTCAAATGACCTACTTGTTGTGGCGAAGGTTATCAATCCTGTATAAGACAACTAGATGTTGTGCAAAGACGGAGGAGGGTGAGGAGGCTCTAACTTAGTCCAAAATAGCTTCCACCTACTGGAATTCCGTTTGGATATGTTGAAGCGTGCAATGGTGTTGGATGTCCATCCATAGGTGGGTAGTTGTTTCGACCAGTTGTGCACCATGTGTCAGTGGCTCTTGAATAATCTGCGTTGCCTCTGTGACCACTCCAATCCACTGGTCCCGTACTTCCTAAGGTATGTCATACTGCTATTACCTGGCTCGGTCACGGTGGCAAACTTCGCGCAACACTCTGGTGTGTAGTCCTTGTAGCTCTGTGCGAGATAGCTGCGCTAAATCAATTTGGATGTCCCCCATAGTTGGGTCAGGAGCATTGACCAGGGAAATTTGAGGGAGGGAACACACATTGCTTTGGTTGGGCGATGTCCTGGAGTTGCGGAGAAGCCGCAACATGTCCCTGTATCGCGGGGTTCCTGTTGTGCAGAGATTGCAGACAATCCTTTCTGTCGGGAGCCAACGTTCACCCTTGTGACTGCACTCAACACTCCCGGGCTCTATGGTTGGGTCCATCCTAGCAACTCGGAAGCAAGCAACCCAGAGAATGTTAAGGAGTGCAAAAAAATAGTACACAGATAGCGGGAGCATGTTGTAGGGTGAATAAATATCCTGGTGTATAATTATCCAGCCATTCGCACACCGTCCGGAGCTATTTAATGGTGGAGTAGCCCATTCGTGAGACTAGCCATTGATCAGGTAGATAAATCTTACCATAAATGGCTGCATTGATGATCTACTGCCGATTGTGTGTACTTGTAAGATCCCTTTTTTATTAAATCGGGATGTGCTAACAGTCGTCTTATGTGCCTGAGGTCGTTTCCATGGAATTTTAGACCACGGATGACGCCTTTACATCGTTCGCATACCCTGACTGAAGGTTGATGCGAGGTGTGTCTGCAAGTTGGCCATCAGCCTTTTCGAGCCATGTGCTTCACCCTTGGTTGAAACGTCCTTGCACTAGAGGGATGCGTCACACGTCCTTCTGCCATTTAATACTTGAGGCATCTACAAACTCTTCAATTTATACGTGGGTTCACGCAGGTCCGTAACCCAACGCATGCCTAGGTCAGTAGTACCCTGGAAATCCTGTCCGTGCAAGGCTTAATCACACCCTTGAGTGGTGTGTGTCAGCAAGTTTCCTCGTAGGTCGACTAACCTCGAAGTCCATCTGGCAATGTGGTTCCCTATGCACAGGATCACCCTTCTCCAATAATTCTCCTAAGTGAAGAATACCGGTCCTTGCGTAGGTGCTCCGCGCAGTGTTAGTGATAGTGCCCATAGCCTGCGTTCCATGGGAATCTTAGGTTCAATCATCTTTCGACTATCATCTTCGTCCTTCTGGCAGGGCAGGTTCCTTTCCATGGCAGAAATGCGCCAAAAATTATTGACGGTCTGAAGACATCAGAGAGCCAAAACTTTGTGTAATCAGCCTTGCCAATTTTCCAACTCCTCATCAGAGTCAGAAAAACATTCACTGTCCTTTTCCCATCAGAGAATCCTTCCTCCATGGGGTTAACCCAATCTTCATCCAGCACAGTTAATTTATAAATTTGATCTAATTCCTCCTCCTGATAGGCTGACTCTGTATACCGCGCACCTTCTGCTGGATCTAGTGGTACTATGACACACGTACCTTTGCTTTCAAACACCATGTTGCGCTTCTTGAGATTGATGACACACCCGATGTCAATTTCCCAGTCCATTCCAAGGATTTTAGTCTAGGGATCCACATCTTCCACAATTTCTATGACTTCAAAGTCAGCTAGAACCCTTAACCCTGTGATTTCAACCATGACTTTTGGTAATCTCCCTAGAGGGATGATTTTCTGTTGGTTGGCCATTCGCAGCTGGATGGTCGACCATTCTAATTGAGGTTCCCCCATTCGTTTCCATTTATGCTTTGGTAATACATTCGAATCAGACCTCAGATCTAAGAAAACCTGATCCATCTCGTAGTTGCCAATCTGCGCAATCAATCGCATCTTTCTTCTGGTGTGCTTCTTATAGTTGTATAGTTTTTGTACATCCTTGGTTTCGGGGATCAAATCGGTCCAAAATATGTAGGTATTCAGTAGTGCTTGGATATTTCCTACAACCTATGGATTTTGTAGCAGCTTCAGACATGCCTTTAAGAAGGGATCAACCCCGTCCTCTATCTGAGCTTGTGTTGGCAGCTGCATAGGGACTTTCAGTGGTGTTTTTTCTTTGAAAGGCACTGCTTCCCGAGAGGCAAGCTCTTGCTTTTCTCCCTGGGTGACCAACCCGCTGCGTGTCATGATGTTTACACAGGGATCTGCCTTTCTTAGCTCCGATTTAACTCTTTGTACGTTCTGCGTAGGGGTGGGCTACTTTTCCTGCATCTTGGCTATTAAAATTGGGTAGTCCTCTACCTCATGGTCCAACTACCTACAATATTTGCATGATGGCCTAATGGGATTTGGGCATTCTCTGGCAAAGTTCCCTATTTCCCCACAATTATAAGAGACTAGCTGCCCATGTCCTCGTCCTGTGTTTCCTCTCCGACCTCCTCTGCCTCGGGCTAGTGATCCTCCAAAGTGTGCAGAAAGTCTTTGCGACGTAGGGTCTGATTGAACCCTATATAAGTTCCCATGATCCATCATTAAGTCATAAGTATGATAGTTCGGCTCATCATGTCCCACTAATTAGCAGAATCGGCACCATTGTTGCTTTAGTTCTGGGACATACGCACCTAATCGAGGGCAATGGTTCTTATCATGCAGTCCTACTACCTGACAATCCTCACACCATAGTGCAGGTCCACTTGAACCTAGTTGTAATAGTGTATATATGTTGTTTATATTTTGTTGGAGAAACTAATTCTAACCACTTTCTAGGTGTTATAATGGACAATCCAGGTTTCATAGTTCATTTTTTTAGGGTCCCGTGATTTGGTTGATTGGCAAGCCAAATGACAGTCTAACATCAAATAAATATTTGGAGCCCAAGGAATTAGCCTTCCTGGACTCAGAGAGGGCTCTCTCTATTTGTGTAAGGGATATCTGTGTGTTTACTTATTGTGTTCTTGATCCTAGGATAGTTATGAAGTAGGTTTTTGGTTTTGGTTTTTAGGTTCTGAGGGATGAACTGATCAAAGACTAAGATAGATAAAAATATTGTCAGATTAACTGGGCTATGGGGTCAAAAAGGTCAAGAAATCTTTCAAGTGGTGATACAAGGTTGTTGAAGGGCCGATTTGAGCGAGGTAAAATGGATCTTTGGGTAAAATGGAGTGAGATGGACATTAAACATGTGAAGAAAAAATAATTTCAAACATAAATAGTTTAATAACTGACATAAAAATGGTAGGGATAACCATTAATCATGAGCAATGTAACTATAGACTGATCGATGAATAGAAATAAACATTCAAGCCATGCATAGAGATATATGACTCTCTAACTTAAGGAAATGGCTATCAGACTTTGGGGAAATACATTTAAGACAAACAAACAACTTAAATCACTATGAAGGAATGCCTAAGCATATTATTTCAAGCTATTGGGCACTTTGAAGCAAGATTGCATAGTTTTAGGCAAAGGGCAAGATCAGTACAAGACCTCCCTGGTTCAACTAATGACAATCTAACAATAAAAGAGAGGTTTCAGAGATGGAGCTATGACTAGCCATGAGTAAGCAAGGCATACCATGAATCATACTTAGCATACATAAAACCATAAATGAAACAAACAAACAATATTCTTCAGTTATCAAAGAACAATAAATGATTCTTTGATATGACTAAGAACGCAGAAAACATAGAAGCTATAAAGAAATAGGAAACTTGAGTTGCCTCCAAGGGCATGTCTCAAATGTATTCTCTACTATCTTATAGCAAGCAAGAACATGGAATTATGAATGAAAACTAAGAATCATAATAGAGAGGGACACTATACCATTTTACCAAGTCAAGGAATCCAACAACAGACCTCCTTCATCATCCAAAAACATTCAAGAAATTATCCAATGCATGAGACAAGTGTTTCTTCCAAGATTTTATAGCCATATATTTCTTCTATTCATCAAGTTCAGTCTTGTTTACAATGAAAGCCTTTGGAATATATAGGCCAAAGTGAGGAAAACCTCCTAGTTCAACTTGCAATCTCATTGGCCTATCCAAAATATCTGATTTTGTCCTTGAGGCTTTGCAAAGCCCAAGGCACAAAATATCTAATAAAATATCTCAAAAATGCTAAAAAAGGAAAATAAATTGACTTTTCCTAACTAACCATGCCCAAAAATAGCTAAACGCACATGAGGAAAAGTCACTTTTGAAAAGTGCATTTTTCATAAAAATACTTAAGAAATATATCAGCAGAATGTCCTTTGTCTTGCGGACAACTTTTGGATGCCTTCCCAATGTTGAAATGAAGCCCATGATGGCTCGTTGGAAAGCTATGAATGTCTATTTTCTGAAAAATTCTTATTTTTCTCCAAAATGAACACCGAAAGTCCAAAAAAAGCTGATCTGTGTGTAAAAACCCAAAAAATAGACCTTGCTGATAAACGGGGCAGAGTGTGGAAAAAGTGAGTGTTTTTCGCCAATTTGGGGGAGAAAATCATCTTCAAATGATCTAAAAATATGTGAGTATATGCCCCTAAAATTATGCCATCCAATGATACCATTTTCATCCTTTGAAGATTCCCCAAACAGAAATGGAAATGCACATGACTTTTATCCAAAAACCCAAAAATGACAAAAAACCAAAACTTGTTGAATTTTGCCCAATTTTGGTGAGCATGACCCTCAAGGGTTTTCGAAAACATGCTGTGAAGATGATGCCAAAATTTGGAGCTTTGAGGTGTCTTTTTTCAATTTTGGTGCCGGGCGCCTCCTTTGAGCTTCCTTGAGTTTTCCCTGTGTGGCCTTCAATTTCCGCCGAGTGAACTAATTGAGATTTTTATAGTGCCCAGTCATCCTCCTTTGAAGGTCTAAATCTCTATTGGACTTCTCTAATTTCTTTTCCAAGTGATCATTTACCCTTTCAAATCATGCTTCTTGATTGTTCTCTATCTCTTGGGTGAACAATGTAGTGAGAGGAATAGATTGGAGAAGGGTAGCTTCTTCCTCCTTTTGTTTCTCAAGGGCTCTTTTGCATCCCATGGCCCTTGGCCTCCTTCTTCTGGGCTGATCTTTGTCTTCTCTATCATTGAACTCGCCCATGAGTTCTTCAAATATAACTTGCACCTTGGAGGCCTCTTTTTTGTATTTGATGGCCCGTGCCTCAAATACCGCCACGTGGACACTCATTTTCTTATTTTGTGTTTGCAAAAAGTGATTGAAGTTTCTAGCCCTCTCTAGATTTGTCCTCAAAGCATCAATTTGGCTTTCTCTATTGATCAGGAGAGTCTCTAGGATTCAGGCCTCATTGTTGCTATCATCACTTTGGATTTGAATTATGTCGAAGTCCCTCTCCTTTTCATGGTTGTTTTCTTCTTTCTCCTTTCCCTTGCTTTGGGTAGCCTTCTTTGTCTTCCTCCTCTTGGGAATTTCAAAAATGGGCTTCTTGGGAAATTTCCCCTTGCTTAGGAAGGCCCTAGTAACATTTGGAGTTATAGTTCGAGGCACCCTTTTCCTTGATGTCCGGGGCTTGGCCACTTTTGGAGAAGAAAGCATGGCCCCTTGGCTAGGAGAGGCAGATAGCACATGCTCTATTGGCTCTTTGCCCTTGTTACTTTATTCAACATTATTTCCATTGTTTTGAGATTGTTCATGTCGCTACTCTTCATCACGGTGTTGTGTATCATCACTGTGTTTTTCTTCATGAGGCTGCCTTTCCTCACTGTGCTACACCTCTCCATCATGCTGCTATTATTCTTCATGAGGCTGCCTTTCCTCACTGTGATGCACCTGTTCATCATGTTGTTGTTATTATTCATGAGGCTGCCTTTCCTCACTATGATGCACCTGTTCATCATGTTGCCCTCCTTTATCTTGCTGTTATTCTTTTTCTTCACTTTGCTACCTTGTTTCATCATGTTGCTGTCCATCATCATCATGCTGTTGTTCCTCATCATGTTTTTGTTCATCTTTATCATGCTATTGTTCCTCATAATGTTGTTTTTCGTCTTTACTGTGCTCTTTTTCACTCTACTACCCTTCTTCATCCTGCTGTTTCTCCTCTTCATCATGCTCTTCTTCCCCTTGCTCTTTCTCTTGTTCTTTTTGAATAGTAAATTTGAGCTTCTTGGGAATGGGCTTGCTTTTAAAAGGTGAAGGATGGTGAGTGGAAGGAGAAGGAGATGTATGGAATGAAGAGACAGTGGCGAAATCTGGATGTGCGATGAAACTATCCCAAGAGATTTCCTTCTTCTCAAGTTGATGAAGAATGATAACCTTGATGAGGGAATGATGGAAGAGGCAAGCTGACTGCTGAGAATGAGGTTTTTTCTGAACAGTGGAGGCCATTTTATTAATACTTTTATGGAGGAAGAAAGGGAGATTTAACAATTTGGCTCTTGTGAAATGCATGAGAAATCGGACATGGTAGGCATAGAACCAGGAGAATCTTCCCTCGCAAGTGAAGTATTTCATGATTATCTTCATGAGGGGAGCATAACTAGTCAACAGATATGAGAAGGGAAATATGGATGGACATGTATCTCTATGCTCAGGCTTCAAAAAATGTTTGTACTGTTCTGAGTCTAGGTGGCTTTGTTTAAACCAATTCTCTCCGACATAAGGGATTTTGGTGGCCTTGGAAATGGACCTAGGAGAGAATTTGAAATCCAAGCCTTCCAGCTAAAAGTGCTTCTCCTGAAATCTCAAAGCACGAAGATGTGTCAAAGGGGAATGGCTTTTGACCTCTTGCACCCTTTGACATAACTCTAGACAACCAACCTCATGAAAGTTAAACAGGACTGATGGATGAGAATTTACCTCTTTAGTTGAAACAGGCTCAAACCTCCTGTGAAGGCCACTTCTACTGTACTGCCTGGGAGGCATTTTGTTTTAAATACTCTTTGCTGACTGAAAAAAACATTTTGTCTCAATTGTTCCTTTAAATGGCTTCTCAAGCACGCCCCATGTCCTCCTTATAAATCACTATTTGTCCTCTTTTATGCCAAACAACAAGTATTTTTTAAATAAAACAAACTCAATCTTATCACTGTGCTTGGGAAAGTAAATCTGACAGATAAGTTTGTGGTTATTGGTGAATAAGGAACCTTTATTTTTTTGTTCATTGTTCTTCACAAAGTAAAACAAAACACCCTTCAATTGATTCAAAAGATCTTCATAGCATACTCTGTTTTATGGAAATCTGGTGGCTGGACAGAGTTTTCTATTTCATAACATAGAGAAGACACTTTAAAATGATCAAGCTTCCACCTTATAAACAATGTTTTCACCTTATAAACACTGTTTCACCTTAGATTTTGCAAACAAAGGTTAATTTTTTTTTACCACTGTTAGGACACCTCACAGCAACTTGAAACCTCTACCAATGTGTTTTCTGTCTTGTCATTAGTATATGGTTTATCACTTTTCTTGTAGGCCGTTTTAGGCCTTTTGAAACTGATACAAACTCACCCTACCTATTACTGTAACAATCTTTGGCAACCATAGCAATAAAAAACCTTGATTCTCTACCAAGAACTCCACTCTCCAATCACTGTTTTAGTCTTCGAAAAAGATGGTATAAATACACCTTTAGAATTCTTAATGCACCAAAGGGTGATAAAAAATACCTTGAAGATGGATTATGGCCCTTGTTTGATGAGTTGAGTAGGTCCCAAGACTTTTTGAAGGTGCTTTGGAGGTTTAAACAGGCGCGGCATGTTCACAGGAGAAAATGCCGCGCAGTGGAGGGGTGTCGGGTCGGCCTTCGGGCAGTGGTGACCGGTTATACACGCGTGCCATGTGTCACTATAGGCATGTCACACAACAATAGAAAGCCTGTGTATTTTCTCTTCTAAATGCACCGCACATTTTTCTAGGCGTGCCTCGCAGGCTTTAACCCTTGAAAAGCTTGGATTTGCTCAGAGTTTCTTGCTTTTTCTGGTGAACAGCCAGGGGATCACTTGGTGAGTGTCTTGAATTTGCACAATGTGACTTAGAAACGGTCGATTACTCCCTTTAAAGTCGACAAGGCCAACACATCTTCGTATTTTTCTTTTGTGAGGGTTTAACTGTTTTGAAAGGCCTGTTTGTTTCATCAAAACATGACTAACTACTTTTGTCATTTTATTATCTTTAAAACATCACAAAAGCCAATATTTTGACCAGGACTCCTAAAAGTGTTGTGGATGATAATTTTTAAGATCTTCATAGATATGGCCCTTTTTGAAGTGAAAAAACCATCTTGAAAGCCAAAATCTCTCTCAGTGTTTTCTTATCAAGGAAATACCCTTTTTCACTATTTGCCTATTTTTTGATTTTTAAAGGAGCGCTGCTTAAGAGTCAAATCCAAGACTTTTGATGCATCTTTGCCATATCCTGGAAAGAGATGATTCACAACTCTAAACTTACTTTGACAATCTGGACTCTATAGATTATGCCCATTGTGAAGTGATCAAAACTGCAAGGCGACCTTTGAGATTTTCTTTTGACTGTGGGTGAAGAAACTTATTTGTACACCCGAAATTCTACCTATATATTTGATGAGTCTATACAAATTGTTCATTTTAGCTTGATATTTCCTTTGAAGGGGATCTATGATAGAAGAAAAATCAAACCTCTTTGATTATTATAATATCATTGCTTGGAAATCTGCTTAACAACATTTCTCCATTCATAATCATCCAATTAGTTTCACACTGTATTTCAATTTTGTGTTTTAACAGTGAAACTCATGTAAGCACCTTCTAAAACACCACTACTTGCCCTCTGTTTTTAGCACCATTTTTTATTCATAAGCCTTCGATTGTCTCTCACTGCATTTAGAATCTACTTTTCAGTCAGTGAAACCATATAATCAATCTTTGAAACACCACTGCTGTGTTAGTGATTTTCATCTATTGGAGAGCAAGGTGTAAAACAAGTTTCTAAGGCTAATTTCAGCATTGTTAGCCTTGTGCCCTTAAATGAGGCCACACCTCTGTTCTTGGCCCTCTTCTTATTAACTGAAGGAGGCCTTTATCACATTTCCAAAACCCTCTACTTGTTAAATGAAGGAGGCTTTACAATAAGTGACCCAACCCTCTGCTCATGTTTGGAGGAGGTTTTCTCAATCAATCAACCCTCTGCTCATGTTTGGAGGAGGTTTTCTCAGTCATTCAACCCTCTTATCATGTTTGGAGGAGGTTTTACACAGTGATGCCATTTCATCTGCTTTCAAACAATGTCATCTTTCCTTTCACTTCCTATTCATAGTTAAGCAAATAAAAGTGATAAATTGACAATATGCCATGAGGGGCATTTCTCTGAGATATGTAATACTGCTATTAAAATACCTTTATGAATCTTTAGACATCATTAGTGACTTGACTAGTATCTACAGAGTATTAATTTTTATTCATAAGTCACTGACCTTTTGACAGTGTTTACAAGAGCTTATTGAAATAACTCTCTGTCCATTACTTGCATCCCAGGCTCAAAACCACATGAGAAGCAACTGTCTTCTCATGTTAAGTTTAATAATGTATTCTGGAACACTGGTACACTTCTACTCTTAAAAAAGACATTGAAACATTGTAAATCCACCTAATATCAGTTTGACCTATGGCATATGCACGGCTGAGACATCAAGGTTTGTTAGTGGCGCGACTTAAGGGTGTATCAAGATTTATTTGCAGAGTAGGAAGGTTATCTGTGACTGGTTGATCTTAGACAAATGTTCTTTTGGCTTTAGGATAGTTTGCCAAGGGAGGATCACCTAAAACACCACTACCTAACTTAGGGGAGACTTCTGGATAGATTTAGAGTATTATCTTTGGATTTGATGGATAAGTTTGTATGGATGAGACTAGATAGGGCTAGACAATTGGGTTTTATCTCATCATGGGTTGATTGAAAAGGTAAGAGGGAAAAAATTTTATGGGTGTTTTCTAGCTGACAAATTTGACAAATTGGAGATCAGCTGCTAGAAAACTTGGCTTTAAAAACTAGTCATCATCAACAAGTGAAAAATATTGATGACTAATAGTGGCTCCATTTGGGGAGGGCAGCTCCTTTTTAGGAGGTGTCAAGAATTTCAGATCCCAGTCCTTTGAAGACCAGTGCCTTTATCCATTGGCGCAAATTTCTTTCTTTCTTGATGTTATTTCTGAAAATTGATAGCATGATTAGCATCAACGACATTTCTACCTACCCCACTATATTTCCTAACATTTTTTCTTCTTTTCGGTGCATTTGGACTAGCAACCCTTTGCATACTATTTTTGAAAAATGACACTATCTAATTCTACACTTATATCCACCAAGAGTTCAGATTAAGCTGATGAACTCCTTTGTTTCTCTACCTATACTGGATCGACTGTCAAGGTTAAGATGTTTGACAGGGATTTATTCTCTAATCTAAAACATGAAATTGAGAAAATGACCAAATCAGGATTAGACAGTCTGATTTTTCATGTACTTGTGGCATGAAAGACAAGCTGCACACAAACATTATTTTTCATAAAATGAAATCTAGAAAAACAAGGCTAGGATACATAATTTGTTTTTCATCCTTGCTTCCCTCTTTGGTTCTGTTTTGAGCATGTGGAACCAATATCTTTTCCTAATATATTTTCTTTTATAATTCAATCTTACACAATGTTGACTATCTTTTCCTCTCACTAACTTATCAGCAAATAAATTTAAAACATGTTCAGTTATGATTAGGCTAGATAACTGAACAAGAATTTTGAGCACTAGTAGCGACATTTAGACTTGTGCGCTTTTAGAATGGCTATTTTTTGGAAATGGGGCTTCCTTTATATTTTTCAATCGCCCTATTTTTCTATTTTTCTATTGTTTTTTGAATTTTCTATTTTTGACTTATTTTTCAAACAATGGTATATACAATGATTGAAAAAGTTTTAACTCAGAAATCTTGGAAATGGTGAAACTTAAGCATCTTATCTTCATAAGGATCTCCTACCACTCTTGGTCCACTCAACTCTTGAAAAGAAAAATTTGGAAAATTTTCTCTTTCAAGCATGACATAAGGATTCATGCATGAATCTTTGAAAAACCTCATATCTTCCCACTATACCTCTTTATACCTCTGATTTCCACTCCTTATTTTGTTGTACATATTTTTCAAATAATGCAGATATTCTTTTTCCTTTTTGAAGTATATGATAACATCATCAAGGTATGTCAGAATGTAGAAATTCAGAACTGGAAACATGGCTTTTAGGAGCATATTTTTGATATCCAGTGTTTTTGCAATTTTGGGTTTGAAAATGGAGCTAGTTCCAGCATACTTAAAAAATTCTTTGACCTCTCTTCTTTGCAAAGGAATTATTTGGCTATAACCTAAAACATCATCTTGCAAAGACACATGATTAAAAGCACTTATCATTGGTATATCATGGTCTTGGGCAGGAAGGATAAAATTTCTGTCACACGAGTGTGTATTAGTGTTTCTAAAATAAAAACAGATCCTATGACCAACTATTTTATGCTTGACTATTACTGTTTGGTCCATATTTTTGTATTTTCTTTTGTCGAAGTTGTTTCTTAGAGTGATGGTAATGGCATAGTGTTTCTCACTGATTTCTCTATATGAATTATTATTTTGAACAAGATTGCAAATTCTAGCAGTTCTAAGTCTTTGGTGGAGTGACAAAATGTTATCCAGTTCAAGCAATTCAGGTATATTTGGGCTGTAGTCATCATATCCTTTCATAAGAAGTTTTTTAGGCATGTTTCCTGGATTTGGGGTTGTTATGGCTACAGTCAAGGCTTCATTTAAAGGGGTAGAGTTATATGATGGTAAATCCTTAAGGTATGGTAAGAACATTAAGCTTCCCTGCCCCTGATTTCCAAAGAGGTTTGTGATATGTAAGTCTTCTAATGCCTCTATTCTAAAAAAATCTCCTGATGTTATTTCTGATGTTTTTATGAGGTTTGAGCAATTTGTTTGATGGTACATAAGGGTTTGTGCTTCTTGCTCTATCCCTATTTCAAAAGGAACAAACTCTCTTTCCTCAAGACCTAGCTGCTCATGGTCATGATAATTCTGAGTGTCTAGTTCATCATAGAGAACTTAGGGCAGCTGATGTGGTGGGCCTAAGTTTGTTTCAAAACTTCCCGACTGTTCTTCAAAGTCCTCATCAGTGTGTAAAATGAAAGAGTTCAGATCATAATGCAAGGAGTTCATCGGGATGTTATCTAGCCTTTCTTAGCTGCTGATCATATATTTCATGTGTGATTCCTGATAGAGTATTCTAGTTTGGTCAAACACAGGAATGGTGGCATAGGACATATCAATTTGAATATTTCCCTGAAACTTAGCCCCCCAAGATCTGGATAAAAGAATTCCATACTTGGGAGCGATGTGTGCTACCACTATGTCCATGATCAGGTGTTTTGCAGGTACTTCGGCCAAACTGAAACAAATATCTTTGATTAAGCCCAGACACTTGACTCTACTTGAATCAAAGGAATATAAGTCTTTACAGGGTCTTGTTATTTCTAGGCCTAGTCTTTCCATCACCACCTTTGGCATGAGATTATGTGAGGCCCCGGAGTCTAGCATGGCATTGTGTAGAATTTGGTCATCGATATTTAGACTGATGTAAAAGGGAATAATGGTTCCTTCTTGAAATTTCCCTTCTATTTTTAGACCAAACAATACTTCAGGAGTGTCATCAGCTAGATTTAGGGTGTTTGCATCATTTCCTATATTCAATACCTTTAACACTTTGGATTTATAAGATATTTGGCTATAAGTTCAGTGAGAGGCATGGTGATACTTATTTTGGTGATTTCTCCCTCAAAACTAAAAGGTGTTTGTAGTTTATACAGGTTTGCTTCAGTTTTTTTAGCCATGACTTTCTCTATGTTCTAAGTTTGCTGACTTTGTTTTGGGATTTTGTTTGACACAGCCATCTCGGGAATATTGGTGGAGGTACTAGGAGAATTTGCGCCAAGACTTGTCTGAATAGCTTTATCTTTGTTTTGGTCAGTTTTCTTGACCATGATTTTGTTGCTATCCACTTATTTTTTAAGGATGGTATCAGGGGTTTTAGCAGTGTCCGAGCTACCTTTCTTAGAGTTGTCTTGGTTTTTTCTACTTCTAAGGTCATACTTCCTGTGAGCTTCTATTATGGCATTCTGAAAATATATGGCAGGATCTTCGGGATCTTCATAGTTGGTTTCATTTTGATTTGGAGAGAAGAAATATTGTTCTTCTTCTGTGAGGTAAACCTCATTCTCGTTATCAGAACTTATAAGGTTCAAATGATTTTCATCAATGGGTTCAGTATCCCTCTCATTCTCATCAACATAATTTTCATTAAAGGTTGGCCTAGTTTTTTGGTCATTTTCCCTTGGTTTGTTTTGAGGCTATTCTCTCCTAAAGTTTTGGTTCTGATTTCTATTTGGAGGGTTTGGTTGGTTGTCCCTAAGAGGTGTCTTTTCACTCATATTTTCCCACATTTTCGCCATGGATTTAACCAAGTCATCTATTCTAGGATCTAAAGAAGGGGCTAAAGGGGAGACCTCATCCCGGTATGTGACATTACTTTCTGATCTGGTCCTAGCTCTTTTTTCTACTAAGTTGGCTTCTGCACCTATGGCCACTTTTTACATTTCCTCTAAGTTAGGGGGGTCTTTGTCTCTTAGTTGATAAGTCATGTTTGGGTCGAAACCTTTGGGGAACTTTGCTAAGCCTGAGCCAAGTGGAGGTTTGAAGTGAGGCAGGAGGGCGTTATAAACACCGTTGAACCTAGTGCAGTATCCCTGCACACTTTCCCCATTTTCCCATTTTAGATTGTTATACTCTGACATGATTTCAGTGGGGTTCTTTCGAATTTCCCACTTATTTATGAAGGTTTGGTAAAGTTCTGGGAGATTGTGGATGCTATTTGGAGTTAAGCTCTTAAACCATTTTTTGGGTTCTCCGCCCAGGCTTTGGGAAAACATCCTCATTCTGATGGTCTCATCTTCTATTTCCATATATTAAAGGCATCGCTAATTCTATCTACATGTTGTTGAGCTTTGGTAGTCTCAACTCTGGTAAAGTAAGGGATTTTGGATTGATAGTAATTTCGTAAAGGAGCCAAATGGTGTGGCAACACCAAGGGTGCATACCAGGCTGCCATGGCGGGAGCTAATGGATGATGTACAAAATGAGGGCTTGTAGGATGAGCTGAGGTGATTTTAATAGTAGTGGTTTGGATGGGTGTGGCAGATGTACTTGGGTTAGTGATTTGATTTTGAGCAGATCTGGGGTGGTAAGAGCCAAAGTGATGGAGAAGCTGAAAATTGGGAAGTGTAGTAGGTGAGGCTTCTCTACTAGGACTCTGTGGTAGATCTAGGGGCTCAAGATCGTCAAAGTTTACCTTAGTTTGTGACTTTCTTCTAAAAAGGGTTTTTGCTGATTTTAAGTCAAATGGGAAATCTTGCAAGGATGTGAGGTGTTCAGGTACTAATCTTGTTTTACGGATGGACCTATCGGTAGCTAAATTGCTAGTTTCGAAAGCTTGCCACAGAATCTTCTCTGGGTCATCTACTATGATAGGGGGATTTGGGTTTGGATGAGATCTAGTGTTGATTCTTCGTGAAGCCAGATTTCAAATCCAGAGTTTAGAGAGGATGGTATTTGTGATTGTTTCGGATGGATGGCCTCTCTAGGGGTTCACTAATGTGAAGGATGGTCAAAAAAAAAATGAGGGTTAGTGGAGTCGCCAGGTGGATTTCTTTGAGAACTATGGTCCACCACCAAAACTATCAAAGATGCTTTCAAGAAAAACGTTTTCTAGCCAACTTTGAGATGAAGACTTGCAAGGAAGAGTGATTTACTTGGTTTCAACAGTTTGCTAGGCTGTCTGGTCAAGCTAATCGTTCTCTTTGTAAGTTTACTTCTATTTATCTCCTATGTTTAGGTGAAGTTTTCTGAATCACTAAGTTATACTTAGTTTGTCACTGATTACAAGGTTTGCACCATAAGTTTTAAGTTTTGGAAAGGATGAGTCAACAAAAAGGTATGGTTTATGAATTTTTTGGTTTTTTATGGAGTTTTTAGGCCTACTTCAGGCTAGTGGAGTCGCCAGGTGGAACTTGGTTGTTTTTTTAAAGATGTAGCTATGGTCCACCACCAATAACTAGGGAAAAACCATTTTGGGAATATTTTTGGGTTTTTTGAGTTTTTATGTGTAGCCTATGGTTTATTAGAGTGTTTTAAACCTGATTCATCACTTTTCTAGGGTGGTGAAAACAAAAAGAGTTTATTCTAAATGATTCTATGGACTGCTTGTCTGTTTAAATTTTTAAAGACTAATGAATCTACAAGAGTTTGCTAGACTGTTATGTACTCACTTATTCCCACTATGATTGCCATTATGTTAGTGTGGTGATGAGGTGGTTGATCGGATAGTATTCTAAAATTTAGCAAAGTAGTAAGGCTTACTAGAGGCTAGTGGAGTCGCCAGGTGGATTTTTAGTTGTTTTGAGAGTATATGTATATGGTCCACCACCAATATTGATAAACACCAATCTAGAGATATTTTGGGGTTTTCTAAGTTTCCTATATGTAGCCCTGAGGTTTGGAAGAGTTTCCTATAACTGAATCAAGATTTTTCTAAGATGGTGAAGGAGCTAGTTTCTACTCTTTAGACAATACCTAAGTTTTCTAATTTTGACTGAGATTTTGACAGATCCTAAGGGATACCGAGGATCTTTTGACTCAAGGTCCCACCGTGATCGCCATTATGTTCGGGTCCCATGATTTGGCTGATTGGCAAGCCAAATGACAGTGTAACATCAAACCAATCTTTGGAGCCCAAGGACCTAGCCTTCCTGGACTCAGAGAGGGCTCTCTCTATTTGTGTAAGGGATATCTGTGTGTTTGATTATTGTGTTCTTGTTTTTAGGCTAGTTATGGAGTAGGTTTTTGGTTTTGGTTTTTAGGTTGTGAGGGATGAACTAATCAAAGACTAAGATAGATAAAAATATTGTCAGATTAACTGGGCTATGGGGTCGAAAAGGTCAAAAAAGCTTTCAGGTGGTGATACAAGGTTGTTGAAGGGCTGATTTGAGAAAGGTAAACTAGATCTTTGGGTAAAAGGGAGTAAGATGGACATTAAACTTGTGAAGAACAAAGGATTTCAAACATAAATAGTTTAATAGCTGACATAAACATGGTAGGGATAACCATTAATCATGAGAAATGTAACTATAGATTGATTGATGCATAGAAATAAACATTCAAGCCATGCATAGAGATATATGACTCTCTAACTTTAGGAAATGGCTGTTAGACTTTGGGGAAATACATTTAAGACAAACAAACAACTTAAATCACTATGAAGGAATGCCTAAGCATAGTATTTCAAGCTATTGGGCACTTTGAAGCAAGATTGCATAGTTTTAGGCAAATGGCAAGATCAGTACAAGACCTCCTTGGTTCAACTAATGACAATCTAACAATCAAAGAGAGGTTTCAGAGGTGGAGCTATGACTAGACATGAGTAAGAAGGGCATACCTGAATCATACTTAGCATGCATAAAATTGTAAATGAAAAAAATAAACAATATTCTTCAGTTATCAAAGAGAAATCAAGGATTCTTTGATATGACTAAGAAGGCAGAAAACATAGAAGCTATAAAGAAATAGGAAACTTGAGGTGCCTCCAAGGGCATGTCTCAAATCTATTCTCTACTGTCGTATAGCGAGCAAGAACATGGAATTATGAATGAAAACTAAGAAGCATAACAAAGAGGGACACTATACCATTTTACCAAGTCAAGGAATCCAACAACATACCTCCTTCATCATCCAAAAACATTCAAGAAACTATCCAGTGCATGAGGCAAGTGTTTCTTCCAATCTTGTATAACCATATATTGCTTAAATTCATCAAGTTCACCCTTGTTTACAATGAAAGCCTTTCGAATATATAGGCTAAAGTGAGGAAAACCTCCTAGTTCAACTTGAAATCTCATTGGCCAATCCAAAATATCGGATTTTTTCCTTGAGGCTTTGCAAAGCCTAAGGCACAAAATATCTAATAAAATATCTCAAAAATGCTAAAAAAAGAAAATAAATTGACTTTTCTTAAATAACCATGCCCAAAAATAGCTAAACGCACATGAGGAAAAGTCACTTTTGAAAAGTGCATTTTTCACAAAAATACTTAAGAAATATATCAGAAGAAATTCCTCTGTCTTGCCGACAACTTTTGGATGCCTTCCCGATGTCGAAACGATGCCCGTGATAGCTCATTGGAAAGATCTGAATGTCTATTTTCTGAAAGTTCTTATTTTTCTCCAAACTAAATAGTATAAGTCCATCAAAAACTAACCTATGTGTAAAAACCCAAAAAATAGACCTCGCTGATAAACAGGTCAGAGTGTGGAAAAAGTGAGTGTTTTTCGCCAATTTGGGGGAGAAAATCATCTTCAAATGATCTGAAAATCATTGAGTATATGCCCCTAAAATTAGGGCATCCAATGATACCATTTCCATCCTTTGAAGATGCTCGAAACAAAAATGGCGATGCCCATGAGTTTTAGCAAAAAACCCAAAAATGACAAAAAACCAAAACTTGTTGAATTTCGCCCAATTTTGGAGAGCATGACCCTCAAGGGTTTTTAGAAACATGGTGTGAAGATGAGGCCAAAATTTGGAGCTTCGAGGTGTCTTTCTTCAATTTTTGTGCTGGACGCCTTCTTTGAGCTTCCTTGATTTTTTCCTATGTGGCCTTCAATTTCCGCCGGGCGTACTCATTGAGCATTTTATAGTGCCCGGTCATCCTCCTTTGAAGGTACAAATCTCTATTGGCCTTCTCCAATTTCTTTTCCAAGTGATCATTTACCCTCTCAAGCCATGCTTCTCGATTGTTCTCTATCTCTTGGGTGAACAATGTAGTGAGAGGAATATATTGGAGAAAGGCAACTTCTTCCTCCTTTTGTTTCTCAAGAGCTCTTTTGAGTCCCATGGTCCTTGGCCTCTTTCTTCTAGGCTGATCTTCATATTCACTATAATTGAACTCGCCCATGAGTTCTTCCAATCTAACTTGTGCCTTGGAGGCCTCTTTTTTGTATTTGATGGCCCGTGTCTCAAATAACGCCATGTGGACACTCATCTATTTATTTTGTGTTTGCAAAAAGTGATTGAAGTTTCTAGCCCTCTCTAGATCTATCCTCAAAGCATCAATTTAGCTTTCTCTATTGATCAGGAGAGTCTCTAGGATTCGAGCCTCATTGTTTCTATCATCACTTTGGATTTGAATTATGTCAAAGTCCCTCTCCTTTTCATGGATTCTTTCTTCTTTCTCCTTTCCCTTGCTTTTGGTAGCCTTCCTGGTCTTCCTCCTCTTGGGAATTTCGAAAATGGGCTACTTGGGAAATTTCCCCTTGCTTCGGAGGGCCCTAGTAACATTTGGAGTTATAGTTCGAGGCACCCTTTTCCTTGATGTCCAAGGTTTGGCCACTTTTGGAGAAGAAAGCATGGCTCCTTGCCTAGGAGAGGCAGCTAGTACATGTTCTATTGGCTCTTTGCCCTTGTTACTTTCTTCATCATTCTTGCCACTGTTTTGAGTTTGTTCTTGGCATTGCTCTTCATCATTGTGCTGTGTATCATCACTGTGTTTTTCTTCATGAGGCTGCCTCTCCTCACTGTGCTGCACCTCTCCATCATGTTGTCGTTCTTCTTCATGAGGCTTCCTTTCCTCACTATGTTGCACCTGTTCATCATGATGTTGTTCTTCTTCATGAAGTTGCCTTTCCTCACTGTGTTGCACCTGTTCATCATGCTGCCCTCCTTTATCTTGCTGCTGTTCTTTTTCTTCACTTTGTTGCCTTGTTTCATCATGCTGTTGTTCATCATCATCATGATGTTGTTCCTTATCATGTTGTTGTTCATCTTTATCATGCTGTTGTTCCTCATCATGCTATTTTTCATCTTTACTGTGCTCTTTTTCACTCTCCTGCCCTTCTTCATCCTGTTGTTCCTACTCTTGATCATGTTTTTCCTCCTCTTCATCATGCTCTTCTTCCCCTTGCTCATGCTCTTCTTCTTTTTGTTAGGAAAATTGAGCTTCTTGGGAATGGGCTTGCTTGAATAAGGCGAAGGATGGTGAGTGGAAGGAGAAGGAGATGTATGGAATGAAGGGACAGTGGTGAAATCTGGATGTGCGACGAAAGTATCCCAAGAGATTTCCTTCTTCTCAAGCTGATGAAGAATGATAACCTTGATGAGGGAATGATGGAAGAGGCAAGTTGACTACTGAGAAGGAGGTTTTTTTTTAACAGTGGAGGCTATTTTCTCAATACTTTTATGGAGGAAGAAAGGGAGATTTAACAATTTGGCTCTTGTGAAATGCATGAGCAACCAGACATGGTAGGCATAGACCCAGGAGAATATTCCCTCGCAAGTGAAGTATTTCATGATTACATTCATGAGGGGAGCATAACTAGTCAACAGATATGGGAAGGGAAATATGGATGGACATGTATCTCTATGCTCAGGCTTCAAAAAAATTTTGTACTGTTCTGAGTCTAGGTGGCTTTGTTTAAACCACTTCTCTCCGACATAAGGGATTTTGGTGGCCTTCGAAATGGACCTAGGAGAGAATTTGAAATTAAAGCCTGCCATCTAAAAGTGCTTCTTTTGAAATCTAAAAGCACAAAGATGTGTCAAAGGGGAATGGCTTTTCACCTCCTACACCCTTTGACAAAACTCTAGACAACCAAAATCATGAAAGTTAAACAGGACTAATGGATGAGCATTTACCTCTTCAGCTCAAACAGGCTCAAACATCCTGTGAAGGCCACTTCTACTGTCGTGCCTGGGAGACATATTTTTTTAAATACTCTTTGCTAACTGACAAAATTTTTTTGTATCAAATGGTCCTTGAAATGGCTTTTCAAGCACGCCCCCTGTCCTCCTTATAAATCACTGTTTGTCCTCTTTTATGCCAAACAACAAGTATTTGTTATATAAAAAAAACTCAATATTATCACTGTGCTTGGGAAAATAACTGTGACATATATGTTTGGGGTTATTGGTGAAGAAGGAACCTTTGTTTTTTTTTTCATTTTTCTTCACAAAGTAAAACAAAACACTCTTCAATTGATTCAAAAGATCTTCATAGCATACTCTATTTTATGAAAATTTGGTGGCTGAACAGAGTTTTCTATTTCATAACACAAAGAAGACTCTTTATAATGATCAAGCTTCCACCTTATAAACATTGTTTTCACCTTACAAACAATGTTTCACCTTATATTTTGCAGATAGGCGTTAATTTTGTTTTACCACTATTATGACACCTCACAGCAACTTGAAACCTCTACCATTGTGTTTTTTCTCTTGACATTAATATATAGTTTATCAATTTTCTTGTAGGTAGTTTTAGGCCTTTTGAAACTGATACAAACACACCCTACCTATTACTATAACAATCTTTGGAAACCACAACAGTAAACAACCTTGATTTTCTACCAAGAACTCCACTCTCCAATCACTGTTTTAGTCTTGGAAAAACATGGTATCAATACCCCTTTAGAATTTCGAATGAACCAAGGGGTAGTAAAAAATACCTTGAAGATGGCTTATGGCCCTTGTTTGATGAGTTTAGAAGGTCCCAAGACTTTTTGAAGGTGCTTTGGACATTTAAACAAGTGCGGCACGTTCACAGGAGAAAGCGTTGTGTAGTGGAGGGGAGTCGGGTCGGCCTTCGGGCAATGGTGACCGGTGCAACAGGCGCGTCGCGCTCCGCTACAGGCGCACTGTGCAATAATAGAAAGCATGTGTATTTTATTTTCTAAACGCGCTGCACATTTTTCCAGGCGCGCCGGGCAGGCTTTAAGCCTTGAAACGCTTAGATTTTCTTGGAGTTTCTTGCTTTGTCCGGTGAACAGCCAGGGGAGAACTTGGTGAGTGACTTGAATTTGCACAATGTGACTTAGCAACGGTCGATTACTCCCTTTAAATTCGACAAGGCCAACACATCTTCGTATTTTTCTTTCGTGAGGGTTTAACTATTTTGAAAGGCCTGTTTGTTTCATCAAAACATGAATAATTGCTTTTGTAATTTTATTATCTTTAAAACATCAAAAAAGCCAATATTTTGACCAGGACTCCTAAAAGTTATGTGGATGATAATTTTGAAGATATTCATAGATATGACCCTTTTCGAAGT
Source organism: Pinus albicaulis (assembly GCA_034641835.2). Taxonomy (NCBI): domain Eukaryota; kingdom Viridiplantae; phylum Streptophyta; class Pinopsida; order Pinales; family Pinaceae; genus Pinus; species Pinus albicaulis. The sequence continues at coordinate 1,326,932,654 of CM076579.1, forward strand.
GAAAAAACCATCTTGAAAGCCAAAATCTCTCTCAGTGTTTTCTTATCAAGGAAATACCCTTTTTCACTATTTTCCTATTTTTTGATTTTTAAAGGAGTGCTGCTTTAGAGTCAAATCCAAGACTTTTGATGCATCTTTGCCATATCCTGGAAAGATATGATTCACAACTCTAAAATTACTTTCACAATCTAGACTCTATTGATTATGCCCATTGTGAAGTTGATCAAAACTACAAGGCAACCTTTGAGATTTTCTTTTGACTGTGTGTGAAGAAACTCATTTTTACTTCCCAGATTTTATCTATATATTTGATGAGTCTGTACAAACTTTTCACTTTAGCTTCAGATTGCCTTTGAAGGAGATCTCTGATAGAATAAAATCAAACCTCTTTGATTATTATAATATCACTGCTTGGCCATCTGCTTAACAACATTTCTCCATTCATAATCATCCAATTAGTTTCACACTGTATTTTAATTCTATGTTTTAACAGTGAAACTCATGTAAGAACCTTCTAAAACACCACTACTTTCCCTTTGTTATTAACACCATTTTTTATTCATAAGCCTTCGATTTTCTCTCACTGCATTTAAAATATACTTTTCAGTCAGTGAAACCATATAATCAATCTTTGAAACACCACTGCTGTGTTAGTGGTTTTCATCTATTGGAGAACAAGGTGTAAAACAAGTTTCTAAGGCTAATTGCAGCATTGTTAGCCTTGTTCCCTTAAATGAGGCCACACCTCTGTTCCTGGCCCTCTGCTTATTAAATGAAGGAGGCCTTTATCACATTGCCAAAACCCTCTGCTTTTTAAATGAAGGAGGTTTTACAATAAGTGACCCAACCCTCTACTCATGTTTAGAGGAGGTTTTATCAGTTAATCAACCATCTGCTCATGTTTGGAGGAGGTTTTCTCAGTCATTCAACCCTCTTCTCATGTTTGGAGGAGGTTTTACACAGTGATTCCATTTCATCTACTTTCAAATAGTGTCATCTTTCCTTTCACTGCCTATTCATAGTTAAGCAAATAAAAGTGATAAATTGACAATATGCCATGAGGGGTATTTCTCTAAGGCATGTAATCCTATCGTTAAAATACATTTATGCATCTTTAGACATCAGAAGAAACCGGACCAGTATCTGCAAAGTATTACTTGTTATTCATAAGTCACTGACCTTTTGACTGTGTTTGCAAGAGCTTATTGAAATAACTCTTTGTCCAGTACTTGTATCCCAGGCTTAAAACCACATGAGAAGCAATTTTATTCTCATGATAAGTTTAATAATGTTTTCTGGAACACTGGTACACTTCTGCTCTTAAAAAATACATTGAAACACTGTAAATCCACCTAATATCAGTTTGAGCTGTGGCATATGCACTGCTGAGACATCAAGGTTTGTTAGTGGCGCGACTTAAGGATGTATCAAGCTTTATTTGCAGAGTAGGAAGGTTATCTGTGAATGGTTGATATTAGACAGAGGTTCCTTTAGCTTTAGGATAGTTTTCCAAGGGAGGATCGCCTAAAGTGTCACTACCTAACTTAGGGGAGACTTTTGGACAGATTTGGAGTATTCTCTTTGGAGCTGATGGACAAGTTTGTATGAATGAGACTAGATAGGGCTAGACAATTGGGTTTTATCTCATCATGGGCTGATTGAAAAGGTAAGAGGGAAAAATGTTTATGGCTGTTTTCTAGCTGACAAATTTGACAAATTGGAGATCAGCTGCTAGAAAACTTGGCTTTAAAAACTAGTCATCATCAATAGGTGAAAAATACTGATGACTAACACATTTCAATTTGGTCAAGTTTAGTTGAGTTCTAGTTGAGTCTCACTCCAATAATTTATTATTGTTGTCTCCGGGAATCCTTATATCAATTGCTAATTCTCTGAATATTCTGCAATGAGAAGGATATGGGCATGGTCAATTACTTGACCATGCCCATGTCTGTCTGATTGCAGAATATTATAAGCTCGGGGTTTTTCTCCTATCTAGTCTACTTAGTTGTTGAGAATATTGAGAAGGAAACTTCCCTACGCATTCTACAATTTTTAACATGGTATCAGACCTACATCTCCATAAGAATCCTTGAGACCAGTAGAGAGAATAAGAAATATTGCATAAGACTCCAAAGAGAGAAACATTTGGAATTCATACGTAATCACATAGAAATAGAAAATATAGAGAGGATCTTGAGGATGGAAGGTTGAGAGAAGCTCGAAGTCGAGAAGAATCCGGTTGCAATTTTTCTTTTTAAATTTGTAGAGGAGAACGTTACACTCTCAAAGACAAAATCAGTGCAATTAGTCAGACTTTGTGGAGAGAGAAAGTGATATGTGTCGCATTCTGCAAGAAAATAAAGTTCAATGAACTAATCACATTCTGAAAAATGAGAAGACATGATTAAAACGAAAAATTGAAAAATTCCACATTTCTTATATTAAGCGCACTCCTCTATGTAGAAAACTGAAATGAGTTGATTGGAAGCATGAAGTAGTGAAGGGCCTAAAGAGTGGGTCTTCATATAGAGGAGGGAATGTTGTCAAAGTTTGTAAAACAAATTTGGGTAGCATGAATTTTATTGGGAACATGACACACCAAAAGTAAAAAAAATAATAACAATAAACCACGAGTCAAGAGGTTTCTGAAATTTATTTTTTCAAGGCTCTTAAAAAAAAATCACGAAGAATGGTTTTATTTTGAAAATTCCGCCTTCAATGAAAAAAGAGTACAATCAAAATATTTTTTTAAGGTGTATTAAAAAAGGGCTTATGTAATTTTGAAAAAGGGTTTATTTAAAAAAGGTCATCCCTCATAATTTAAAGTTATTTTCAGAGGGCGTTTTATTTAAAAGGACATTAAGGTCGGTTAAAAAAACACAAAGGGGTATTGTCCAAATTAGAGAGGGTTGTAATTTTTTTTTTTAAGAAACGGTTTGTGAAAACCTTTTTGAAAGTGTCACCTTTGTACAAAATTTGTAGACTTGTATGCTTTGTAGAAGCCGAACAACACAACAACCATCTTTGAGTGTCAACCAAACGTAACGCTATGTATGCAAGCTGATTTTCTTGTTGAGCCAAAATAATTGAGCGATCAACAAATTGGAAAATCCAAGAGGCTAAGAGAGTCAAAGAAAAAAAAATAGATGTATGAAGCTTATTGAAAAGAGTTGGAAGGTAAAAGGAAAAAAATTTCCTTCGCATTGAAATGCATAAAGGACCTTGTAGACGATAGCATTATTCTCCTCATTGCATATGAAAATACAACCAAGGAATTATCAAATACCCTTGAGAGGAATTTTGGTGTAAGGGGGAGTATTCAATTTGAAGATGAAGGTGGACCTATAACATTAGATCTAGAATGAGATGAAGAATTTGGTGAATCTCACTTGAAAGTGTATGATAGTGATGATGGTATGTTAAAAGAAAGAGAGAAAAAGCACACAAATTCTCATGAATCCCACTGTGCACAACCATAAGTGGATGAAGACTCAATGAACCCAACAACATCTCTTGATGATGACAGTGAAGTTCCCATTGAAGCAGCCAATGGAATGGTGAATATAGTAATTAAATTTGGTGATGTTGTCTTTGATGAAGAAAAATTAGCTATATATGAATAGTTTCACATGATGCAAAAAAAACATCATATGTACATGATGTGATTCAGTGAGAGAAGCCCACTTAGATATAAAACCAAATGGTTGAAAAATTATTTTCAATAGCCTAGGTTAGTAAAGAAGTGGAAGCAAGCCTAGGTTAGTAAATAAGTGGAAGCGATAGAGGCAGAGAAGAAAGTGCAAGAGGAGAAAGAAAAATATCAATATGGTTGTGCAAATGTTTAATCTTAACTATGATTTCGAGTTCACAAATGTTAGGAGAAACAAGAAAGAATCAACAAAATTTGAAAAAGAATTAAAGTTTCTTAAAGAATCACTTGCAACACCATATGTTGATGAAGTCTGCATAGAAGTTGCAGCAATTAATGTTGAAGACAACACATGGGCACTGTAGAAAATGAAAATGTTAATAAATTTTTCATGTCTTGAAGTCTGAAAGAGATAAAATTTCATTATCATATTTTGTTGTGGTAAATTGATGTTCAAAACATTGTTTATGAAGAGCATACTACAAAAGATAACATGTGGCAGTAGTCCACATATAAGCCTACTTTTTAACAAGAAGAGGACATACATGGACAACCTGGAAAAATGAAAGAGTTGCACCAAAAACTAAAATTTGAAGCCTACAACAAAAGAAAAAGTTGAAGCAATTCAGAGGCTACAAGATCTGCGAGAAAAGGAAACGAAAAGGAAATCCAATTGATGTCAATTTTTTTTTTAAATTATAAGCCTACCTAAGACTTAAACTGGCAGACATCTTAGTTTAATTTTTTGTGGTTGTAATTAAGGAGGATTTTTGGAGAAACTGATTCCAAACACCTACTAGTTTTCATAACAATCAATCAAAATGTCATATATTTCTTCATTTGGTCTGATTTTGCAAAGGATTGTTTTTGGTTTAAGGACTTTTTGGCATAACATTCAAAGGACATTTCATGGAGGTATGCGATACATTTTTTGGATGTTTTTTTAACTTCATTTTTTTAAGGTATTTTGTTTTTAGAGGTTTTGGGGTTAATTTTCATTGTTTTTTTAAGGTATTTTGTTTTTAGAAGTTTTTGGCTTAATTTTCATTGATATTTTTTTTTAAGTATTTTGTTTTTAGAAGTTTTGGGCTTAATTTTCAAAGGAAATTTTTTTGTATGTATTTTTTTTTAGAGGTTTTTAGGCTTAATTTCCATAAGACATTATTTTTTTAAGGTATGTTGTTTTTAGAAGTCTTGGGCTTAATTTTCATTTTTTTTAAAGAAGTTTTGGGCTTGATTTTCAAAGGACATTTTTTTTGATGTCTTTTGTTTTTAGAGGTTTTCGGGCTTCATTTCCAAAAGACACTTTTTGGTCTTAATTTCTAAAGGACTCTTTTTAGGTTTAGTATTCAAAGAACATTTTGTGGAGGTGTTTTTTAAAGTTATACTTTTTTAGAGGCTTTTTTGAAGTATTTTTTGAAGTGGCATTTTTTAAGAAGTTGGAATTAATTTTCAATGGACATTTTGGAGGCATTATTTAAAGTGACATTTTTTAGAGTACGTGTTTTGGGTTGAAGTAAATCTTTTATAATGATTTTTTAAATTGAGTTTTTGTCTAACTTTTTAAATGAATTTTTTTTGCAAGACTTGGAAGGAAATATTTTGAGCTTCATTTCATTTTTATAAGACATTTGTTTCTCAGATTTTTTCAAGTAAGTGTTTTGGATTGAAGTATGTGTTTTTTGCAAAAAATTTAAAATGAGTTTTTTTAAAATTATATCTTTTGTGATGTTTTTTTAATTGAGTTTTTGTCTAAATTTTTGAAGGAAATTTTTTGAACTTCATACTCTATTATCATGGGAAGTCGAAGGAATTTCATGAGAAAATATGATCGAACAAGAGACCCTGAGGAACGTAGAGAAGGGGTGAGAGAATCTTGCAAAAGAAAGAGATAAGAAGTCTCAAATATTGAAAGAGAAAATCAACCTCAACTAGAAGTTGAAGCAGGTATGTAAATGTAAATATTATGAATTTGATAATTAAAATTTTCCTAGTGTAAAATGTGAAGCTTAATTTTTATTTGATGAACTAATTTGAAAAATATTTTTCAATGTAAATAGAGAGAGAGATATTCATCAAAACATTGATGATGATATACAAAATTTTGAAAGAGAAAGTGAAATAGATATTGAACCGATGATTGAATATTGTGAAAATGTTGAAATAAATTCAAGTGAAGAAATTGAAACACAAGATATAAATATATATATATATATATATATATGTTGAACACATGCATGTATTATTGAAATTATGCATATTTATTAATTTAGTTATTTATTGAATATGTAAACTTATTTTGTACTATTCATTCGAATATGTACAGATGAAATCAATGTCGATGATGAGATGTTAGAAAATGTTGACACTCACACATATGAAGATAAAATAGATGACCATGTTATATTATATCATGTTAAATGAATTTTTGATACGTACTTCATAAAGGAAAATGTGATAGTTCAAGCCCAAATGTTGAAAGGTCTCCTATAATTAAGGAAATTAAAAGAAGCTATGACTTTATTGGGTATTCGAAAATCAACAAAAGATAAAAAAAAATGAAGGAAAATGTGATAGAAAATATAAATAGTGTCATAAATTCAATTAGAACATCTACACAGAGAAATTTTCAGTTGTGCATAGAGCAATACATATGGAAGTGGTTTCATCAAGTACTAAAGACAATCTCTTGGTAAAATCTATGGCACAAGCATTAGGAACCTCACAAAAAAATTTGCACAAACATTGGAAATTTCGGTTGAAAATAGATGTAAATGATGAACTTGCTTGTTGGAGAGATATTTGTGGGAAACCATACAATGATAGACTTGAAGAAAATGTTAAAAGAACAATATATGAATATTGGAAGAAAAAATCACGTGTTTCGCCAAATGCAAAGGATGTGATGTGAAGAACAATAGCACGAAATCATTAAGAAGAACATGAAAAAAATTTCATGGACACCACTCAGATAGAGTTTTTTGAAACAAGTTCAAAGAAGATAATCATGAAATTCATGTCTCAATCAATGCTTTTGTTCAACAAAAACCATGGTATTTAAAACCTATCACCATACGCGACACTTGTTTTTTTCGTTACCATGTGGAATTACAGTTATATTATGACACAATCATTAATTTTGGTAGAATATTTTGGAAATATTCACCTCCTCCTTCCACCATTCGTGATTTCATATCTCAAATTCTATGTGGAAGAGAAAGAGATGAATTATTTTACGAAAAGAAATGTGTTGGTGGTAAAAAATGTGATGATTGTGGAAATTTGACTAAATTTCAAAACAAATATCGTATTGATATAAATGATCAATCATTGTCCAACATGAAAGTGAAATGGAAGTGATATGAATATATCCATACATCAATTCAAGGTTCAAATAGTGTTAAAGAATTGAATTACATGAAGAAGAAATTTTTGTGATAGATATTTTGAGAAAGTTTGAGGCAGAACTTTATAAATACACCAAGCATTCCCATAGAGCTCAATGGAAAGACTTGAAATTCAAAAAATCCTGTGAACTTTTTCCACCAGGGACCACTTTGTCAGTATTTTGCAAAAAACTACACAATTGTTCCACAAAAAGAAATTCAAAGTGAATACTATCATTCTGACCAAGTCTCCATGCTCGTCCATATTCTATATAGACATGCAGAACAAAACGTCGATCATATAGAAATCACGAGTGAAAATCAGCTTATTATTAAAGAATATCACTTTTATATCAGTGATGATCATACACATGATACATATTTTGTACAACACTATTTTGGAGAGATTTATGACTCCTTGAAAAGTCATGGAATAAAATCCAATGAAAATTGGATATGGTCAAACGGATGCACAAGTGAATTCAAATCTTCACGAACATTCTTTTGGTTGTGTTGTCTTCATAAGAAAACCTGCAGTAAAAATTGTTGGAATTTCTTTGTGAGTGGCCATGAAAAAGGAGAACATGATGGTGCAGGGGCATGCATAAAAAGAGCACTTCGAATATATCAAATGAACACCTCTGCAAACTGACTTGTGGATGCTAAAGAAGTTGTTAAATGGTGCATCGCTGCTCTAATCCATGATACTAACCGACCAAGGGAAGTGCGAAGGTACATTCAATTTAATTTTTATTGGATATCCAATTTTAAACAATGCAAATTTATCAAAATTATTATCTTTGATGGTATTTTGATATTGAATATTTACATTCTTCTTTGAATTTTCCATATATAGGTTTTTTTTGAAATATTGGGGTCGAAGATGTAGATATATCAATTGGAAATGATGTTGAAACAATAAAAGGGACTCAAAAATTGCATTCAATTAAAAAAAATATGTCCACAAATGTGTTTACATTGGATAAAAGAAAATATTCTTGTTTTTGTCATGTTTGGATAGACAACACATAATCCAATGATGTTTGTGAAAACAAAATTTATGTAAAATATTGGAAACATACAGAGCTAAATACAAAAGGGGAAAATGTCTATTGCAATGTTTGAAGAAATGAAATCAGAGGAGATGGCAATATCATCTAATGGTGATCGAGTTTCTGATCTTGTTAGAGAAGGTAACATTTAAATTTCTTTCAAATTATAGAGATCTAGAAATGATACTAAAATTATTTTAAAGTTAATTTTTCATGTTAATTATGGTCTAAATTTAAATACATAATTTTGTTTTATTGTGCAAGAGATGTATTTGCTGTAATTGCACCTATCGACAATGATGAAAATTTTCAGTATTATTTGATGTGTTTTACTGAACGAAAGATGAAATTATTAGAAAACTATAATGATCACAGGTTTCCATATGAAAAAGGATCTATTATACTGAAAGGTTATTTTTTCAGAAAAACTAACCAAAGTGGGGATTTTGTTTACTTTGAAGACTATAAACCCAATGTCATAAGTTGTTAATATAGTCACTTGGTGTATGCAAAATGCATAAAGTTGATAGAGATTCAATGAAAGAAAAAAAAATTAATAAATGGAAAATGTCAAAATCTGATCATGAACGGATCATTGGAGATGGAATTCCATTGGAATTTTTTTGATTGAACTACCCAAGAATTTATTATCTTTGGATTCATGTTTTAGAACTTCCAGAACTTAACTAAAAATTGGATACTTGGTTGATTAAGTTATGTCAAAATTCATTCCGTTATGATTTTGTGGGAGAAATGACAAATTTCCTTATAGTTTCTGGGAGAAATGAAATAGAAATGACACATGCCTTAAAGTTTGCCTAAAATTTTATGAGAGAAGGGAGAAATGACACATGTACAAGGTTTTCCTTAAAGTGGTAGTGGTTTATGGACATTAAAATGAAGAACTTCTATTTATGTTCCAGAGATTGACTGTAGGGGCATTTACTGGATATGTCACCTTTGAGAAAAGATGAGATCCAGAGGCTACATGGCCCTTTGCAGACTCTGCCTTTAGAACTTGTATAATTTAACACTCAACATACAGACTAAAATCCTATAGAAGTTCAAAATCCTATGAGAGTTCAACCACTTTAGGTTCAGTTTTTAGGCCTTAAAGTTTTCCTTGAATTAATGGGTGAAATCCTTTATTTTAAGGGAGAAATGGAATTTACATGGTTTGAAAAATGATTTATGCACTTAATAAAACAAGTGGTGGTAGTGGTTGATGAAGTTATATCAAAAGTCACACGATTATGAGTTTGTGGGAGAAATGAAAAATTTCCTTATAGTTTATGGAAGAAATGAAATAGAAATGACACATGCCTTAAAGTTTGCCTCAAATTTCATGGCAGAAGGGAGAAATGACATGTACAAGGTTTGTCTTAAAGTGGTAGTGGTTTATAGATATTAAAATGAAGAACTTCTATTTATGTTCCAGAGATTGACTATACGAGCATTTACTGGATATGTCACCTTTGAGAAAAGATGAGATCCAGAGGCCACCTGGACCTTTACAGACTCTGGCTTTAGAACTTATAGAAGTTAACACTCAATAGAGAGACTAAAATCCTATGGAAGTTTAAAATCCTATGAGAGTTCAACCACTTTAGGTTCAGTTTTTAGGCCTTAAATTTTTTCTTGAATTAATGGGTGAAATCCTTTATTTTGTGGGAGAAATGGCATTTACATGGTTTGAAAAATTATTTTATGCACTTACTAAAACAACTAGTGGTAGTGGTTAATGAATTTATGTCAAAAGTCACACCTTTATGAGTTTTTGGGAGAAATCACAAATTGCCTTATATTTTATGGGATAAATGAAATAGAAATGACACATGCCTTAAACTTTGCCTAAAATTTAATGGGAGAAGGGAGAAATGACACATCTACAAGGTTTTCCTTAAAGTGGTAGTGGTTTATGGATACTAAAATGAATAAATTCTATTTTTGTTCCATAGATTGACTTTAGGGGAATTTACTGGATATGTCAACTTTGAGACAAGATGAGATCCAGAGGCAACCTGGCCCTTTACAGACTCTGCCTTTCGAACTTGTAGAAGTTAACAGTCAATAATTTTACAAGAATTTTACAACTTTAACATCAACCTACAGTATCATAATATCATTGTACATAATCTATATTATTAATATCCATTACATCATAAAACACTTCACTTTTAAAATTTTACAAGATTAGAAGCATCATGAAAGGTGTAAATTTAGGTACAGTAATGAAATACATTGGGCTGATTTAAATATTACAAGAATTCTGAGTTTTTCAATTCTTTGTGTGAATTTTTTTGTGGTGTTTAATTCTGTTCACTCAGTGTGAATTTCTGTTCATTCTGTTGATGAATTCAGTGTGAATTTTTGTTCATTATGTTGTTGAATTCTATATGAATTTTTGTTCACTTTGTTGCTGAATTTTGTGTGAATTTCTGTTCATTCTGTTGCTGAATTCTGTGTGAGTTTTCTTAATTATGTTCATTCTATTGCAATTAACTCAAATAAAATGTGTTTTGGAAATATATTGCACAAAATACCTGAATTAATTTAAGTATCATAATTGAGTGTACATAGAATGATTTCCAAGCATGGAGGGTAAACACATAGTATAAAAGACTGAGGATATTTGTAAAAGAGGGTTTTTCCTAAATTATAAAAGAATATATTTTTGTAAGAACATATAAATTTAATTATACTTGGAACTGAGTTAAGAAAGTCAAAGTAGTGATTCTAAAAATCCTAGAAATTTAGAATGTAAATATATACAAGAATCAAAGGCAAATGGAATGAAAAAAATGAAATTATATACCTTTGTTATCAACTCTAGAGTTGGATATAAATTATCAATTTCTGCTAACAAAATCTTGAAAATGAAAAAAATTCTAGATCTTTGTTATATTTTCCAAGAGTGACATGAAGGATCGAAACAAGGGAAATAGAAAATCAATGAAAAAATAATGAAATTAAAAATAACAAAATCGGAAATACATAAGAGTGAAATTGAAATCGAATTTCATTAAGGGAGGCAAGTATCTATCTATCTCTAGATGGGTAAATCTCAAAGTTAAGGCACTAACATGAAAGCATATCCTTGCAATGTTGGTTGACTAGCTAAATCAATTGTATTTGTAACTACCATCTTATTCATAATATAAATACTACTATAATCGTGTTTACATGAATATAAAGTGTTTCAATATACAACACTACTAGTAATTATGTACAGACTTATATGCTTATATGTGAACAGTGTAAGTACCATATTTATTCAGACTAGCAATCTTTCCGTGAAAAGGTGATATAAAGCTCTTTGTAAGTAGAATCTATAACACCAACATCATGCTTATTGTGGAAACATAGTAGATAAGCTTCTATGAACAAATGTAGATGAGTGATATAGCTTGTAAGGGTAATGAAATAATAGAGAAACATGGAAGCTGGTTATACCTGTAATTAGCTTATACTGGTACAATGTGATTAGTACTTGTAGTATATAATTGTACAAGATATGAGTGAGTATAAGAATTAAAAAGTCCTGTTGTGTTGAAGGTATCTAATTCAGTGAGTTCATGTGGTTTAGATTTTATGCTCTTATGTACGTGATGTTCTGCTTCCTAATGTGACTGTGTATTATATCTGATGTGTTGGTTCCTGTTTTGTATCTAATGGATAATGGCTGGGTAGTGAATTGAGAATGTTGGTAAGTGGTTAAAGTTGAATACAAAGGGTTTAAGTGTTTTCAAAATGATGGATAGCACCCGACCGAATTTCTAACTTAATTTTCTGGAGTTGGATATAAATTATCGATTTCTGCAACAGAAGCTTGAAAAGAAAGAAATTCTAGATCTTTGTTATAGTTTCCAAGAGTGACATGAAGGATCGAAATAAGGGAAACAAAAAATCAACCAATAAAATAAAGAAATGAAAAATAACAAAATCGGAAATGCAGAAGAGTGAAATTGAAAGTAACTAAAGACAAACCAAACCAACAAGCTTCTAAAGGCAAACCAAACCAACATAATTAATTTATGTTGCTTTACTAATTAATTTACTTCATGTGCTACTCTACCAAATGTGTGTGCAACCCTTTTCTTGCACATAAGAAGTTTCTTCTAAGATCATAAGAATATCAAATACAAATTACAAGTTATTTTTCCCTTCCAAGTTGTGATTTTAATATCCATACTATGGCCTATTGATATTTATGGGTATTGTTATTTAATTTTTTTTTTCAATTAATTATCCTTATTAATTGAAATATCATAGAGCAACAACCAGTGAAAGATCTTTGGATCTCAGTGTTGGCATCTCGGTATCTGGTGCTATTTTACATAGTAGTCTTTGACTCCAGAGCAAGTGGGCATAAATCACCGTTCAAATTTTGTAATTTATAATTGATACTAATTTTGAAAAAACCATGCTCTTAAGATCGTGGTTCAGTCGTAATTGTTGTCACAAGCCACCTACCAATGTTCAATTTCTCCAAAAGCATAGATAAGTGGTAGGGGCCATGTTGAAGTCTCGGACGATTATGAGAAAAATATTGCCGCTGCGTGCAGGTGCAAGGATGATAGTGGTGCCTCATACATTTGTGAAAATTAATAATTTAAAAAACAATAGATCAAATAGTGACACAACAACAGTTGGAAGTCGGCCCTGAGGAGAGATGGTCAATAGTCGTCGTGGCTCTATCAACTTTTCCCTTGCTCCACGTGGTCTATTTGTTTCTATTAATTATCAAATTCGTAGAATTTGATAAATAATACTATCCACGATGTTTAACTTTATATAATATCCCCGGCATATATCTATTATCTTTGTGCTTTATAACCAATGTTTAAACCTTCACACTCAATATAAACCAACACACTGTTTGAATAATTAACTGTGTAATAAACTTTTAGTCCTGGACCCCACCTCTACGATCAATGGAGAAATCAACGCATGCACTGTGCCTTGTTTAACTCTCGTGCATCTCCGTCAGATGACCATCGTCTGATGACTCTGCACCAGATCGAAGGCACTCGACGATATCGCTCGAACTCCCGGTATGAACGTTAACGTGTGATGAGAATACAGAAGGGCGGTTTTGTACTCCCGTCCGATGCCACATGTTGATGGTTCTATGGAATCGCTTCCATTTAGAGAATAACACCTTCTCCGCGAAAGTGGTGCGATATGGGAAATCTGCCTTTCAAAACCAATCGTGGTTTTTTTGCATAGTGTTTAACTATGGTTCATGCCGGTTGCACGATCCTCCTCATTCTCTAACTCATGCCTAACCCGCGGTTATGATTCGAAGCAACAACTCCATTTCTTTACAAGGTGGGAAATCTTCCAATTAACCAGTGTTCACGACCACAATTCCTCTGCACAGACCTCGCCTGTGGGTAGCAAGGATTCAACAGGGTTATTCGAATAAATTAAGGGAAAAAACAGACAGAGATAGGTGGAAGTTATACAGGAATTCAATTATACACACACAAATTTCACCACTTCGTAATTACAATCTCTTCACTATTAAGGATTCGAAACGACTCTATGGAAAATGCGCACTGAAATTATTTAATTAGAAGAAATCAACTACACACAGAGTTTTATTGCAGAAAATCTCTTTTCTTCTCGCCCTCTCTCTCTCTCTCTTCTTCTCCATCCGGAGAATACAATTTATACATCAACATATGTCCTTTCGGTTCCTCTGTGAGGACCGTTATGGTAATTCAAGAGCCTAACTACAATTATTTGAAACTAAAAAAATGACAGATGGAAAATTTATTTGACTTCTACAACTCTAACTGATCTAATAATACAATCAGTTAAGGTATTGACACCTAGATGTAACAATTCAAATGTTTCAAACCCTCCTAGCCACAACATGTGGACAAAACTCCTACATTGTTGGCTAGTTTTTAATGCCCCTGCATCAGAATTCCGAGGGCAATTTTCTTCATGAGATCCTATCCATGAGATATTCCACTGATCTGCCTATCTTCTGCAACATTTCTTCAGTCATCCAAGTGGCATCTTCCTCTGGCTTATCCTTCCATTTGATCAAGTACTGAAAGTAATCTCGTCCTCTTGTTCTTTTGAATGGTCTTTTATCCAGTATCTTCTCTAGTAGCAATGGTTGTGCTGGAGGTAGCTACTCTTTACACTCAATCTGTTCCTTGTTTGTTGATCCTTCTTATGCTCCATCATCTTCATGCTTGTACAAATCTGCAACATTAAAAATGGGAGATATTCCAACATCAGGAGGTAATTCAATCTCATAAGCATTTGTAGAAAACTTCCTAAGTATCTTGCATGGCCCAATCTTCTTGAACTTCAGTTTGTTGTACTGCTTCTTTGGGAACCTCTCCTTTCTCAAGTGTGCCAAAACTTGATCTCCTACTTCAAAGTGAACTTCTTTTCTGCTCAAGTCTGCTCTGTTTTTATATCTAATTTTTTTTCCTTTTAGTTTTTGTTTCACTTGTTCATGTATGGCCTGGATCTCTAAAGCAAATTCCTCACCATCTGCACTTCTCAGCTCTGCCTTTCCTAGATTTGTTAACTCTGATATTCCTCTGGGGTACATCCCATAAACAATATGAAATGGACTCTGCCCTGTGCTTCTATTTGGTGAGTCATTATATGCATATTCTTCCTGGGGAAAAATATGATCCCACTGCTTGGGATGTTCTTCTGCAAGGCTTCTCAATAAATTTCCCAGACTCCTATTCACTACCTCAGTTTGTCCATCAGTATAAGGATGATAAGCTGAGCTGAAACTTAGTTTAGTACCAAGTTTCTTACACAGTGTCCTCAAAAAGTGCCCCACAAATCTGGTGTCTCTGTCTGAAACAATACTCCTGGGCAACCCATGCAATCTAACAACTTCCTTGAAAAACAAGTTAGCAACATTGGTGGCATCACTAGTTTTATAGCATGGAATAAAATGTGCCATTTTGGAGAATCTGTCCACTACAACAAAGACTACATCATTCCCTCTCTGAGTCTTGGGCAATCCTAGAATAAAATCCATACTCACCATGTCCCAAGGCCTGTCTGGAATAGGTAAGGGAGTGTATAATCCTGCATTCTGGCTCCTTCCTTTGGCATATTGACAAATCTTGCAATTCTTCACAAACGTGTCTACTTCTACTCTCATCTTGGGCCAGTAATAGAAGTGACTCAGCTGCTCATAAGTCTTATCAGTACCGAAGTGTCCAACAATTCCACCACTATGCTTCTCTTTGATCAAATTTTCTCTCATGGAACATTTTGGTACACATAGTTGGCTTCTTCTGAATAACAAGTCCTCCTGCAGGAAATAATCCAGCCACTGGCTTCTAAGTGTTAAAACGGGGTTACTACATGCCTCAAATGCTTCTTTAAAATCTGTATTTGTTTTATACAATTCTTTCAGAAAATCAAATCCTAGAACTTCAAAATTTGTTTCTTGAACAAGCATGTGCCTCCTACTCAAAGCATCAGCTAATTTATTGGCTTGGCCACTTATATGTTTCAAAACAAAATTAAAAATTTGGAGATACTCAACCCATTTAGCATGCTTATGTTTCAACTTGGGCTGTTGTACAATATACTGCAAAGCATGATTGTCAGAATACAATACAAATTCCCTGGACATCAAGTAATGTCTCCATTTCTTAAGTGCCTGAACAATTGCATAGAATTACTTCTCATAAGAGGAATACTTTCTTCTGGTGTCATTCATATTTTCACTGAAATATGCCACAGGCCTATCATCCTGACTCAACACAGCTCCAATGGCCTCCCCACTAGCATCACATTTTACTTGAAATGGTTTAGTAAAATCAGGCAGAATAAAAACAGGCTTCTCCGTTATCTTTTTCTTCAACAGATTAAAATTTCTTTCTGCTTCAGCAGTCCACTTGAATGGTTTTTTTCTCTTCTTTATTGTCTCAATTATGGGTGCATTAATCTTACTGAAGTTTCTTATAAACTTTCTGTAAAAACTAGCAAGTCCATGGAGACTTCTTACCTCAAAAACATTCCTAGGTGAGGGCCACTCCACAATTGCCTTAACCTTTTTTGGGTCCATCTTCAATCCTTCTACAGAAACAACAAACCCCAAATACACCAACTCTTCCTTCATGAATGAGCATTTCTTCAAATTTATCAGCAGTTTCTCTTGGTGCAGCTTCTTCAAGACATGATTTAGATGTCTTAAATGTTCTTCTCTAGTTCTGTTGAAAACTAATATATCATCCAAATACACTATCACAATTTTACCAATGAATTCTTTCAATACTTCATTCATAAGTCTCATAAAAGTGCTTGGTTCATTTTAAAACCCAAAAGGCATTACCATCCATTCATATAATCCTTCATTTGTTTTAAAGGCAGTTTTCCACTCATCACCCTCTCTTATTCTGATCTGATGGTATCCACTCTTCAAATCTATCTTTGAAAAATATTTAGCACCACTCAAACAGTCCATTAAGTCTTCAACTCTGGGCAAAGGGAATCTGTACCTGATTGTGATCTTATTGATTGCTCTGGAATCAGTACACATCCTCCAGCCTCTATCTTTCTTTGGGCTCAATACTGCTAGTACTGCACATGGACTCAGACTTTCTCTGATCAGTCCTTTGTCCACCAAATCCTGTACTTGTCTCCTGATTTCCTCATTTTCCTTGGGAGTCATTCTGTAGGATGCCTTATTTGGCAGATTTGAACCAGGGATAAAATCTATCTGATGGCTGATCTTTCTCACGGGTGGCAACTCATCAGGTAAATCATCCACAACAATGTCATAGTAATTGTCTAACATCTCTTGTATCTCTACTAGTAAATTAGAAATCTTTGTAGAAGTAAGAACTACTTTGGGTTTGAAAACTAAAGCAAAGCTTACCACTTCTTCTTATATCTGTTGCAGATATTCCTTCCCGCTCAGCAACAAGGTCTTTGGATCAATCATTCTACTGGATGGCTCTCCTTCCTCCATGGGTATCAATGTATGATGTACCCCATCCTTGAAGAACTTGTAAGTATTATTCTTGCCATCATGCACTGCTGCTCTATCAAACTACCAAGGTCTACCCAGCAGTATATGAAACACATCCATGGACATTACATCACACAGGTCCTTATCTTTATATTTTCCCATTTGCAGCTCTATCTCACACTGTTCTTTCACAACCAGCTGGTGCCCTTTATGCAGCCAGGACACCCTGTAGAGAGTTGGATGCTCCCTTGTATTCAACTTCAGCTTTTCTATTACCTCAGTGGAAACCAAATTGTTTGTGCTGCCATTATTAATGACTAGCTGGCAACATTTCCCTTGGACTTTGCATATGCTCCTAAACAAAGTCCTTCTTTGTGCAAGATTAGTGACCTCTTTGGCTTGCTTCAACAAGACCTTATTCACCACCAAGGATTCTCCCCTCTCTGGAAGAATTTCTTCTTCAATTTCTGCCTCTTCTCCAGCCTGGGCAACAACAGCATTCCTTGGACCAGCACCACATTCTCTGGACATTCATAGTGCTTGTGTCCCACTTGTTGACATCTATAACACCTCAACTCTCTACCCCTGCCTCTATCTCTGCCTCCTCTTCCTTTTCCTCTGTGAGAACCCCTTCTGCCCCTTGCATCATCCTTTGTAGATGCATTATGAGGTGAGCTACTGTTAGCTCCATCCCTGGGTGTAACAGGCTTTCCTCTACCACCCTGACTTCCCTTTCCTCGGAAAGTACCTCTCTTCTTGGCAGACTGTTTCCTCAGGAGTTTCTCCTCTGATTTCAAGGCCATCTGATAGGCCTCTTCCATTGTCTTAGGAGACAGGAGACCAATCTCATCTTGGATCTCTAGCTTGTGACCATTCACATATCTGGCAGTCTTCTCAGGTTTTTCTTGGAATTTCCCAGCTCTTATGCTTGTTCTGTAGAATTCCTCTGTGTATTCTTTTACTGTCAGCAACCTCTGTCTCAGGTTCTGCATTTGCTTATACAATTTCAACTGGTAATCACTAGGAAATAATTTACCTTTTAATTTAGCCATCATTCTGGTCTAGCTCTTGATAGGTTGCTTGCCAACTCTCCTCCTTTCTGCCTGCACTCCATCCCACCAAAGTGTAACATGTCCTTTCTGCTTTGTTACTGCAAACTTGACCTTCTTATCTTCACTTATTTCTTCATAATCAAAGAACTTGTTCATTTCATTTATCCAATCCACCAGCTCCTCTGGATTCAATCCCCCTACATAACTTGACACTTCAATTCTGGGCTTAACTGCAGACCCCAGAACTGTTCTAAGGAGCCTCATGTCAGGAGGAATTTCAACATTTTCTTCTTCTTCTTCTGTCTCAGGTTCGCTGATGTCTTCAGAATCTTTGGGCTGTCTTCGCTCCATGGCATCTATTCTGGCCTCGACCCTCTGCAACATCCCCAACACCTCAGCGTTGGAAATAGGTCTTCTTTTGCCATCACCTCTACCAACTCGGATTTCCATGTCAGCAAAACAACTTCAGACAACAGCTCTGATACCACAAATGACGCAACAACAGCTAGAAGTCGGCCCTAAGGAGAGATGGTCAATTGTCGTCATGGCTCTGTCAAATTTTCCCTTGCTCCACGCGGTCTATTTCTTTTTATTAATTATTAAATTCATAGAATTTGATAAATAATACTATCCACGATGTTTAACTTTATATTATATCCCCGACATATATCTATTATCTCTATGCTTTATAACTAATGTTTAAACCTTCACACTCAATATAAACCAACGCACTGTTTGAATAATTAACTGTGTAATAAACTTTTAGCCCAGGACCCCACCTCTATGGTCAATGGAAAAATCAACACATGCATCGTGCCTTGTTTAACCCTCACGTATCTCCGTCAAATGACCACCATTCGATGACTCTGCACCAGATCGATGGCACTCGATGATATCGCTCGAACTCCCAGTATGAACGTTAACGTGCGATGAGAATATGGAAGGGCAGTTTTGTACTCCCGTCCGGTGCCACGTGTTGATGGTTCTATGGAATATCTTCCATTCAGAGAATACCGCCTTCTCTATGAAAGTGGTGTGATATGGGCAATCCACCTTTCAAAACCACTCGCGGTTTTTTGCACAGTGTTTAACTATGGTTCACGCTGGTTGTGCGATCCTCCTTGTTCTCTAACTCATGCCTAACCTGCAGTTACGGTTCGAAGCAACAACTCCATTTCTTTACAAGGTGGGAAATCTTCCAATTAACCAGTGTTAACGACCACAATTCCTCTGCACAGACCTTGCCTATGGGTAGCATGGATTTAACAGGGTTATTCGAATAAATTAAGGGAAACAACAAACAGAGATAGGTGGAAGCTATACATGAATTCAATTATACACGCACAGAGATCATCACTTCGTAATTAAACAATCTCTTCACTATTAAGGATTCGAAATGACTCTATGGAAAATGTGCACTGAAACTATTTAATTAGAATAAATCAACAACACACAGAGTTTTATTGTAGAAAATCTCTTTTCTTCTCGCCCTATCTCTTTCTCTTCTTCTCCATCCGGAGAATACAATTTATACATCAACGTATGTCCTTTCGGTTCCTCTGTGAGGACCGTTATGGTAATTCAAGAGCCTAACTACAATTATTTGAAACTAAAAACATGACAGATGGACTAAATATTCGACTTCTACAACTCTAACTGATCTAATAATACAATTAGCTAAGGTATTGACACCTAGCTGTAACAATTCAAATGTTTCAAACCCTCCTAGCCACAACATGTGGACAAAACTCCTACATTGTTGGCTAGTGTCTAATGCCCCTGCATCAAATAGTTCTCACATAATATAGTAAATTAATTAGTAGACCAAGGATATTTTTAGTTGAGTTCTACAAACAAGCTTCTAAAGAAAAACCAAACCAACATAATTATAGTTGAAAGGAAGTAATAACAAACTCCCAAATTTCTGGTTGATTATTCGTTCATCTATGATAGCATAGCTGTAAATTCAATGAAAGAGGATCAGGATAGCATACCTGGAAATTCGCAGCTGACAAGAGGATGAAGCTGCACCAAGAAGGCCATCACGACCTAGGAGATAGCTGAAGAAAAATGGAGGACACAGACAAAATTCACTGTGACAAAAAAAATTAAAATTAAAATTAAAAAAAAAAAAAAAAAAAAAAATCAACAAAAAAAAATTACAAATAAACAAAGCAACAAGAGCATCACGTCACCTCACCTCGTCACCCCTGAAAACACATATGGGAGACAATGGACAGCCATGTGACAACAACGATAATATGTGCGAAACCCGTTAAGGTTTGCGGGCCGATACATTTATAAGAACAAGTTCGGCTGAACTATTTTAGAATTTCGGCCAAACTTTTGTTGTCGGTTTTTCCATCTCCAACCAAAATTTTTCTTGCTCATGTCATCAATATATCGTCAATGTAAATGCCAAAATTATATCAGCCGAAATAATTTCGAAAGTTCAACCGAACTCTACAACAGTTCAGCCAAACTGTTGGGAAAATGACCTTTTTACCCCCAATTCTCAATTTACCCCATAGTTAGTTTGAGTTTATTCCAATTCAATTGAGTTCTAATTGAATCTCATAGCTGTTTCCTATTTAATATATTTAGGTATTGGGTGAAAATGTGAAGCTGGGTTACACTTTTTGCCCTTTCTTGAGAAAAAAATTTCATTTTTTTCGGTTCTTCAACTTTCTGCAAACTATAACAATTTTTCTGTGTAGAATTTCATTTTGCGATAAAAATAAAAGTTCTGAGAAATTTTGTTAGCTTTCTATTACTTATTTTTTGAATTTTTTTATGCAGATTTGATATGTCAACTTAGCGTTTCTTTGAGTGTGTGTTTCTTAACAATAAAATGATTCATAAGAAGTCATGTTATGTCGCAATGCTGTATTCATTGAAAATTTGTGTTTTTGAAAAAACAAAATGTGTTACAACAATATAGACAGAGTCTACTTTGTTTTCGTCATATTTACAAAGCCAATGAATGCATATCATAATTACTAGAATTTTTTGAACTGGTCCAATACGAAAAACTGAGTATTTTGGATATGTTTCGCGTGGCAACAAATTTCTTAACATATAAGTTATAAACTAAAAATCTAAAAGCTACCCATTAGAGTCAACGGACCAATGTAATGCCCCATAAATTTTTCAATTTTTTTTACAATGTATTGTGGGAGATACAAAATTTTGATTTCACTGAATCACAATGACCCTCAGAAATTGTTTGCACCCATTTTATTATAAAAATAATTAAAATTAATAAACGTTTACGAAATTCCATAAAAGTTATATTTCCTGAAAGTAGATTCAATTATGAAAATGCTTGTCTTGGTTTCAACAGTTAATTAACAACCTTTCATGGAGTTTAATCAGTCCAAAATTGCAGAACCATTTTCAGAGCCTGGTTTTGCGTAATTGGTGACACTTTAGTTCGGCCGAAATTTTAGTCCAAGTTCGGCCGAACTTTTAGTCCAAGTTCGGCCGAACTATGTTTTCCGCTTACGAGTCGTTAAAATAACGTCTTAATAGTTCGGTCGAACTTCTTATCAAAAGTTCGGCTGAACTATTGTGTAACTCTCCATCGGCCGGAAAGTTTTGTGGAGCCCCCTACAAAACACACATTTTGCATCAATATAAATTGCTGCGAAATGATTCACAATTTTCGCACATTTCCCACTTCATTCCATTTTACAAAGACTTGGTATGGGTTCAAAAAATTTTCTTCAAAGTTTGGGTTTAAAGAACTTTTTTGGAAGACATTTTTTGGAGGCGGCGTGATTTTTCTTGGAGGTATGTACGTGTTTTGTGTTGAAATAAATCTTTTGAGCTTCTTTGTTCAAAAACTTTTCTTCAAAGTTTGGATTTAAAGAATTGGGTTTAAGAGCATTTCTTGGAAGCAAATTGATTTTACAATTTTGGATTTAAAGAATTTTTTTGGAAGACATTTCTTGGAGGCGGCATGATTTTTCTTGGAGGTGTGTACGTGTTTTGTGTTGAAGTACGTGTTTTGTGTTTTTTAAAGTGTGTGTTTTGGATTGGATTACATATTTTTTACAAAAAATTTACACTGAATTTTTTTTAAGATTTTTTAAAATTAAATCTTTTGTGATATTTTTTGTAATTGAGTTATTGTCTAATTTTTTGAAGGAAATTTTTTGAACCTCATACCCTATTATCATGAGAAATCGAAGAACTTGTGGGAGAAAATATGATCGAAAAAGAGACCCTGAGGAACGTAGAGAAGAGATAAGACAATATCGCAAAAGAAAGTTAGAAGCCCTCTCAAATATTGAAGAGGAAAATCAACCTCAAGCAGAAATTGAAGCAGGTATGTAAATGTAAATATTACATGATCTATTGATATATATTTAAAATTTTCCTAATGTAAAATGTAACGCTTAATTTTTATTTGATGAACTAGTTTGAAAAATATTTTGTTTGATGTAAACAGACAGAGATATTCCTCAAAATATTGAAGAAGAAAATCAACTTCAAGAAGAAATTGAAGCAGGTATGTAAATGTAAATATTATGATCTATTAATATATTTTTAAAGTTTTCCCAATGTAAAATGTGAAGCTTAATTTTTATTTGATGAACTAGTTTGAAAAATATTTTGTTTAATGTAAAGAAACAGAGATACTCCTCAAAATATTGAAGAAGAAAATCAACCTCAAGCAGAAATTGAATCGGGTATGTAAATGTAAATATTATGATCTATTGATATATTTAAAATTTTCCTAATATTTATTGACATATTTATTAATTTAGTTATTTATTGAATATGTGCTATTTTTTCGAATATGTACAGATGAAATCACTATCGATAATGAGATGTTAGAAAATGTCGACACTCACACATATGGAGATAAAAAACCTGACCATGTTATACGATATCGTGTCGATAGAATTTTTGAAAAGTGTTTAAAAAATGAGCAAGTGACAATTCAAGCTCAAATATTGAAAGGTCTCCTATCATCAAGGAAAGTAAAAGAAGTGACGACACTTTTGGGTATTCGAAAATCAACCAAAGATAAAAAAATGAACGAAGAGGTGATAAAAAAATATGAGTAGTGCTATAGAGTCAATTAAGAGATCTAGAGATAAATATGTTTCAAATATACGTAGAGAAATACAGATGGCAATGGTTTCACCAAGTACTCAAGAGAATCGTTTGATAACATCTATGGCATGAGCACTGGGAACCTCGCGAAAAACTCTGCACAAACATCGAAAATTTCGACTGCAAATAGATGTAAATGATGAACTCGCTTGTTGGAGAGCTATTTGTAGGAAACCATACAAATATAGACTTGGAGAAGATGTTAAAAAAATAATATATGAATATTGGAAGAACAATTCGCGTGTTTCACCGACTGCAAGACATGTGATGCGAAGAAGAATAGCACGAAATCAATAAGAAGAACATGAAAAACATCTCTTGGAAACCACTCAAATAGAGTTATTCAACAAGTTCAAAGAAGAGAATCGTCAAATTCAAGTTTCACTCAGTGCTTTTGTTCAACAAAAACCATGGTATGTAAAACCTATCACCGTATGCGACACTTGTTGTTGCCGTTATCATGTAGAATTTGAGTTATATTATGACACATTCCTTGATTTCGGTAGAACATTATGGAAGGATTCACCTCCTCCTTCCACTATCCGTGAATTCATATCTCAAATTCTATGTGAAAGAGAAAGCGACGAACTATTTTACAAAAAGAAATGTGTTGGTGGTAAAAAATGCGATGATTGTGGAAATTTGACTAAATTTCAAAACAAATATCGTATTGATATAAATGATCGATCATTGTCCAACATGAAAGTGAAATGGAAGAGATACGAATATACCAGTACATCGATTCAAAGTGCAGATAGTGTTAAAAGAATCGAATTAGGAAGACAAAAATTACTACAATAGCAATAGACTTTTGAAAGTTTAAAGAATGGAAATTCCTGGAAATACACCTGACATTCCCAACAAACTCGATTGCCAGAGACACCACAAATTCAAAAATCTCGTGAGTTTTTCACAGGAGTTCATTTGTCGGTGATTGATTTTGGAGGAAAACTACCATTGTTTCACAAAAGAAATTCACAGTCGAATACAAGTGAACCAAACCAGAATCTCATATAGTCCATATTCTATATGAACATCTTTGAACAAAATATCAGTCATATAGAAAGCACGGTGAAAATGTTCTATCATTAAGAATATCAACATATCGGTGATCGTACACATGATACATGTTTTGTACAACATTGTTTTGGAAGAATTTATGATTCATTGAAAAATCGTGGAATAAAATTCAATGAACATTGGATATGGTCAGACGGATGCGCAGGTCAATTCAAATCTGCATGATCATTTTTTTGGTCGTGTTGTCTTCATAAGAAAACCTACATTAAACATGGTTGGAATTTCTTTGAGACTGGCCATGGAAAAGGAGAACATGACGGTGCAGGAGCATGCATAAAACGAGTACTTCGAAGATATCAAATGAACCACTCTGCACGCCGACTTGTGAACGCTGAAGAAGTTTTTCAATGGTGCAAAAATGCTCTAAGCCATGAGATTAACCCATCAAGAGAAGTGCAAAGGTACATTAAATTTAATTTATATTAGAAATCTAATTTTAAACATTGTACATTTATCATGCAATGATAATTTTTAATTGTAATTTGATATCATATTTACAAATTATTTTTCTAATTGTCCATATAAAGGTTTTTCTGGCATATTGGAATCGAAGACGTAGATAGATCAATTGGAAATGACGTTGAAACAATAAAACGGACTCAAAAATTGCATTCAATTCAAACAAAGTTGTCCAAAAATGTGTTTGCATTGGATAAAAGAAAATATTCTTGTTTTTGTGATGTTTGCATAGACAACACAAAATCCAATGACGTTTGTGAAAACAAAATGTATGTGAATGATTGGAAACATACAGAGCTAAATACAAAGGGCAAAATCTCTGTTGCAATGTTTGAAGAAATGCAATTAGAGGAAACTACAATATCATCCAATGATGATCGAGTTTCTGATATTGTTAGAGAAGGTAACATTTGAATTACTTTCTAATGATTTAAAGATCTAGAAATAAATTTAAATATGCATAATTAAATGTTAAATTTATTTTATTGTGCAGGAGATGTTTTTGCTGTAATTGCACCTATTGACAATGATGAAAATGTGAAGTATTATTTGATGCGTTGCATTGAACGAAAAATGAAATTATTACAAGACTATAATGATCACGGATTTCAGTATGACAGAGGGTCTATTATACTGAAAGGTTATTTTTTCAAACAAACTCGTCAAAGTGGAGACTTTGTTTACTTTGAAGACTATGAACCTGATTCCATATTTGTCAATATAGTCACTTGGTGTGTGCAGCACGCATAAAGTTGATAGAAGTTAAATCAAAGAAAAAATCAAAAATTAAGAAATGGAAAATGTCAAAATCCGATCATGAACGGATTATTGAGGATGGAATTCGATTAGAATTTTTTTGAGAGAAGTGTCCAACAATTTATTATCCTTGGATTAAATATGTTTTAAAACTTCCAATACTCAACTAAAAATTGAGCTGCTTATGTTATTTGTGATTTGCACATGTTACAAATTGTTTGGGTACAAGCACGTGCTCTAGTATCAACTGAAAGTAGTTTTTCTATACATGTGCATTGATGAAAAATGTTATATGTATTGGATATATATATATATATATATTCTAGAATGAAATTAATTGTTCTTGTATATGTTTTCCGACCATATGGTACAAATTATTTCACTTTATTTTGTAAGGTCAGATTCGGTCCCCATATGGCCTATCCTCCAAGGGACGAGATAACAAGTGGTTGTCCCCACTTGCCCGAATCTCAGCTTTTAAGTAAAATTTTACTGTTTATGTCAGGCATCTTACATGATGTCCTAGCCAAAGATAGATTCTCTTTGTTTCAAGTTTCGAGTAAAAGTTGTCACCGAATGACCTGCTCGAACTCTTGTAGTAAACACCATACCTTATCTCTCTTGCTCTCCAATATTATTAGGTTTAATTATTATAACACAAAAATCATTCTACATTGTCAATAATTTTTTGCGCTTACACTGAAATCAATGAACACTATTAATCCAGTGACTTTACAAGTAATGTACCATCATACATGCAATTATATCAAATTAGAAATCAACATATACAATGAAATCAATGGGGATTGTCTTGTTACAAGTAACATAATTTCAATTTACCATATGTGCAAATGTAGGTTGAAACCATCCAAAACTTTAAGTTGTAGATTGAAACCATCCAAAACTTTAGGTTTTAAAACCCTTTTGATTATATATTGTGCAACATTAAAACATTAAACATTTAAAGTTCATTAAATATCACATGCAAAATGTAGATTGAAACCATCCAAAACTCGAGTTTTAAAAACTTCACATGCCATGCCAATTATAATTCAACTATCCAACAAAAAAATTTAACAAATTAAATATCACATGCCAAAGTTGTTTCAAGTTTCCGGTAAAAGTTGTCACCGAATGACCTACTAGGATATTATAAATTTACTAGCTTTGTAAGATCATTTGGCATTCGGAAAAATTCGAAAGTCTTATACTGTCAATCAATTTAAAGTATCATTCACCCTAGGGAGTGTAAAATATTCAATGTAGGTTGCTGACGATGCTCACTCCTAGCTTGAAGCAGCTCCAATGACCAATTTTTTAATGAATTCCAATGCACTAGATTATTCTTTAATCAATTACAAATAGCATTTATTGTGATCAATCCTAAACTATTCTCTTCTTCTATTCTTATTGTCACCCTTATTAGTTTTGTCATCTTTCCGTATCGATTATATTAAAAAGAAATTAAAAATCACAAATCATAAACCATTTAAATATTTAAATAGCTCGAACTCTTGTAGTAAACACTGGATACTGGTTTAATTATTATAACACAAAAATCGTTTTGCATTGTCAATAATTTTTTGCACTTACACTGAAATCAATGAACACTATTAATCCAATGACTTTACAAGTAATGTACCATCATACATGAAATTATATCAAATCAAAAATCAACATATATACAATGAAATCAATGGGGATTGTCTTGTTACAAGTAACATTTCAATTTACCACATGTGCAAATGTAGGTTGAAACCATCCAAAACTTTAAGTTGTAGATTGAAACCATCCAAAACTTTAAGTTTTAAAACCCTTTTGATTATATATTATGCAACATTAAAACATTAAACATTTAAAGTTCATTAAATATCACATGAAAAATGTAGATTGAAACCATCCAAAACTCGAGTTTTAAAAACTTCACATGCCATGCCAATTATAATTCAACTATCCAAAAAAAACATTTAACAAATTAAATATCACATGCCAAAGTTGTTTCAAGTTTCCGGTAAAAGTTGTCACCGAATGACCTACTAGGATATTATAAATACTAACTATGTAAGATCATTTGGCATTCGGAAAAATTCGAAAGTCTTAGACTGTCAATCAATTTAAAGTATCATTCACCCTAGGGAGTGTAAAATATTCAACGTAGGTTGGTGACGATGCTCACTCCTAGCTTGAAGCAGCTCCAATGACCAATTCTTTAATGAAGTCCAATACACTAGACTATTCTTTAATCAATTACAAATAGCATTTATTGTGATCAATCTTAAACTATTCTCTTCTTCTATTCTTATTGTCACCCTTATTAGTTTTTTCATCTTTCCGTATCGATTATATTAAAAAGAAAGTAAAAATCATAAATCATAAACCATTTAAATATTTAAATAGCTCGAACTCTTGTAGTAAACACTGGATACTGGTTTAATTATTATAACAAAAAAATCATTCTACATTGTCAATAATTTTTTGCGCTTACACTGAAATCAATGAACACTATTAATCCAATGACTTTACAAGTAATGTACCATCATACATGCAATTATATCAAATCAAAAATCAACATATATACAATGAAATCAATGGGGATTGTCTTGTTACAAGTAAGATTTCAATTTACCACATGTGCAAATGTAGGTTGAAACCATCCAAAACTTTAAGTTGTAGATTGAAACCATCCAAAAATTTATGTTTTAAAACCCTTTTGATTATATATTGTGCAACATTAAAACATTAAACATTTAAATTTCATTAAATATCACATGCAAAATGTAGATTGAAACCATCCAAAACTTGAGTTGTAAAAACTTCACATGCCATGCGAATTATAATTCAACTATCCAGCAAAAACATTTAACATTAAATATCACATGCACCAAATGTAGTTCAGATGACAACATTACTTCACATTCACATGCCAAAAGTACTAAAACCATCCAAAAATTAAATAAAACAAATTATATAATAACAATGTAATAAAACATGTCCAAAAATTGTAAATCTCACTTGAGTATCAAACTATATCAAGTTTAACAAATTTTAAAACCATCTAAATTTTGAAATCAAATCTACAGTAAATCATGTCCATCAAATGGAGGATCTAGCATCTGGGTCTCAGTCCGCACCCTATCTTGTGAATAGGAAACCTACATACACAATGCACATGTACTTGAACATTAAAATTTGAAGTTTTAAAAATGAATGAGAATATATATATCTAGAACTTCATGTAAAAAACAAAATATTTAACAAAAAAATCATGCAATACCTCGGAAGGTTCCCTCTCCATTTGATGAACAGGTTCTTCCATAGAAACATCTGCAGTGGTAAACTGTACAATATACATGTACAGTTAAATATATATATATATATATATATATATATATAATTTATATAAATTAAAAACTTTCAAATGAAAATGCACGTGTACATATATAAACTTATTTTCAATAATATTAAAAAAAGGAACTAAAGACAACTTGTTCAAATGCTGTGGATGTTCCTATCTCTGTCGCTAGAGTCCCAGGATTAAAAAAATCTTCTATAGGAACCTAAATTCAAAAATTTTTAAATAACTCAAAATATAGATCTCAAAATATATATCTCAATTTTTAATGGAACTTTTTGACGTAGAATATATATATATATATATATATATATATATATATATTTAAATTTTAAACATAAATTTTAAACTTGTGAAAAATTGTCCATACTCGTGGTTCATCTCCCAATGAAGTAGAAGGTATATCTCCTAAGCAAGAAGAAGGCACCGCCATCCCAAAAACATCAGACGGAATCGGTACCTGTTAAAACATTTTATCAAATTATATATATATATATATATATATATATATATATATACATGTGTGGCAACAATTATTTATTTTAGAGTCACTTAAAAAACACTAACATACATGTGCCAACATATCATGATGGTCAGACCCATCTGCATCGTTTGAACCGGAGGTCCCGAATGTAATATTAACATTTTCATCATGCATCATGCCTGAGAACTGCAAATGGTGTTTTAACATATAATCATACATTAAATTAGATTAATGTACACATACAAATAAATGTATACATGTACATACACATGTATTTATTACAAATTGTACACATGTATATGTAAAAATAATTTCAAACCCTAAGGTCACTAACACATACCGTCTGGTGCCCTCTTCCTCATGAAAAATTAGGTCTTGTAGACCATTGCGACAATTTATTGCATATGTTCGGAGATCTTCAACATCGATGTTGTAAGTCTCCTCATATGTACGATAAACAAAATTGGCACGTGCATTTTCACGTGCTCTTTGTCGATTTAAACAAAGATCAACTCCACTCAATCCACTCTGAACATTTTCGATCATAACATCTCTTGCTTCTCGACTTATTTGGGAAGTCGCATCCAACTCTGATCACAATGTTTCGACTCGAAACAGTCGACTCACCAATGGCGGCTCAGGGCGAGGCAACTCCACATCTCGCTTAGCACCCTTACGTTGACATAATTGACCTCTCCCCGGGCCAAAAAATTCTGAAGGAAGGTCATTATAGTCGGGTTTCATACCCAAAAAAAAATCTGCATAAAAAATCTGTACAAAATAAACAGGAACCTCGGCGTTCCATGGAAGCCTTCCAAAGGCCACAACATGTCGATCTTACAAATAAGCAGCTTTGTCTGGGTGCTTGAAATACTGCACCTTCAACATTTTTCTTTTTGGCCCTTCCTTATAATTAACCATTGACTTAGCATCTGCTCTTGAAACTCTGTGTTTTATGTCCTGCCATTTATCGGGACCTATCACTGTTTCTTTTCTCTTTCTCATCAGTTCTACAAACAAATCAGTCGTTGGCCCCAAATTTTTGTACACTTTTACCATTTCACTCAATGAATGTGTAACTATTTCAAGACTTTGTCTACTCTCAGCAGGTAGAGGCAAAGCCTCGAGATCTCTTTGCAATTTTTCATGAAGGCTTTGACACCTTTGTAAGGTGCATTCCGCCATGTTCGTTTCCCATGGTATATCAGTAATCTCAGCCGGATAAGTTGTGTTGGGTTGACAACCTTCTTCTTCAATGTAGCGCGCTGCCCTGCGTCTTTTTTGACCACTGGCTCGAACATTTTCAGCCTCTGCATCAATATATATAAAATTTCGTATATTAGAAAAAACACGTGTAAAAAAATTTGTACAAATTTAATGAAAAAATATTGAAATTGATGGCAACCTTGATGTTGTTGGTTAACATCATCTCCAACATGACCCTACTGAGAACCAACCCCAGAATGACGCTGCTGAGAACCAGACCCACAGTGACCCTGTTGAGAACCAACAACCGTTGATTGGCCTTCGGGGGAATAAATATCACCCCCTTCCCGCAACCTGCTACCACTCATACCTCGACCGGTTGAACCTTGGCCACGCTCCATGGATGGAGTAGAAGCCCTTCTCCTCTTGCCTCCTAAAAATTAAAATATGAAACTTATTAACAACTAATTTCACTCACAAAGTTAATAAAAAAATCAATTCCATATGTACACACATGTATGGAGATTTAATATTATATTTAAATACCGTGAACATCCTCCGATCCCTAAGCCTCCATATGGGATTCGGCTGATCTTCGTCTTTCATCCTCCATGATATATATCTATTGGTCGACATTCACAAAATACATTTCAAAAAATCAATTTGTAATTTAGTGTACACAAATTATGTAGAACACAACTTTCAAAGCAATAATTGATCATGTGTGAAACAAAATTTAATAGAAAAATATATTATAAAAATGATAAATTCACCAAATTGCGCTTTACATGGTGGGAGCACACTTGGTATAAAATTTACTACTTATACACTTTAGCTTGTGGGAGAAATGACACATGTACATAGTTTACCTTAAAGTTGTTGTGTTTTACAGATATTAAAATGAAGAACTTCTATTTAGATCCATTTCAGAGATTGATTGTAGGGGCATTTACTAGATATGTCACCTTTCATAAAAGATGAGATCCAGAGGCTACCTGGCCCTTTATAGACTCTGCCTATAGAACTTGTAGAAGTAAACACTAGAGGCATTAAAAATATCAAAGAACGTTTTCATGCTCAGACATAGGAATGTGTCTCTTTCCCTACGCCAAAAAATAGTTCAAGGTAGTTAATCTTCATAGACATGTCATCAAGCAAGTCCATGTGATCATCCCCAACTTACTTTTTATGAAATTAGGCTTGGAATCCTCTACAACCTGGTGGATGGAGTTGAATGGGAACTAGGTTGAAAGGCCTTTACAAAATACATGCTAGTGAATAACACTTACTAGGTTATGCCAACAAATAAAGTGGGAGAAATGTTTTCTCCTCGAGGTTTTCCAATTGGGTGTGTAATACCAACTTCACACATTTCCAATCAAACCCTTAAGCTTAAAATTATGTAGTTTTTCAATTTTTATCATATATTTTTTGGTAAGGGTAAATGTTTTTTATCTATAGTACAAGTCATGAGTTCCCCAATTTTACCTTATAGTTAAAGCATGATTTTAGGATTACTACAATTTGTACTTGGTTTTTTATTGTGATGATGCCATGTCTCAATCTAGACATAAGTGATGATGGTCTTCTCCAAATCAACTCATATATCCTCATTAAATTTATACAAACATTTCAAATTCATATTTTCTTTCATAAAATTCTAGGAATATTAGAAGAATCAGTAAAAAGTGAGATAACCATCTCAATATGCCCCCCATAATTCATTTTATAAAAGATAAATTTGAAAATCCCTTTCAGTAATAATGGTCGTTATTAATTAATTAAAAAACATAATATATAATAAAAAATTGACAAATAAAATTTTTAATGAAAATGTGCTATATGAAAGTAAAGGTTTAAAGGAAAACATGTACACGACATAGTTGAGTACAAGGCATAGTTGAGCCAAATTATTATCTATTTATTGAAGTAGAAAGGACATATAATTATTACACAAGTTTAATTTACATTCAAATGCTTCTTTTATTTATCTCCTATAGCTTAATGTAATGCTAGATATATAATTTAAGTTGAAGGCCCATGAAATAAATATGACTTCTATGTGACATTTGTATTGAATCATCTATGTGTTGTGTTATATGAACATAATTGGTGCACATATCTAAAGAGTCCAAATGCTCATTCAAGACCATATATGTAATCCTCATCTAACTTAGCCAGGGATTTGCAATACTATATTTGAGTTGGCTAGCTCCATTTCAAGATATTATGGTTATCCAAGAGGGGATATAAAAAATGAAAAGAAGGATGTTGTAGGTTATCCAAGTTGGACATAGAACCAGTGGAGAAACCCCTTCCCAATTGGCTAACTTAAAATGATCCTAAACACATTTTTAGTTAACTAATGAGGGAGATAGCCCAATAAAACTAGTTTGTCCATATTCAAATCAAGTTGGTATCGAAGTACAATTTAGCTCATTTTAGTCAAGGTTAGTTAGAAGAATTAGCTATTGGTTTCTGTCTTCAATTTCCTCTCAGAATGAATGTGTACGTGCTTTTGAGAGACACACTAGACCTGAATAAGGTCCAATTTGTTTATGAAAATGTGCTATGAAAGTAAAGGGTTAAAGGCAAACATGTACAAGGCATAGTTAATACAAGGCATAGTTGAGCCAAATGTTGTTAAAAGATGGGCCATTGAAATGGTTTGCTAACAGATGGTTAGATTTCTTATCTAATTAAGGCCTTGCATGTATTTTGATGTTTCATGAATTTCTTTGCAAATTCAAAGTATGGTGCATATTGCATGAAGCAAGATGTTGAAAGTAGAGTTACGTTGACACACTTAAATGCAACAAATATGAAAATTTGTACCTGAGCTCTATTATTTGACTTGAGTCGATTGTTTGAAGAGGCATGTTTTGTCGATTTGTGTTTGGTTGATGGTTTTGTACACCAATATGTAAGAGTACATGGAGATATTCACATGATGTGAATTTTTTATGTCAGCGAGCTATGTTTCTTGCATGATGTGTTTTCAGTTTGATGGTTTTGTTTGTGACAAGACGTCACAAGATTTTGGGAAGGTCCACTCTTGAGCGAGAGCCTCATGATTACAAACTAATCATGAGAATCAAATGGGAGTGCATCCTTATTTTGAAAACAAATAGGATTCTGAGCTACCTAGGACTCGAACCATTATTTTTAAAGTTGAAATATCAAGGTGTGTTGTTTCAATCCCTGAATCCACAATCCTAACATAAATTGTTTTATTCTTTTTTTGCAAGATTTAGTTGGTTATATTAAAAGTCAGTTGAATTTAAAATTATTGGCTTAGTGGCATGAAATCTTGACCATTATTCTACACTTAAATACATATCCAATGGTGCAAGAAAAACATAAAACGAAGTTCATTCAAAATTTATGCCTTTAGTAAGTTGACCTATCATGTTGACCACCATGGTACGAGATAATGACATTTTAGCCCCATTACTCATGCATGGCAAGATAGCTACATGTGGAATTTTAACAATACTCTAAAATGTCTAAAATCACAAACGTCGTTAATGGTTGACATAGTCAAATCTTACACCTAGTTCGCTATCACGCTAGGTTAAATACCTGGCCACTAGGAGGAATAAGAGTTCCATTTTGTGTTATTGTATTTTGTTCCATAGTTGAAAATACAACTAGGAGTGTGAAGTTAGAGAGAAAAATGTATGAAGTTAAGTTTTTATACCAACCTTACACGCTAAAAGTCTTAGCTAACTCTAGAGAGATTACCTCTTTCTTTGTACTCACATATTTTCCATACCAGAAAAGAGAGAGTAGAGCATGTTTACATTTTAGTGTTCTTTTTCTCCCATAAGGATTTCCTAGGGAAAAAGGAGTCTAGAGCATCATTACTTTTTAGGGTTGCTCGTCTCCCATATAAGGATTTTGTAGGAAAATAATTGTGTTGATTGTTTAGAGATATGTTTGTGTGTGTTTCATTATGTTCTCTATTTCTTACGTTATGTTTCATTATGTTAAATATATTTCTTACATTTCTGCCCGAGCCTATTTTTCTTTCCAATCACGGCTTATAAAATAACATGAGAAGCAACATGAGACTTGGAACAATCATTTTCATTATCTATATGGAAGGCAAGAAGGATTATATCCCCTTAAGCTTAAGCTTATGTATTTTGTCAATTTTTATCATATATTTTTTGGCAAGGGTAAATGTTTTTTTTATCTATAGTACAAGTCATGAGTTCCCCAATTTTACCTCATGTAAAGCATGATTCTAGGATTACTATGTAATTTGTACTTGGTTTTTTATTGTCATGATGCCCTGTCTTAATCACTTGGCCATCTCTCAATGGGTAGTTAAATCTTTATAACAATACTTTTAAGTAAAATTTATCTATTTGTATTATGTGAAATTATGTAAAAAATGGTATACTACTTTTCATAAAATTGGGTTGAGTTTATCATATATTTCAATGAAAGTTGATTAAATATGTTTTCTTTAAAAGGACCTAACAATTTTGTTAAGTTATGAATTTACAATTTTGTGTGGCTCTCTATCAACCTTCACTTCCTCATTTCTAGAAAAAATCTGCTTGCTCATTCGTATACCCACTTTCTATTCAAATGCATGAGTTTTGAACTCTCGGTAACTATGTTTTTCCACGCAGGAAAATTATGTCACATTTTATACCAACTCTAAATATTATTTTGAAGTTTGGATTACTGTTATTCTTTTATATAATTTAACATTAGATATATAAGTTTAAATTGAAAGCTACTTAGATGAAATATATCTTAGATATGGCATTAGAAAATGGTTTTGTACACCAATATGTAAGAGTACATGGAGATATTCACATGATGTGAATTTTTTTTCTTTGAAGGAGAAAAATGATATGTCAGCGAGCTATGTTTCTTGCATGATGTGTTTTCATTTTGATGGTTTTGTTTGTGACAAGACATCACAAGATTTTGGGAAGGTCCACTATTGAGCGAGAGCCTCATGATTACAACCTAATCATGAGAATCAAATGGGAGTGTATCCTTATTTTGAAAACAAATAGGATTCTAAGCTATCTAGGACTTACATATTCAAATCCAGTATGTTCCATATTTCTTACATTTCTGCCCTCCTATTTTTCTTTACAATCAAGGTTTATAAAATAACATGAGAAGCAACATGAGACTTGGAACAATCATTTTCATTATCTATATGGAAGGCAAGAAGGATTATATCCCCTTAAGATTAAGCTTATGTAGTTTGTCAATTTTTATCATATATTTTTTGGTAAGGGTAAATGTTTTTTATCTATAGTACAAGTCATGAGTTCCCCAATTTTACCTTATATGTAAAGCATGATTCTAGGATTACTACAATTTGTACTTGGTTCTTTATTGTGATGATGCCATGTCTCAATATAGACATAAGTGATGATGGTCTTCTCCAAATCAACTCATGTATCCTCATTAAATTTATACAAACATTTCAAATTCATATTTTCTTTCATAAAATTCTAGGAATATTAGAAGAATCAATAAAAAGTGAGATAACCATCTCAATATGCCCCCCACAATTCATTTTATAAAAGATAAATTTGTAAAATCTCTTTCGGTGATAATGGCCGTTATTAATTAATTAAAAAACATAATATATAATAAAAAATTGACAAATAAATTTTTTGATAAAAATGTGCTATGAAAGTAAAGGTTTAAAGGAAAACATGTACAAGGCATAGTTGAGTACAAGGCATAGTTGAGCCAAATTATTATCTATTTATTGAAATAGAAAGGACATATAATTATTACACATGCTTAATTTACATTCAAATTCTTCTTTGAATTATCTCCTATAGCTTAATGTATTATGCTAGATATATAATTTAAGTTGAAGGCCCATGAGATAAATATGACTTCTATGTGACATTTGTATTGAATCATCTATTTGTTGTGTTATATGAACATAATTAGTATGCATATCTAATTTACATTACATTAATATGCCATGCTTCTTTAATTTATCTTTTATAGATGACCGGAGCATCCCTTTTTAATCTATCCCTTTTGACTTCGGATATGTGGGCAATATTCATCTGCATATTTTTCTATCATAAAGCAGTGAGTAAAATTGTATTCCATTTGTGTCAATGTTAAAGTTAAGCACATGGATTAAAGTTTTATATATTAGATGAGGAGGCTATGTATTACATATGGTCTTGAATGAGCTTTTGGACTCTTTAGATATATATCTAAAGAGTCCAAATGCTCATTCAAGACCATATGTAATCCTCATCTAACTTAGCAAGGGATTTGAAATACTATATTTGAGTTGGCTAGCTCTATTTCAAGATATTATGGTTATCCAAGAGGTGATATAAAAAATGAAAATAAGGATATTGAACTGTAGGTTATCCAAGTTGGACATAGAACCAATGGAGAAACCTAAGGAAAAACTATGTTTCCAAGTCGAACCTTTGTAGAGGTTCCAGTACCTGAGAGTAAAATCCAGTTTGGGGCTGTTAAATTCTAACTGTACTGGTAATTGTGCTAGGGGGGAGAAATAGGATGTAATTTCCTCTTCTCGCGGTTGGGAGTCTTTTTTTTCATGTGGATTCAACCAAACATATTGTACATATTAAATGAGGACATAATTATTACACATGTTTAATTTACATTCAAATGCTTCTTTGATTTATCTCCTATAGCTTAATGTATTATGCTTGATATATAATTTAAGTTGAAGGCCCATGAGATAAATATGACTTCTATGTGACATTTGTATTGAATCATCTATTTGTTGTGTTATATGAACATAATTAGTACGCATATCTAATTTACATTACTTTAATATGTCATGCTTCTTTAATTTATCTTTTATAGATGACCGGAGCATCCCTTTTTAATCTATCCCTTTTGACTTCGGATATGTGGGCAATATTCATCTGCATATTTTTCTATCATAAAGCAGTGATTAAAATTGTATTCCATTTGTGTCAATGTTAAGGTTAAGCACATGGATTAAAGTTTTATATATTAGATGAGGAGGCTATGTATTACATATGGTCTTGAATGAGCTTTTGGACTCTTTGGATATATATCTAAAGAGTCCAAATGCTCATTCAAGACCATATGTAATCGTCATCTAACTTAGCAAGGGATTTGCAATACTATATTTGAGTTGGGTAGCTCCATTTCAAGATATTATGGTTATCCAAGAGGGGATATAAAAAATGAAAAGAAGGATATTGAACTGTAGGTTATCCAAGTTGGACATAGAACTAGTGGAGAAACCTAAGGAAAAACTATGTTTCCAGGTCGAACCTTTGTAGAGGTTCTAGTACCTGAGAGTAAAACCCAGTTTGGGGTTGTGAAATCCAGTATGTTCTATATTTCTTATATTTTTGTCCTCCTATTTTTCTTTTCAATCAAGGTTTATAAAATAACATGAGAAGCAACATGAGACTTGGAACAATCATTTTCATTATCTATATGGAAGGCAAGAAGGATTATATCCCCTTAAGCTTAAGCTTATGTAGTTTGTCAATTTTTATCATATATTTCTTGGTAAGGGTAAATGTTTTTTATCTATAGTACAAGTCATGAGTTCCCCAATAAGAAAAATCTTATTGCTTCCTATGATTCTTCTTATTATATACTTTTTTGTTGAATTATGTAGGCAATATCACTCTCGAATTATTTTAATTGATAAGAAAAATAAAAGGCAATTTATCACACTTCATTTCACGATAGGTGGGATTATAGTAAGAAATTGTTCCCATTTTGGAAAAAAAAAATTCATTTAAATTTAATGGAAGTTAAATCCAATCAAGGATTTGACCTTGAAGGTATCATTTATTGAGACTTTCATCCTTTCTAGTGACTTGGCATATACAAAATCAAAAAAACAAGTAAAAAGGAATCACAAAATCAAGGACCCATGAACATAGAGGTAGAAAGTATTGTATTCCCGAATCAATAGTTATATGAATGGTTGAAGCCCAAAAAATTGTTGAAGAATTGGCTATTCAGGAGCCTATTTCATTTGAATATCAATATTTAACCATATATGACACCCATTATGATAAGTCTACTAACAAATTTCAATTTTAAAATATTTGAAAGTAAAAACTAAGAAGGTAGTGTGTCAAATGAATAGTGAAATAAATGTTTTAGAAGTAGAACCTTCTAGACCCTTTAAACTACATCATATTATGAGAGATGCTCTTGCTCATTTTATAACATAGAAAGAAGATAAAAGATTAGGACTCGAAAAGAGGACATATGAGCTTGCAAAAGCTCGTAATTCATAAATCCATTTTTCTATTCAAGAACTTGAAGTAAAAGTAACATTCCTCTAGGATTAGAAAAGCACCACATTTTTTTGATGGAAATTATGAGTGATTGAGATTACAAAATGTTGGCAAATTTCTAGAAACAATTAATTTCTTTTCTAAATATCTATAAATTTAATTAAAATGAGTTGAATATTTTCTTAAAAAATTCAACACTTTTTGTGCAGTTTAGAGACACGAGTAAGGCTTACCTATGAGAAAAAAAAACTTAAACAAATCAAAGCAACTTTGTATCTAAAACCTCTATAAAATTTCACTCTTGACTATATATAAATGTTATGAACAATTAATTAAACTCTAATTTCTTTTTTGATACACATGAAATTACTCTATATATACTCTATATATGTATAGAATATAAATATATTAAAACAACTAAAAGACTAAAACTAATGTTTAATAAAAAATTAAAACAATTTTAAAATATAATGTATTAAAATGACTTGAAATTTTAAAACATAATGTGTTTAATATCCCCAAGTACACTTTGTTTTCCATGTTTCATGGTTAATTTTTATAATGTCTAGGATCATTTTCGGTATGATTTCAACTCTACGTTGACTAGAAAAGAGCCCAAAACAATTTTATATGAAGAAATCAAGTTTCACCAGAAAAGGGAAATATGCAGAGCAAGAAAATTATATATTCATAAGTTATATGAATATTTGAATATCAAGGAAAAGGAAAAATCTTATTGATTCCTATGTTTGTTCATTTTAGATACTTTGTTGTTGAATTATTAGGCAATATCACTATTGACTTATTTTAACTGATAAGAAAAATAAAAGGAAATTTATCACACTTCTTTTTACTATAGGTGAGATTATAGTAAGAAATTGTTTTCATTTTCAAGAATTTTTTAATTTAAATTTTAAATGGAAGTTAAATCCAATCAGCGATTTAAATTTTAAATGGAATTTAAATCCAATCAGGGATTTGACCTTGAAGGTATACTTTCTTGAGACTTTCATCGTTTCTAGTGACTTGGTATATCTAGAATAAAAAAAAATCAAGTAAAAAAGAATAAAAATATTGACCCATGAACATAGATGTAGAAAGTATTGTATTCCCGAATCAGTAGTTATATGAATGGTTGAAACCCAAAAAATTGTTGAAGAATTGGTTATTGAAGAGCCTATTTCATTTGAATATCAATCTTTAACCATATATGACACCCATTATGATAAGTCTACTAACAAATTGCAATTTGAAAATATTGAAATAAAAACTAATAAAATAGTGTGTCAAATAAATAGTGAAATAAATGTTTTAGAAGTAGAACCTTCTAGACTCTTGAAACTACATCATATTATGAGGGATGATCTTGCTCATTTTATGGCATAGAAAGAAGATAAAAATTTAAGACTAGAAAACAAGATATATAAGCTTGCAAAATTTTTTAATCTAACACTATTATTTATGAATCTATTTTCTATTCAAGAACTTGAAGTAAAAGTAGCACTCCTCTAAGATTAGAAAAACACCACATTAGAAATTACTATATATAATATAAATATATTAAAACAACTAAAAGAAAACTAAAACTAATGTTTAATAAAAAATTAAAACAATTTTAAATGTTTAATAAAATATTAAAACAATTTAAAAACATAATGACTTGAAATTTACTTAGGGAAATGTACATTTTTCAGTCAACTAAGAATGCAAATTGCTAACTATTATATCTGCATTCAGAACTTAGCAATAAATATATAAAATTGGAATTCAAATAATCTAAGCAAATTTTATGATAGCTTTTGATTGAACGAAAAACATTTCAACCTATGTATTAAAAGTTGAAAATTACTGAGGATAAATCAAAAGTCATCTATCATAATTGACTTCATTCAAATCTCTAAGGTTGTTGCATGTTTGATGAAGGTACCTTCCTCATCAGCACAGTTAAGGTACTGTGAATTTATTAGCTACAAGTAGTGTGTTTGAATAGAAATGAACTGTCAGGAAATTATGATGAATTTATGTAGATTAATAGGTGTGTACAGACTGTATGTTAGCCTGGTTGAGAATATGTTACGATTTTACCCTTAGTGGGTATTACCTGCTACTTATAACTAAATTTTTATTTTTCATGATGATTAGTAGTATCCAGGTTATGCCAAAACATAAACACATGATAGTGTTATCATAGTAGGTAGACCCTGACGAGACATAGTTGTCAAAGCATACATAAGACATGATTATGTGATTTTATTACAGTCAGTTAATTATGAAAATAATATGCTATCCTCACATAATAATAACGCTGCTTAAGGTGTTCCCTGCGGTTCCGGTTACAATATCCATTTCTTGTTTGATCAGTCACTTCAGAGTGACAAACAGATGGGATAAAGGCAGAGATTTTAAATATGAAGGGAGATCTAGAGTGGCCCAAACACTGAATATAAAAGCAGCCAATGGGACAAAAGTATGAATATAAAGCAGGGAAGTAAGGCTACAACAGGGAGAAATATGCGCATGAAATCCCATGGGCAGTCAGTCAACTGACATTTGACAGTGCTACTTTTTTCCATAAAATGTAGTTGTGGTCATGGTCTTTTAAACAATAATTTTGTTGATATTTATGACCAAAATTCTCGGTATAAAAATGTTTGGTAGAAGGTAAAATTATGCTGATTTAACTGAGCTTCCAGGAGCTGAAGGTTGTCATG
Source organism: Pinus albicaulis (assembly GCA_034641835.2). Classification (NCBI taxonomy): domain Eukaryota; kingdom Viridiplantae; phylum Streptophyta; class Pinopsida; order Pinales; family Pinaceae; genus Pinus; species Pinus albicaulis. The sequence continues at coordinate 1,326,974,224 of CM076579.1, forward strand.
CAAGTGAATAAAATAGTCAATCTGTTGGATGAATTGAACGATAATAACGCTGCTTATGGATTTTTTTACCCAGTTATCAAATTAAATTCGAGGTAGGCCACTGTTTAATTTGTATAGATATAAATAATGTAGAGAAATAAGAAGTAATTTATCTATCCATTTTACATCATTTCTCTGCAAGAAAATTTCCTATTAAGCTTGAAAACTGAGACCAAATCCAATTTACATCATTTCTCTGCAAGAAAATTTCCTATTAAGCGATACAATTCCAGAGTTGAGAGGACCAACCTTACTCACGTCGACGGCAGGAGCAACAGGGCAGCGACAGCAGCACAAGGGCGTCGACAGCAGCAACAGCGCAAACACGATAGACAACCCGCGAACAATGAAATAGTAAACAGAAAAAATTCGCGGGCGATTTATTTATAGAAAATAGTTCGGCCGAACTATTTTAAAAGTAAAAGTTGGGCCGAACTTTAATTGCCGGTTTTCCAAACTCCGGCAAAAATTCTGTTTTCCAGCGCCATCAGTGTGCCGTCATTGTTAACGGAATCTAGAGTTTGGCCAAACTTTATAGGAAATTTTGGCCGAACTTTGTAATAGTTCGGCCGAACTTGTAAAAATTTTCGGCCGAACTATTGTTGGAAAAAATTTTCGGGCCCCGATTCTCACAAAAGTGTAACCCAGCTTCACGTTTCTGCCCTAAAACATAAAAATAAATGTACATTGTCAATAATTTTGCCTGCTTATAGTGAAATTAATGCACAATGTTAATCCAATCACTTTAAAATTAATGTACCATCAATGTACATCCAATTACATCAAATTATAAATCAACGTTTACACTGAAATCAATGCATATAATGCAAACAATGAAATAGGATTAGAAAACAACATCTACAGTGAAATGGATGCATCTAATGTAGGTAATCAAATAGGATTAGAAATCAGCATCTACACTGAAATTAATGTATCTAGTGTAAGTAAGCAAATAATTTTAGAAACCAACATCACTGAAACCAATGCATCTAGTGCAAGCAATCAAAAAGGATTAGAAATCACCATCTATACTGAAATCGATGCATTTAGTGCAAGCAATCAAATACGATTAGAAATCATATACATTGAAATCAATGCATCTAGCGGAAGTAGTCAAATATAACTAGAAATCAATATCTACACTGAAATTAATGCATCTACTGCAAGGAATCAAATAGGATAAAAAATCGTCGTCTACACTGAAATCAATGCATTTATTGTGAGAAAACATATAGGATTAGCAATCATCTACATTGAAATCAATGCATATAGTGCAAGAAATTAAATATAATTATAAATAAACATATACACTAAAGTCGATGCATATAGTGTATACACTAAAATCAAAATCAAAATGGATTAGAAATCTCCATCTACACTGAAATAAATTCATCTAGTGCATGAAATCTTCTTCCCTCTCTCCCCCCTCGAAGTACATCTTTGTTTCCTTCCCTCTATCCACTCTCTCACATCCTCCATTTCCTTCCTATCTCTCCATTTCGTTCCTACATCTCTATCACTTTCTCTCTTCACCCTCTAACTCTGTTACTATATCCCTACCTCTCTCCTTCTCTCATCCCTTCTCTTCATATCTCATTCATTGTCTCTTTATCTCATCTGAAAACATACACACTCTCTCTCCATCTCTCCCTTGTCACTTAATCTCTCTCTCCACTTATCAATCTCTCTGTATTTCTTCTTCCCTCCCTCTCTCCCCCTCTAAATCCATCTCTCTCTCTCTCTCTCTCTCTCTCTCTCTCTCTCTCTCTATATATATATATATATATATATATATATTCCCTCCAATTTTCTCTCTTCCCCCATCACTCTCTTCCTCTCTCTCAAGTCCTCTCTCTTGTCCTTCCTCTCTCTCCAATCCTCTTTCTTGCTCTCTCTCTCTCTCTCTCTCTCTCTCTCTCAACATCTACACTAAAATCAATGCATATAGTGCAAGAAATCAAATAGGATTAGAAATCACCATCCACAGTGAAATCAATGCATCTAGTGAAATAAATCGTCTTCCCTCTCTCCCCCCTCCAACTCCATCTCTCTTTCCCTTCCTCTCTCCATTCTCTCACATCCTCTCTCTCTTCCTTCCCCTTTTTCCCTTTCTCTCCCATGTCTATATCTCTCTCTTTCCCTCTCTCTCCCTCTCTTCACCCTCCAACTCTGTCAATATATCCCTCCCTCTCTCCTTCTCCCCCCATTCCCTCCATCTCTCCTTTTTCTCTTTATCTCACCCCAAAACATACACATGCTCTCTCTATTTCTCCCTTTTCACTCCCTCTCTCTCTCCACTTCTCGCTCTCTATGTATTTATTCTTCCCTCCAACTCCATCTCTCTATCCCTCCCTCTCTCCTCCTATCTCCCTCTCTCTCTTCCTTCCTCTCCTACCTCCCTCTCTCTCTTTTCCCTCTAATCCTTTCTCTTCCCCCATAACTCTCTCTTTCTCTCTCTCTCTGCCCTCCAATCCTCTCACTATCTCCATCCCTCTCTCCTCCTCTCCCCCCCCCCTCCATATTTATGTCTTCCTCTTCCTCGCGTACCCTTTTCTACCTCTCTCACTCCTCTCCCTCTCTCTCTTCATTCCTCCTCTCCCCTGTCCTTGTTTTATCCCCATCTCTCCCTTCTAACTCCCTCTATCTCTCCACCTCTATCACTCTATGTCTTTGTTCTTCCCTTCCATATATATCTAGAGTTAATATATATCATGATACATTAATGTATATAATAATATAGAAAAATTAATATTGTATTAATCCAAAGTTATTAAATATAATAATATTAATATGAATATTAGATTTAATAATAATCATATTATTATTAATATTTTGATATTAATATTAGGGATAATAATGGTTTTTTTGGCGTGATACTAATAATAATTTTTCCCATAGTTTTTGACCTATAGGACTCACCTAAATAAAACCTATTTTTGAGTGTTGATAAATATAAAGAGATTTATAGAGTAAATATAAAAAAATAGGTTTTATTTATTTACCATACCTCTTTTATTTACAATGGTATTTGGCCCATAGACTTGGTATATAATTAGATGTTGATTTATAATGATATTTGATATGTTTTTATATATTTATCATGTCTTTTTATACATCTTTTATATTGATTTATTTATTTACCACAGCTCTTTTATAAATATGGTATTTAGCCCATGGTATTAATAATAATTTGGCCCATGGTATTTGGCATATAGGCTTCACCTAAATAAAACTTCTTTTTTGACTTATTGTAAATATAAAGAGGTTTATGGAGTAAATATAAAAAGAGGCTTTATTTATTTAGTGGAACTAGTCAAATATAATTAGAAATCAACATCTACACTGAAATTAATTTTCATCTTTTTTCAGTGGAAATAGTAAATATCCATATTTATTTTCATCTTTTTTTCTATTGTTTTCTAATGCATAATGTTTTCTCGCCCTTTCCGGCTAGTAGATAATTGTTTCTATAGCGAGTGCTTTCATACAAAATTAAATTTGACAAATGATTAAAATCTACAATGTTAACCTATATGGATTTTTTATTCCATTAACTTCTGTAACTCTTTCTATGTCTATACGCAATTTAGAAGTAAAAGGCATTATTGAGTAATTTTATGAAGAATCAATTACGAAACACATTTTACAATCACTATCGATTTTTTTATTTTTTATTTTTAAATAAAAGTATGAAATTCAACGAATGTTTGCTTTGATCAAGTCTTGGCTCTACTCCTGGAAAATCTCTAGAGCTTGAAGAGCATTTAAAACTAACTCTTTTCCTCTCATCTAAATCTGTTTAAGTCTGTCTGTAATATAAGCAAGCAAATAGTGATAACAAACCGAATAGGGCACAAATCTCATGAACTTGCATCTGTGCAAATAACGAACTTTTGGTTGGGAATTGTAATGTAAAACACAAAAATCAAGTTTTTCAAATCTGTTTGTTTTGTTTTGTTAATATGCTGATATAAAGAATTTCAATGTGCTTTGGCATCAGTTTCTTCAATCCTAAACTCAAACCTGGATAAGCCTTACTATTCTGCAGCGGTGGGATGCCCTGGTGGATTTGTAGTCCTTCGACCATGTCCTCTCAACCATGGATTTGTAGTCCTTCTAGTTGAAAATAATTAATATTATTTTATATTAATGGAGAAATAGTTACATAAGTTGTAACGTATCTCCTTAGTTTAGGATTAGTTCCTAGAATTTAGGAGTTTGTTTGCAACTTCCTAATTCCTAGTAATGTACTTAATGATGTAATGTCTCATTCATGAATGTAGAGTAAACTCAGAGTGTTCTCTCTGTTTGAATGCAGTCTCCAGGTGCAGTACTCACCTGTGAGCTGCAACTCCTTCTTTTTCAATTCAGTGTCATTTTTTATCTTGGTATCGGAGCTCAGAGTAGGGACAACCTTAAATTTTTTTTAGGATGCATTATTGATTACAGAACCGTAGTGGCGGAAGAGCTTATAGAAGTTTTCGTAGATTCAGGTGGACTGCAGTAACACCTAAAACACAGGTCTCAGATGACTGATCATCTCTGAGCGGGAGAAAGGATTGGCGCGGTTTTTTCGCGAAAAGTCGCGCCATTGGCGCAGGTTTGAGGGATATAAGCGCGCTAGCGCGCCGAAATACGCTATTGGCGCGGAAGTACACGCAAAAATCGCGCCAGGGCTGGGACTCGCATGCATTTTGATTTGGGCGCAGATTTTTCGCATCAGAGAAGCGCCAACCTCTTTCTCTTTGGGAAGGTCCGCAATTTTTTGCAGATCGGCCCTGCTCGGTGGTGGCACATTCAAGTTCTGAATTTGCTCGGTGGTGGCAGACCGGACTTGCCCGGTGGTGGTACATTGAAGTTCCTGATTTGCTCGGTGGCAGCAGATCGGACTTGCCCGGTGGTGGCGCATTGAAGTTCCTGATTTGCTCGGTGGCAGCAGATCGGACTTGCCCGGAGGTGGCGCATTGAAGTTCCTGATTTGCTCGGTGGCAGCAGATCGGACTTGCCCGGTGGTGGCGCATTGAAGTTCCGAATTCGCTCGGTAGCAGCAGATTGGACTTGCCCGGTGGTGGCGCATTGAAGTTCCTGATTTTCTCGGTGGCAGCAGATCGGACTTGCCCGGTGGTGGCATATTAAAGGTACAATTTTTTTTTGAGAAAACAATGGTCAGGATCTAGTATGTGGTGATTTTTTTTAGTGTGTCCTGCAATTATTCAGTTGGGTAGAATTATTCATCAGAGGATCAGAAATTTTATCAGTCCAATATGAATAACAGTATAGAATCGTATCTCCACGAGTCTGGCAAACTCGATGGATCTAATTTCTCCAACTGGAAATTCAAGATACAGACTTTACTTGAAAGCGCAAATGTGTGGTCGATCGTTACAGGAAGTGAGCTGAGACCAGGATCAGCTGCACAAGAACAAGACTGGGATAAAAGGGAGACAAAAGCAAAGGTCATATTAAAGATGTCCGTCATGGACAATATTATCCCGCATATTAGAGACTGCAAATCGGCCACTGACATTTGGACGATGATTAAAAACCTATACCAGACACAGAATACAAACCGTGTCATGTCACTCAAAGGAAAATTGTTTGCGATGAAGATGGAGGAGAATGAGTCCTCTGTTGGATTCATTGCGAGAGTCAAAGACCTGAAGGACAGATTGGGAGATATCGGAGAGAAAGTTTCCGATTCGGATCTGGTCACGATCACGTTGAATGGAATGACAGATGAATACCAGATGTTTATCACTGGACTGGCTGCAAGGGAGAAAGCCCCTGCGTTTGAAGAACTGACAAGGATTCTGCTACAGGAACAAGAGCGACGACAAAATTTGAAATCGCAAAGCAATGACCTTGCTCTGATGGCGAAAAGGAGACAGTATAGAGGGAAGCAGCCACAGCAGCAATAGCAACCACAGCAGCAGCAGAGAGGAGCCAACACATTTCAGAAGAGACCGTTTAAAGGTATGTCTGCTAATAATTTTCCTAGCAAGAAATGTTTTTACTGTGGAAAACCTGGTCATCAGATTAAAGAGTGTTATAAGAGGCAGGCAGACGAAGTAAGAAACAAACAGAGAAAGCACAAAGGTTACTTCGTTGAGGAAGATGAGGATCAGAGCCACGAACTTCGATTATTTACAGCTGATTGTGCTCTTTCAGCTTCAAAGGGAGATGAGGACGACATATGGTATGTCGACTCTAATGCATCCTCACATATGACAGGTAAGAAGGAATGGTTTGAATGTCTTGAAGAAACTTCATGTGGGTTGAAAATCTATTTAAGGGATGATAGTTGATATGAGATCAAAGGATATGGTGACATTCCGGTAAAATTACCTAGCGGTAACATTAGACACCTTAAAAATGTATTGTATGTGCCCGGAATTAAGAAAAATTTGATCTCTGTCTCAATGATTACTGATCAGGACATGCAAGTTCAATTCTTTAAGACTAACTGTGTCATAAAGGATAGCCAGATGGAAACAGTTGCAACAGGAGTGCGCATGACATTCCGGTAAAATTACCTAGCGGTAACATTAGACACCTTAAAAATGTATTGTATGTGCCCGGAATTAAGAAAAATTTGATCTCTGTCTCAATGATTACTGATCAGGACATGCAAGTTCAATTCTTTAAGACTAACTATGTCATAAAGGATAGCCAGATGGAAACAGTTGCAACAGGAGTGCGCATGGGGAGCTTGTACAGATTAGACGTGAAAAGTATGACAAAGCAAGCAATGGTTGCAACTGGATCGACAGCTGAAAATCTCTGGCATCAGAGATTTGGCCATCTTAATTTGCAAGACCTCATCTTACTTCAGAGAAAAGGTATGGTTGATGGACTCCCTGTTTTCCATAATGTTAAGTTGGACTATGATGGATGTGCATTAGAGAAAATGCATAGAGAAGAGTTCCCTTTGCATGTTAATGGAAAAAAGAAAGAGATATCTTAGAACTGGTGCATACAGATATATGCGGACCTATGCAGACTAGGTCACTAAGAGGTGCATATTATTTTTTCTTATTTACAGATGATTGCACTAGGTTCTCATGGATATACTTTCTAAGTAAAAAGAGTCAGACCTTTCAGTATTTTAAAGAGTTTAAATCTATGGTAGAAAACCAGACAGGAAAAAGCATAAAAATTATCCGCTCAGATCAAGGGGGAGAATACAGGTTGGGAGAATTCATGAATTTCTATAAGCAGCATGGGATTATTCAACAGTTCACAGTGCCCCACACTCCTCAGTAGAATGGAGTGGCAGAACGAAAGAACATAACTCTTGTGGAGTGCGCAAGGAGCATGCTTCAAGGTAAGGGTCTTTCAAATGGTTTTTGGGCAGAAGCTATTAACACTGCTGTCTATTTAAAGAATAGGAGTCCTACTAGATGTCTAGGCTTCAAAACCCCTTTTGAAGCATTATTTGGATTCAAACCAGCAGTGAGTCATTTAATAATATTTGGGTCAAAAGCTTATGCTCATATACCTAAGGCAGATAGGAAGAAGTTAGATCCAAAAGCCTTGAAATGTATCTTTGTTGGATATGGCACTAAGTTCAAGGCATATAAGTTATTTAATCCTGTGACTCATAAGGTTTTTGCAAGCAGAGATGTCATATTTCATGAACAGGTTGAAGAAGGAAAGGATGACTCTAATAGTGATTGGCACATTCCATTGCTAATGGAAGAAAACAGTGAGGATGATGAAGTGCAGGAGCAGAAACAAGAAGAAGAAGTAACAGGTATTGTAAGCAATGATGCAAGCCCGGAGAAGGCTGAAATAGACAGATTTGAGGTAAGCCCTCTACCAAGGACATCAAGTAGGAAGACTCAATTACCATCTAGATTGAAAGACTATGCATTAATGACAAACATTTTAAACATTGTAGAACCTGCAAATTATGAAGAAGCAAGTAAATCTGATGCATGGAGGGCTGCAATGCATGAGGAAATTGAATCAATTAATAAAAACCATACTTGGGGTTTGGTTGAATTTCCTGAAGGTAAAACCCCCATAGGATGCAAATGGCTGTACAAACCTAAAATAAATGCAGATGGGAGTATAGAAAAACTTAAAGCTAGACTGGTAGCAAAGGGTTACTCACAGCAAGAGGGAATAGATTTCGATGACACCTTTGCTCCTGTAGCCAAATTAAACACCATTAGAATACTAATTTCCTTAGCAACAAAACATAAATGGCAGCTACACCAGCTAGATGTTAAGTCTGCATTTCTGAATGGTGACTTGAAAGAAGAAATTTATTTAGTTCAGCCTGAAGGTTTTGTGAAAAAGGGGCAAGAACATCTTGTTTGTAAATTGAAAAAGGCACTTTATGGTTTAAAACAAGCACCCAGGTCATGGTATGAGAAGATTGACTCATTTTTTGTACAACATGGCTTTCATAGGAGCTTGAATGATCCAAATCTGTATACCAAGTTTAATAAACAGAGGCAAATTATTTTGATTTCTTTGTATGTAGATGATATGATCATAATAGGGGATGCTAACAATCTGATCAAAGAAATCAAACAGCAGATGTCACAAGTGTTTGAGATGAAAGATCTCGAAAATCTACATTACTGCTTGGGATTGGAGGTATGGAGAGATTCTGGACAGACTTTTCTTACACAAGGGAAGTATGCCAGAAGCTTGCTGGAAAGGTTCAGAATGGAGCAGTGCAGATCAGCAGCAACACCATTGCAGCAGAACTTAAAGTTGAGCAGTGATGATGGTACTAAAGAGGTGGATGCCACTATGTATAGACAACTAGTTGGCAGTTTGATATATCTCACTACAACTAGACCAGATTTGGCATACTCTGTTAGTACATTGAGCCAGTTTATGTCAAAACCACTCGAAAGTCACTGGATCGCAGCAAAAAGTGTGTTGAGGTATCTTAGTGGTACTAGTAATTATGGTATTTTGTACACTGACACTTCTAATGTTACTCTAGCAGGTTTTTCAGATTCAGATTGGGCAGGTAACTTGGATGATCGAAGATCTATCACAGGTTACGCTTTCAGCATTGGATCCGGGGTCATAGCATGGAGCAGCAAAAAGAAAAGCACTGTAGCATTATCTTCATGTGAAGCTGAGTACCAAGCATTGTGTGCAGCCACATGTGAAGCTATCTGGTTGAGAAGACTTCTTAACGATGCAGGAGAAGAACAGAAAGAATCAACCATCATCAAAACTGACAACCAAAGTACCATCAAGCTTGCATACAATCCAGTCTTTCATAAAAATACCAAGCACATCGACACTCAGTTCCATTTTGTTCGAGAGAAACTACAGTCAAAAGAGATATTTGTTGAATATTGTAAAACTTGTGATAATATGGCTGATATTTTTACTAAGCCTCTTGCGCGTGTAAAGTTTGAATTGTTTAGAAGGATGCTAGGAGTTCAGGATAATCCTTTCTCCATTAAGGGGAGGAGTTGAAAATAATTAATATTATTTTATATTAATGGAGAAATGGTTACACAAGTTGTAACGTATCTCCTTAGTTTAGGATTAGTTCCTACAATTTAGGAGTTTGTTTGCAACTTCCTAATTCCTAGTAATGTACTTAATGATGTAATGTCTCATTCATGAATGTAGAGTAAACTCAGAGTGTTCTCTCTGTTTGAGTGCAGTCTCCAGGTGCAGTACTCACCTGTGAGCTGCAACTCCTTCTTTTTCAATTCAGTGTCATTTTTTATCTCTTCCACCATGTCTGTATTCTGTTGTTGGTGCGTATAATGGTGGATCAGCTGTTTTGATTGGCACTAGGTCTACTTTGATAGGCACTGGGGAAACTAAGCCAATTGGATTTGTTACTCGGATTTCAAGTGGATTAACTTGGTCAGCAGTTACTTATGCTTATGCTCGATCAAGCGTCTCTCGAAGGCGATATGCAATAGATTGATTTATTTATATGATTGTTAAAATTTATTTGTTAAGCCAACTCTTAATTTTTATTTTTTATTTTTTTTTTAAATTTAAAACTTAAGCCAACATTTTATATAAAAATGTGACATACTTGACATCTAGGTCAAATTAGGCTGTAGATACGCCTCTTGGCACAATTAGCACAATTATTATAGATTATTTTGTTAAAAAAAATATTTATTTTAAATATTGGGTTTTGGTAGCATTGCCTCTCTATTATCCATGGTCAAAAACAAGCCGTCAGTCTTTATTCAACGTTCCAAAGAGACACCGCATATAATTAGGATGGCCTTTACATTGTCTTGAAAGGACAACCTCGACCATAAATCCTCGTACCGTGAATGTACACCCAGCTAAGCATATATGAATTTCTACCTCAGGCTCCAGGTTATTGAAATCTTGCGAAGATCACAAAGCGAAGTAAAACTACACCAGTTATGCCCACAAACGAAGATGAGTAAACGGAAGTATATGCAGATTAATACTGAATATGTTATTGCATTTAACATATTTTATTGTACTTTTGAGCATCCATTTATAGATATTTGAAATACAATTTAATTTTTACTTTTTAACTCGTATGATAAAAATTGTATGAAGTTTAAACAAGCTTGGCTATATTTTATTTTAGATAATTTAATTGCCCCAAAGTATTTTTTCTTCAACTTCTTTACGTAAACTTTGAACTTAAAACTTGATGAAAGATACACCATACTCGATTCTATTTAATATTACATAAAAAAAGATTATGCTTTCACATATTTTAATAAAAAAATATAAAACCATTTTTATAAAAGATACAAATTTATAAAAGAATATATAAAAAGAAGAAGAGTTAATTTTAAAATCTAATTTTATTAAAAAACTAAAATATAAAACACTACATGCTAGACGCAACAGTGGTTTACAAGCCCTCCAGTTGCAACTATATACCACATTAAAATACCATAAAAAATGAGCTCAGCTAACGAGGAAAGGCACGTTAATGATTTGACCTTGGCAACTTCGGTGCTTGTGAATGAAATAAAACAAGCACTCCGGAAAAGGGTTGGTGAACGATTTGATATCACGACTCCGTCACACTGGTGCATGTCAATATATTTAAAATACAGCAACAGCAACGTGGACCTTTGAAAATGGTCAGCAAAGGTGAAACAGGACTGACATTACCCAACGCTTTCATATTCCGAAATACATGAGAGCGTCCAATGGACGGGCCCAATCATAAGTGGTTTGTGTTAATATAGTTGTGGGTCATCATATATTCCCTCTTATCTTTTCTTTAGTAGATTTTATTATTTTAAACATTTTTAATGGCTAAATAGCACAAGCCCTTTTGTTTTATTCCTAGTCTTTTTCCAAACCATACATGATAGTGATGAATATTTTAGATCGGTTCACTAGAAAATCTTAATTATATCAAAAGATGTATTAATTTTAAAAGCGATACAAGGCCTTTTGTTTTATTCTTAGTCTTTTTCCAAACCATACATGATAGTGATGAATATTTTAGATAGGTTCGCTAGAAAATCTTGGTTATATCAGAAGATGTATTAATTTTAAAAGCGATACAAGATAAAATGTTGTCTAATCCAAAAATGTATTAATTTTAAAATCCATACAAGATAAAATGTTGTTTAAAGAATTAAATTAGAAAACACATGCAAAAAATAGGCCTTTCAAGGCCTAAAATGTTGTTTAAGGAATCAAATTAAAAAACATATATGTCAAAAATGGGCCTTTCAAGGCTTTCATAAAAGATAAAGAAATTATTTACTATAAACCAAATATATAGCAAAATGTAATTGGCCAAGAGGATGGATCTAAATCAGTTGTTGCAACATGAGTTGCCTTCTTGTTTCGACATAGTGAGCAACCAATAGTAGGAGGGATGTAAAGGTGTTTCTCAACGCAATTATCTCATACCCTCGGAGTGTACACTCGAGTTAAGGTGTGTCTAGTCCTCTAGACCTATGGCACCGATAAGTGTTATCGCACTGGTGGTGACGAACATACGACTACTACATTCAAACTACGCCTCTAGCACTTATACTTCCTAACGTGTGAGAATTTGTATGTTAGAAGAATTAAAATTCAAGCAACAAACACAAGCATAATGAACAATTAACATGCACATCAATATTCAACATCTAATGTAAATGTTGGAATAATTTCACAATTATAAACATCATCACACAACACTTCACATCGCATAAGAAATGTGACAACATATTTGTATTAAACTTATTCTTCATACATGTCTTGAAATCTTTACATCAAAATTGGTTGATGCCCTAATCACAATTAACATACCACGAAATCCATGCCTCTCAATAAATTAACCACGTCTCACAACAAAACCCAACCAAAATTTCTTGTCTTCATTCCAAGTCACCCTCACACAGTCTAGTCATTCCAAGACTTTGTTCGCATGAAATGCAATATTAGGTTGGCTTGGCTCACCTCTATCATGCAGCAGGGAGAGTTCTCCCAAAATCTCAATCCATTCCTAAATGCTATAGTGCTTCTCTACCTTTTTTTGGCTTGTCTTTGTTCCAACACGTCTTCATTCATGCCTTTCATGCTTGCTCCACCCTCAACCGAGTTACTCCTCTACTCCTCCTCTTATATATATGAAACCATCATGCTAATAATGTGTTTTGTTTAGGGTGATGCTTCATTCTGCCTCATCATGCAATAATTCCAAAATTTGAGGTCGAGATGGCCAGTTCTGCTTCAACTAGTCTCAGACGTACTCACACCGTGCGCACTTGTTCTGTCATTCCACCTGGGTATTTCAAGCATATTCCTTTCGTAGTTCCATCTGGTCAGGTCAGGCACATTCACTCCACTTCAAGTGCCTTTCTCAAATTGGTGCCTTTGGTCCAACTCGGGCATCACAAGACCACATGGGCATGGTTATATCGACTCAAGTGATCCAAGATAAGGGTGCACCTTGGGCGCACTCATGCACAACTTGTGCCTTGTTTCTCATCTCAAGTGGGTGTGTCTTATTCTCAAGCACCAAATTTCAGTCGCCCTTCATCTCTCCATGATCCAATACCCAAATTGTCACAAATATCATCATAAAATGTGTTATTGATCTCTTTCCTTCCAACTCAGCTTATCTAGATCATGTTTTCTATAAGCGTTCAAGCTCAAGGGCTTAATATCCTCCCCTAATAACAAATTTTTTCACCATCGATAACAAAACTCCGGTGCAAAACTAACCATCACCAAATGCACTACATCCTCAAGAATATTATTCATCAAAATAACACATCATTCCATCAAATAACCTCCCAACTACATGAAACCATATGAAGAAATCTCATCTTTGACGTAACTTAACTTTGTAACTCTACAAATTCTCTTGTAGAAATGCCATGTGTTGCGTCCCCTCATGTCATTGGCTAATAAAGTTGTTAATATGATTACAGTGCCAACTCCACAACAACTCGCATCACTCGAATATCTTGCAAACACCATCACATCCCTTCATGACATTGAAACATCTCCACACATAGATATCTCAACATCTCAAATATCCAATTTTCTCATAAGTAAGTACCCATACTAATCTCTCCACATCGCATGGAACTTGTGAAAATGAGATACAGATAAGGATCCAATCTCCAATATACGTACAAAGAAGATGAAGTGGGGTGTCATTTTTTACTACCGCTCCACACTCCAACTTTACCTCCCAAAGGTGTATGTTGCTCTCTTGAACATGCTCCAGTTGATCCTAGAAATGGTCGACCTACTCCTGGAATGAACCCTCCATGCTTCTCTACAATGTGTCTTAGAAAATAGGGATAGGAACCCATCCTACCCTCACTCTCCTCAATCAATATCTCCAATATATCCATCAATATATCCATCAATATAGGAACCCATCAATATATCCTTCTAGCTCCATCATAATTAACCTCAAGGTTATCCTTAATCAACTCACCCTCCCCATCATATGTGTCAACAAATTTAACATACTCATATATCTGTGTCTCAGCATCAACCATATTAGGTCTCCTAGAAGGACTCGAAACCGTATCTTGAAAGAGTTGTAGCGTGGCAGTATATGAAAGCACATAGCCTGGTGCAAAGCCTAGTAGGAAGGAACAAAGAAAGACATTAGTAAAGCCTCCTGCTAGTGGTTCTTAATAAACAGGTGCTTCAACCTTCTCTGGGACTGGATATACTGCTATTGGTGTTGTTAGCTTTGAATTTACCCTAGCCTACGCTCTTGCATCCCTAGTCTTTGCTACTGTTGTATCTCTATCTTGATCTATATCTACCTTTAGCTTAGATAGCTACCCTTTCTACTGATTCTTAATATGCTTACTCAACATAAGAAACTAGCTTTGCTACTCCGACAACCCCCCTATATTTTGGCTCTGCTCCTAGGTCTTGATCTGTATTTGGGTATATATCTGCTAGGTCAACTAGTACCGAGTCTCGCTCATGAAGGGATGGATCTTGAACAGGCTAAGTTATGGCTGTTGATGCCTCTCCTACTGGTGGTTGTTCGAGGTCTTGATCTGATGGATTAATTCGATCAACTAGCTTTGTTGCTACTTACCTTTCTACTGGTGATGCTTATATACATGATTATGATGCTACCTATGCTACTGATGGCTTAGATGATGGTCCTATCTTTTATACTTTTACTCATGTATTTGCTACTCGTGCTGTTGGATATGTTGATTTTACTGGTACGAGTATTGAATATACTACTAGGTTAGCAGGTAGTAGGTCAAGCTAAGATCTATATATGGATATGGTTAATATGGTAGTGGATAAGATGCAAGTTCTGATGGATAATGAAGATATGGCTAGCTCTCGTATCAACCTCTTAACCATTTCAATTCAAGGGGCTTCAACTAGATCAAGAGATGGAAACCGTAAGGGATCGAGCGAGAGGTGGGAACAACCATAAGGTATCGTAATTGAAGGGTAACTATTGCATCATTTTCGTGTTAAATACACCTCGTATTGCACCTAAAGAAATCAAATACTAGTGCAAGAAACCTTACCAGCATACAGAGATTGATTGAACCAACCATCCAACCTAGCTTAACTTACAAGCCATATTGAAAGCTACTTACCCCCATACTCATACCCATCAATAGACGCATACCATACATACAAGCTAGCTATCCTTATTACTAGAACTACTACCATCCTTATTACTAGACCTACTCACAAGAGCTATTCTCCCTAGCTAACTCAACCAACCCAATCAAACAGACATACACTTAGTTTTTTATGGATTTAGATTCAACATGGTGGAAAATATTATTGGCTAATATATTTACATTAGGATAAAAATGATTGTCTATCTAATGGTTAGGAGGTAGGGAGAAATAATATAAAGGAAGCTCACTTTATATGTAACAAGTCGGTTATGGTCAATTTGTTGAAAACTTTGACTAAAAATATGCATATTGCTATATAAAAATCTCAAAATCAATTTCCTTTATCCCCAATTATATATTATTTATTATTAGTATGAATAAGGGCTTAGAAATGGCCAAAAGTGTAAGCTTTCAATCTGTAGACTGAAGAAGGCAATATGGTAGCAATTCAACATTATATATACATATGCATGAACAGAAGCATAAAACCCCAAATGATGGAATAAAACTCCCAAGATGGGGAAGGTTAGGAGCATTATAAATGAAATCTAAAATAATTTCTAAATAGGCATTACAATACAACAAGATAAATTACATTTATTTTCTAACTACAATGCATTAATGTGCATTTATTACAATTTCATAATAGTTCTCTTCAACATCTTATTCTAAAAACTCATCCCTCTTTCTCAAAATTAGAAATACACAGTTATCTCAAGACACTCGTTGACTTAATAACTCACATAATTTATGGCACTACATGAATCATGACACACCTGTCATATTATAACTTCCAACACCCCCTATTAATGTGAAGGTTATAAGCGATAGCGATCCTTCCAACCAAGAAAGTAGCAGCTATGATCTGGGGCTTCCACCACCCCACCCTATTTGGTTCGAAGCTTTTTGATCCTTCCAACGAAGAAAGTAGCAGCTATGATCTGGGGCGTCCACCAACCCACCCTATTTGGTTCGAAGCTTTTCTCCTTTTTCAGTAGTTTGATTACAAGGGTAACTATAGAACCCCTGACTTGTCCTGCCCTTACCAGAACTAACTTGACGGTTCCTTGACCAGGACTTATCTCATCGTCTGGAGGAAACTTGGAATGGTGGAGTTAGGGTAATAGGTGAAATGACCCAGATAAAAGTTGATATCACTCTTATGAATAAAGGGCTTCATTATAACTAGAAGTATGAATAAGGGGCTTCATTATGAATAAGGAGCAGTTAGAGAGAAATGCTAGTAAGAAATTTCTTATCAACTATGATAATTGATTATTATAAATTATTTTGATAAAAAAAATATTTATTTTAAATACTGGGTTTTGCTGGCATTGTCTCTTTATTATCCATTGTCAAAAAGAAGCTGCCAATCTTTCCCAAAATAAATCATTTTCTTCAACTTGTCTACATGAAATTTGCACGTAAAAGTTGATGAAAAACACACCACACTCAATTCTATTTAATATTAAGTAAAAGTTGCGTTTTTACATATTTTAATAAAAATTATAAAACCATTTCTATAAAATACTACAAATTTATAAAAAGATATATAAAAAAGTTAAATATTAAAATCTAATTTTATTAAAAAACCAAAATGACTTGAAATTGCTTTCACTATATGCTACACGCAACAGTGGTTTACAAGCCCTCCAGTAGCAACTATATACCACATTAAAATACCATAAAAAAATGAGCTCGGCGAACGAGAAAAGGCACGTGAATGGTTTGACCTTGGAAACGTCGGTGCGTTTGAATGAAATAAAACAAGCACTCCGGAAAAGGGTAGGTGAAGGATTCGATCTCACGACTCCGTCGCACTGGGTGCATGTCAAGTAGGTGAAGGATTCGATCTCACGACTCCGTCAGACTGGGTGCATGTCAATATATTTAAAATACAGTGTGACCTTTGAAAATGGTCAGCAAAGGTAAAAGAGGACCGGCCCAATCATCAGTGGACATTACCCAACGCTTCCATATTCCGAAATACATGGGAGCGTCCAAGCTGCCCATGAATATATGACGTCTTTGTTTTTGCTTCGTCTTTTTCCAAACCATACATGATAGTGATGAATATTTTCGATAGGTTCACTCGAAAAGCTTAACTATATCTAAAAATGTATTTATTTTAAAAGCTATAGAAGACAAAATGTTGTTTAAAGAATCAAATTAAAAAACACAGTTAAAAAATAAGCCTTTCAAGGTCTTGACAAAAAAACAAAGAAATCATTCACTATAAATTAAATATATAGCAAAATGTAATTTGGCAAGAGGATGGCTCTAAATTAGTTGTTGCAACATGAATTGGCTCCTTGTTGCTACATACTGGACAACCAATAGTAGGAGGGGTGTAAAGGTGCTTCTCAATGTGATTTTGGCATGCCTTCAGAGTGTACACTCGAGTTAAGGTGTGTCTAGTCCTCTAGATGTGTGGCACCAATAAGTTTTATCGCAATTTTTGTGACCGACTTATGACTACTACATTCGAGCTGCGATTCTATCACTTATACTTCTTAACGTGTGAGAATTTGTATGTTAGAAAAATTAAAATTCAAACAACAAACACAAGTATAATCACCAATTAACATCCACATCAACATTCAACATCTAATGTAAATGTTGCAATAATTTCACAATTATAAACATCACCACATGACACTTTACCTACTCACAATTAACATACCACAAAATCTATGCCTCTCAATTCATTAACAATGTCTGAAAACAAAACCCAACCAAAATTTCTTGTCTTCATTCCATGTCACCCTCACATGGTCTAGTCATTCCAAGACTTTGTTCGCATGACATGCAATTGTAGGTTGGCTTGGTTCACCTCGATCATGCAACAGAGAGAGTTCTCCCAACTCTCAGTCCATTCCTAAATGCTACAGTTCTTCTCTGCCTTTTTGTGGGCTTGTCTTTGTTCCAACACGTCTTCGTTCATACCTTTCATGCTTGGTCCACCCTGACCCGAGATACTCCTCTACTCCTTTTTCTCTTATATATATGAACCCATCGTGCTAATGAGGTTTTTTGTTCAAGGTGATGCTTCATTCTGCCTCATCATTCAAGAATTCCCAAGTTTGAGGCTGAGATGGTTGGTTTTGCTTCGACTAGTCTCAGGTGTACTCATAGCGCGCACACTCGTTCCATCATTCCACCTAGGTATTTCAAGAATATTCCTTCCATAGTTCCACTTGGTCAGGTTAGGCACATTCACTCTGCTTCAAGCACCTTGCTCAAGTTGGTGCCTTTGGTCCAACTTGGGCATCACAAAACCACAGGGGCATGGTTATGTTGACTCAGGTGATCCAATATAAGGGTGCACCTTGGGCACACTCATGCAAAACTTGTGCCTCCTTTCTCATCTCAAGTGGGTGTGCTTTATTCTTAGGCACCAAATTCTAGTCGCCATTAATCTCTCCATCCTCAAATACCCAAATTGTCAGAAATATTGTCATAAGATGTCTTATGGCTCTCTTTCCTCCCACCACATCATATCTAGATCATGTTTCTTGTTAGCGTTCAAGCTCAAGGGCTTAATATCCTCCCCTACTAAGAAATTTTGTCACCATCAACAAGAAACCTCTCTTGGAAAACTATCCATCACCAAATGTACTACATCCTCAAGAATATTATTCATCAAAATAACACGTCTTTCCAGAAAATAACCTTCCAACTACATGAATCCATATGAATAAAGCTCATCTTTGACATAACTCAACTCTGTAAATATGAAAATTCTCTTGTAGGAATGCTCTATAATCAACTCACCCTCCTCATCATATATGTCAACAAATTTAACATAATCATATATCTATGTCTCAACATCAACCATATTAGGTCTCCTAGAAAGACTCAAAACCCTCTCTTCCAACTTAGTCACCACCTCTACCTGTTGTAGAAGAGTAGAATCTACATAATTCAACCTCCTCACAATCTCATCAACATGTTTCCTCACCCTCGCAGGAATGACTATCATCCTCGCATCACTGTCTAAAATAACTTGTATAGTCAGAACAATCATAGGTTCCACTCCTGAAATAATGAATAATTGCACTAATGTGATAAAGGCAAAACTCTCTCTTTGATTACAAATTCCTGGCCCAATACAACATCATAATCATAAAAATGAATAATGGTGAATTCAAGCTTCCCATTCCAATGTCCAATATGTAGTGTAACATCTCTAATAATCTCAATGACTTTCCTATCATTAATATTCATATCCCTCAAGGAAAAACGGACTAGAATAATATGCATAC
This sequence comes from Pinus albicaulis, assembly GCA_034641835.2. Lineage (NCBI taxonomy): Eukaryota > Viridiplantae > Streptophyta > Pinopsida > Pinales > Pinaceae > Pinus > Pinus albicaulis. The sequence continues at coordinate 1,326,993,608 of CM076579.1, forward strand.
TTAATCTCCTCGCTACATCCTCCTTCAAGGAGTTATGAGAAGCATCACTATCTACCAAATCAATATATTCTCTCCCACCTACACATATACTCACATAGCTAAACTTATTCCTACACCAATCATGCTTTGGAGTAGACTCCTTCAATGGAGTCCCACCCAAAACATGCATCACTCCTACATTTGACTTCTCTTCTTGCTACAACACACATATTTTCTACTTACATAGAAAATTCTCTCTCATATGTTATTCTCCACACAACCAACATGAAAGATATTTCTTCTACTTCCCCAATTTTTTTCTTCTTTGGCCTATGTTCCTTTAATTACTTCCATTTTCCTTTGTTTGTCTTCTTCTTGCATTTAGCACCACCCTAATATTTCCCTCTTAACTTCCCATTTTCATGGAAATAGCGGAGCTTATATGTTGTGGCAATAGCTTCTACAAGAATCTGAACATTCTTTATTCTCACTTCTCTTTGTGCCCATGATTGTAATCCTTTTGTGAAGTTAAATAACATATATCCATCTAACATATCATTAATCTCCCATACATGTCTAGAATTATGAAGTATGTAGCTCAAAATGCTGGAAGTCCACCTCAAGATCCTCCAATTAGTTCTTACATTCTAACTCTAATCTCTTCATCTAAATTTCATGTACAAGGTTCCTTTATCTCTGTCCATGTAGCGATGTCATTGTGGATGTGACCAACAATAAACTCTTCAGCCCTGCAACACTACAATTTCGCATTCCCTATCACACATGTAGCAACAAGTCTCAGCTAGTATTCATATAGGCGCGTACTCAGTTGTCCAATATAAGACTCCATATCCCAAAATAAATTTTCAATCACTTCTGCAGCTATAGTATCGTTTTACATCTCTGGTTCCTTCCCCTACACCTTCACTAAAGAACTACATTAACCTTACGTAACTACTTTCTTCAATATCACAATCATATTTGATTACTCAAGGACCAATGATACAATTTATCCAAACAACACCTCGAACTGATATATTCATCTTCCATTGATCTCAACCTTGTCAACTACCTGATGCATCAAATAAAATAAGAGAGAAACACTCCTCAAAAACTACATAACTTTTCTCTTAGACTCCATTAATTTGAGTTATCCTCAAATCACTTGTCACATTAGGAACACTGTACCAAACTACCTTCATCTTCTTTCAACCTACTTTAGCTCTGATCTCTTCTTTGATACCAACTTTTAAGGGAAGGTGATGGACTTCACTCTAATACCACTTGTCACATTAGCGAAATTGTGGTGAACAACTCCAAACTGTCCTCAATTATGTGCTTTTTCAGCTTTGAAACCAACTTCTAAGGGAAGGTGGTGGAAATTATTCTAATACCGTCTATCACACTCCTAGTGCATATACTTTAGTTAAGGCACATCAAATCCTCTAGACATGCAACACCATCAAGGTTTATCTCAGTGTTTATGACCAACGTACGACTATTATTTATGGACTATGCGTCTGGCACTTATACTTATTAACATGTGATATTTTTTATATCAGAAGAATTAACATTCAATAATCAAACATGTTGAAAGTCCAACAACAAATTGCAACACACACACTACAGTGGGACCACAGTTCCAAGCGATACATTAGTGTGAAGGCCAATTTAATTAAATAAATTGGTGCAATGTCTAATTTATTTTTCCCTTAATTAAATTGGATAATAAAATGTAATATTATTTCATAATCACTTGTAATAGTTAGTTGAGTGTGATAAACTTAGTTATCTCATGAATTTCGAGTTGATGGTGGTTGGTGAGGCATGAAGAATGATTATATTATTTAAGGATTTCAAGTTGCAGTTAGTTCATTAATTTAATGCATGAGTAATTAGTTAACTCAGTTGGGTGAGTTAAATTTAGTTGAACTAGTTGTAACTGTTTGTTGCACTAGTGAGAGATAAAGTGAATTAAATCATATTTAATTCACAATCAGTGATCTGCCATGCCACTGATGAATTACTATTAAAATTTGCATGCATGTTAGCTCATGTGGAGACCTAGTTGAGACAAAGGTTAAAGAGATGTTAACTATCAATTGGATGATTAGTAGGTTCCTCGCAAGCAACCTGACATCCATTGGATTTCCCATGATCCTTGTTCAGTTTTCGAAGGTTGAAATTACTAAATAATATGGATTGCATTCCACATCAATTGTTCAAGAAAGGTAGGCTGATTAGAGGTTCAAAATTGGCTAGGTGTTGGTCGATTTTGTCTAGGTCAGTGTGAGACAAATGTGAGAGTGCATGAGACTCTTATGAGAAAAGTGCATTGCAATTGTGTCATGATTCCATGGTGAATATACAATATAATATAGAGGGTTTTTGAGCAGCAATATTTCCCCAGGAAATTATCTATGTTGTCGTTTGATTTTATTCTTTATTTACTTCTTGTGATTGGTGATCGTGCTTGTTTCCGCAATTGATTTGTAGAAGGATTCAATATCTAGATTTAGTGCATTGCTTGATTGGATTGTATCCATTGATATGCATATGTTTTTATAATTTATACATGGTATCACAGCACAAGAAATCACTTTAGTGGATAAGAAGTTGAGTTTGTGACTGAATAGAATTCAAATTTGTAAAAGTATTCTTGGTGTGATAGACAGATTAGGATCGAAATGGATTTCAATGGGTTGAGATTGGAGTATGCACTTGAGGGCAGTTTCAATTATATTGCATGGAAAGATAGGATGGAAGCAGTACTGGATGACAATGGGATGAAAGAACTCATTGATATGACATTCCCAAACCCATTGTAGCAGATGCTGCAAATCTTGATGCTTGGAAAAATAAGTTTGAAAAGGCAAGGAGGATCTCACTGGAGGGAGTAAGAGATCAAATTGTCTCAAGTATCCATGGAAAAGTGACACCATATGCAATGTGTAGAGCTATTATATACCTATTTTATAGAAACAGTGATCATAGAAAATTGGCACTGAAGGACAAGCTCAGGAAAGTCAAAATGGAGAAAGGTGACACCATTCTGAAATATTTAACAAAGTTTGTCCAATGCTAGGATGAGCTTGGGAGCATCAGAATTACTTTTGTGGATGATTACTTGGTGAGCCTATCTATTCTAGGACTTCCCAAGAGTTGTCATAGTTATCAGGACTCTGTCAATGGGAGGGAGAAGCTACCAGATTGGGAACGAATTTTGTTGGATTTGGTGCAAGAAGAATTCAGGTGGAATACAAGGGATGGATCTTCATCTAAAATAGATGATGAAGAAAATTGTGCTTTGTCTTCCAAGGTGAATAAAGGGAAAGGAAAGAAATTCCATTCGAAATCTAAGTCTAACAAAGATTTCAAGAAGCACGACATGTCTAGAGTGATTTTTTTTCACTATCATGAGCATGGACATTATGCCACTAATTTTCCACAAAATAAGAAGAAAAATAAGGCTTCGAGATCTGCAGCTAGAGGGGCTTTGGACTTGCAATTTGAGCTTGAATTCTTACTCATTTCGTCCATGGTGTCAAGTGCAATGGGATCAGTGTGGTACTTGGATAGTGGTGCATCCTTTCACATGATGGGAGACAAAGAACATTCTAGTAGTTTGGAGGAGAAGGAACTCCATATGCATATTGAAATGGGTGATAACGAGCAGTACAGTGATACTGGGATAGGTACAGTTACCTTCTAGAGATATTCAGGTAAACCCTTCTTATTAAAATGTGTAATGCATGTACCAGACTTTAAGAAAAAATTAGTTTTAGTCACAATGTTGGAGGATAGAGGCTATGATGTTGTTTTTAGTGAAGGAAAAAATTTCCTTCAACACAAAGCAATAAGACAAGCCAAGAAGATTGGGATTCGTGTGAAGAATCTCTATAAAATTGATGTAGATGGTTGTGAAACATTTATGGGTAAGGCGGGAAAAGTGGTGAGTTAGGATGAGGGTGATTTATGGCATAGGATATTGGGCCATCTACACCATGGAGCCTTGAAGGTCATGCAGAAGATTTATACATGTCTTCCTAAGGGTACTCTTGAGCAGTTAGACACATGCAAGCGATGTACTATGGGGAAGTATGCAAAGGCTACTTTTCATGAGAAGGTGAACTGAGCTTCATAAATCCTTGAGATATTTCACTCAGACGTGTGTGGACCATTATCTACTGCTTCGACAGCAAAGCATAAGTGCTATGTAATCTTTGTTGATGATTTTTCTACAAAGTGTTGGATCTACTTCATGCAGAAGAAAGATCATATGTTCTCAAAATTTCCTGACTTCAAAGCGCTGGTGAAGAAATACACGTTGAAGCATGTGAAGGATCTTATGAGCGAAAATGGTGGTAATTACATATCCAATGAATTCAAGAAATTCTATAGAAAAGAAGGAATTCATAGAGATTTGATTGTTCCTCATAACCCATAGCAAAATGGGGTCGCATAAAGAAAGAATAGAACAATTGTGGGTGCAACATGACTGATGTTGCATGATCAGGGCCTACCATTTCATCTGTGGGGGGAGGCATGCAACAAAGAGGTATTTAAGCAAAACCATATTCCTCATCGAATATTTGGCATGAGTAAAACAGAGGAGGAGTTTTCTGGTAAGAAACCTGATGTTTCATATTTTAAAATTGTTAGCTCATATTTTTATGTGCATGTGACCAAAGATGCTAGGAAGAAGCTCGAACCAACAACTGAGATTGGGATATTTTTGGGGTACAATAATACTCCCCACAACTATCTGGGGTATTTTCCAAACAACAAGATGATTGTTGTGAGACGGGATATACAATTTGATGAGGAGAAATCCATGCGATTGTCCCTCTAGAGGGAGCTGGATTTGCATGCATATGAGGATCTTTTGGTTCCAAAGAGTTAACCTCAAGATGTGGAGAAGCCACATGCGAAGGATAATGGAGCAGTAGAAAAAACTCATGTAGAGACATCCACCAGAAAACTGATATATTGAGACTTGATGCTACAAAGCATGTAGGAGAACCTACTTCATTCCGCAGACAGAGACAGTCTCCAAACAAGTTTACTGGATACATGGGTCTTATGAGCAAGTGTATTTTGACAGAACCATCTTCCTTTGAGCAAGCAGTGTAGCAACCAATTTTGGTTTATTCTATGGGAGAGGAGTATGAATCCATCATCAAGAAAAATGCATGGGAATTTGTCCCAAAGTCGGTCGTAAAATTAGTGGTTGGATCTAGATGGATTTATAAGCTGAAGCATGAAGCAGATGGAAGTTGGAGAAGTACAAGGACAGATCTGTGGCTCGGGGATTCTAACAAGTTGAGGGGATTGACTATGAGGATACTTTCACACCAGTGGCGAGGTAATCATCCATTAGATCTATCCTTGCACTCTCAATGCAGATGGGGTGGCGCATTCATCAGATGGATGTGAAAATTGCATTTCTCAATAGATTTATTAACTTGGAAGAAGTGTACAAAGAGTAGCCAGAAGGTTTCGAGATCTTTGACAGCGAGTCACACGTTTTCTGACTCAAGAGAGCACTGTATGAGCTGAAGAAACCACCTTATGCTAGGTACACTTGGATTGGAAACTATTTCATCCGTTTGGGCTTCACCAAAAGTGAAGCAGATGCAAACCTGTACCAGATTGTGGCTGATGGAAAGCTCCTGATTATCATACATTATGTTGATCATATAATTTTAACAGGTGATGAGAAGCAGGTAACTTCTTGCAAGGAGGATCTTGCAATGGGAGTTCGAAATGAAGGACATGGGATTCCTTCACTATTTCCTTGGTTCGGAAATATGGCAACGGGATGGTGAACTATTTGTTTCTCAAGGCAAGTATGCCCAAGAGATTGTTGGTAAGTTTCACATGGAGATTTGTAAACCCATGGATACTCCTCTTCCATGAAAGAGGATGTTACTTCAAGAGAAGTAGTGGATGCTACTATCAACACGTAGCTAGAGGGTTCATTGATGTACTTGGTGAATGCCAGACCAGACATTCTCTAGGGAGTTAACTAGCTGAGTCAAGCTATGGTTAAGCTAACCAAGCTGTTCTGGAAGGCGGGGAAGGATGTCTTGAGACATCTCAGGGGCACTACAGAGTATGGATTATGGTACAAATGGATAGAGGGAGTGAAGCTTCAAGGCTTCACAGATGCATATTGGGTAGGCAATCCATCAGACAGAAAGAGAACATCATGATGGATCTTCAGCATAGGATTGACAAAATTTTATTGGTAAAGCAGGAAGAAGTGATCTATGGCACTCAGTTCAGTTGAGGCAAAGTACATGGTATCAAGTCAGGCTGCATGTGAGGCTATATGGATGAGAAATATCCTGGCTGGGTTGTTTGGTTTTGAGATGGATCCAACTGTGATATATTGTGATAACCAGAGTTTCATTAAACTCTCGATTAATCCAATATTACATGATAGGTACAAGAGCATAGACATTTGGTACCACCATCTCATAGAATTTTTTTAGAGCCGCATTATGTTACTTCAGTACATTCCCACGCAGGATCAAGATGCCTATATTCTAACGAAGGCGCTCGATAGAAGAAAATTCAAATACCATAGATGCAGGATCGACGTTGCAGACAATCTCTTTCTTGTTGAGAGGGAGTGTTGAAAGTCCAACAAGGAATTGTAGCACACACACTAGTCTGGACCATAGGTCGTAGAGATAAATTAGTATGAAGGCCAATTTAATTAAATAAAGTGGTGCAGTGCCTAATTTAATTTTCACTTAATTAAATTAGACAATAAAATGTAATATTATCTCATAATCACATATAATAGTTGACTGAGTGTGATAAAATCTCTTAGATCATGAATTTCGAGTTGAGGGTGGTTGGTGAGGCATGCAGAATGATTCTATTAGTTATGGAGTCCGAGTTGCAATTACTGCATTAGTTTAATGCATGAGTAATCAGTTAACTCAGTTAGGTGAGTTAAAGACAGTTGAACTAGTTGTAACTGTTTGTTACAGTACTGAGAGATCAAGTGAATTAAATCATACTTAAATCACAATCAGTGATCTACCATGCAACTGATGATTTACTATTAATATTTGCATGCATGTCAGTTCCAATGGAGACCTAGTTGAGACAAAGGTTAAATGGATGTTAACTATCATTTGTGTGATTAGTAGCTTTCCCGCATGCAACAAGTCATCCATTATATTTCCCATGATCCTTGCATAGTTTTGGAAGGCTGAAATTCCTAAAGAATAGGGATTTCATTCCACATGAATTGTGCAAGCAAGGAAGGTAGATTAGAGGCTAGGAATTGGCTAAGTGTTGGTTGATTTTATTCGATTCAGTGTGAAAGAGGTGTGAGAGTGTATGAGACTCTTGTGAGAAGACTGCATTGTAATTGTTTCATGATTCCATGGTGAATATAAAATAGAAGATAGAGGGGTTTTGAGCAGAAATATTTCCTAGGGAAATTATCTCTGTTGTGGTTTGATTTGATTCCGTCTTTACTTTTTTTGATTGGCGATCGTATTTATTTTCCGCAATTGATTTGTAGAAGGATTCAATATCTAGATTTATTACATTGCTTGATCAGATTGAATCCATTGATATACATATGTTTGTATAATTTCTACAAAATAATGTAAATTTAACTCCCAATTAACATCCACATTAGCATTCGACATATAATGTAAATGTTGTAATAATATCACAATTATAAACATCACAATATGACACTTTTCATCACATAATATAAGTGACAAAACATATGTGCACAACCTCTTATTTTCTAAATTTATTTTAATATTTACATCATAATTGGACCATGGAATAATCACAATTTATATACCACATAACCCAATCCCCTTGGCTCATCAACCAAGTCTTAAAAAGACAATAACAAAAAAAAATTCCATCTTTGCATGGTAGAGTTGTTCACAAGTCGTGTGAGTTAGTTTTGTCATTACAAGACTTTGTTTGCATGACATACAACCTTTGATTAATTTCTTTTCTATCCTATACCGTGTGGTAGAGTGAGCCCTCCCAAACTCTTTATTTGTTCCTAGATGTTGTGATTCTTATTTTTCTTTCTTTGTGTTTTCGTTCATTCTTGCACCTCTTCATTCATGCCCTTCATGATTGCTCTTGCCTAAACTCATTTAATCCCACACTAAATTGTCAATTAGATATAAAGGAACCCTCGTGTTGATCGAGTGGGCCATGCAAGAGCACACGTCATTCCACCTCATCATGCAAGAAACACCAAATTTGAGGTTGGGATGACTAATTCTACTCCAACTAGTCTCAGACATACTCATATATGGCATGATCATTCTATTTGGTTGTGGTTTTTCAATTATTCCACATGGGAAAACTTGTTTCACTTGGGAATATTGGGAATTTTCGTTCTTCCATTCCTCGTGGGTGCATTGGGCACATTCATTCCACTTTAGGTACCTCTTTTAAGAAGGTGCCTTTCATCCAAATCAAGCACTCTAGGGCTAGATGGGTGCAATCATGCCAACGCAAGTGCCAAGGTAGGGAAATGCCTTGGGCCGGCTTGTATACCACTTATGCCTCTAGTTCTCTTATCATAGGTGGACATATTTCACGATCAAGTGATTAATTTTGTGTGTTCTTCGTCTCTTCATGCTACAATAACAAGTATTCTCAGAAAATGTGCAATGGTGTTTTTTCCTTGTGACTCATATCATATAACTTATGTCATTTGTGATCATTCAAGATCAACGTTCTAATAGCTCCAATTAGTGATCTAGGTTCGTCATGTACCAAATTAGGTGTTCCATGGAGAGGAGGAGGTCCATTTGATTTCCGATCCTATCCAACAAGTTTTTTTATGAATGAATGGTTCATGTGCTAGTAAAGGTCCATTTTGTACACATATTGATTATATCATCCACCTATGTGACCTACATCAAAAAACTAATGCGTGATTTTACTACTACCACTATGTGTGAGAGAAGGCACAATTTTTTGTGTATTTAACTCTCATCATGTGAGATTTTTTATAAATAGGAAGTAGGGTGGGATCTTAAAAACATGTTTTCAATCATCAAGGTCTAATTTGAGCTCATGTGCCTCATGAATTTCCATACTCTTCATAATACGTTGTTCCCTAAAATGCATGAGCTATGTAATGGGAAATTTTGGTTATATATGAAAGGGGAGACTAATTTTTGGGCAAGAGGAGAGATGTTGAAAATTAGAAATGGGTTGATGGAGGGTAAGGTGTCAAAAAAAACGTGTTCCTAAAGAAATGTCCAATGAAGAAGGTGAAATACGAGAGCGGTATTGACAATATGTGAGGCTACCAAGAAGGATTAAACAAAAGATAAGGAAAAACCTAGAGGCCTCAATGTTATGAGAGTTTTAAGATCCAAAAAAATTATAAAGAAAATGAAACTAAAGAGAAAGAAACAAATCCCAAGAACTTGATAGAGTTGTAGGTAAAAACTGAACCATCAGAAATCATAGTATTGAAAGATAATGGGAGATAAAGTGAAGGGTCAAGCCACAATGTGTAATGGCTAGCTCGTTGGTGAGATAATTATCCACTACACCAAAGCCACAATGCCAAGTCAAGAAGGCCATAAACAATTTTGTCTGGTGGAAACTCTGTATGGCCATTACCGATTGTGGCTCTGTTGAAGCCTGGAATGTCCTGGATTAAACATGAGAGGAGATCACCCGGTCGTGGCCCTTCTTAGACTCTTATCCATTTGGTATGGTGAAATTCACTAGCTCAATGGGTCTCTAATCACCCTTACCCTAAGATTATCCTAAGGTTAATCTATCCTAAGAGATCCTAATATGTATATATATCTATATACAATGCCTTGAGTTTGTTAGTGTATGATATTGATGATTATAATTAAAAAACGCAAGGGAATAAAATCATTTATATTTTATTATTCTAAAGATGACAATTCCTCTTTATTGATTGAAACCAGGGCTTAGTCTAGTCACAGTAAGAGTTATTCCTACGAAAGGAGACTTGAAAGAATACAATAATTCAAATCCAATCTAATCCGTAAGATGAAAAAGTAGAAGAAAACCTATATTGACAAGGAGAAGTAAATCCTAACTCCTAGACAAGAGCTAAAGGTGTCTAACAAGGTGAGACAACTATGATTGTATTTCAGATTAAGATATACCTCTAAGTCATCAAAATATTTCAATAAATTATATGTTATTCAAGAAAATATACAATGAAAGGATTCTAATAAATACTTATCAAAATAATCCATGCATATACTTAAATACAATCATTAAGACAAATTAATTCACTTTAAGATTTATATTAAGCAAGAGAAAAAGTTCTTCAAACTCAATATAAAATGAAGCACAAAAATTTTATAGTAATTTGACAAAAAGTTATCTAGAAACTATAAACAAATCCCCATGAATTCATAGTCTCTGTCTAGCTCAATCTACAAAAGTTAGCACAACACAAATCACTTCAATAATAGTGCTAAAATGTATCATCAATGTAAACACCGTAAAATTTGAAACATGAACTATAAACTCAAAATGAGAACTCTAGCCAAAAAGCTCAAAAAAAGTTTGAAAAAACAACCTAAAAAGAAAAAATGTTGATGCTGGAATACTGGAATTTTAGAAAACCTTAAAATTTTGACAATTTCTTAGCCGTGACATTATGGAATTTTTTTCAACTAAAAAAGATTTCAAAATGAGCACCTAAATGAAAGAGACAATATTTGAGGAGTAGTTTCTTTTTTAAATGCTACAAATATGATGAATTTAGAATCTCAGCCTAAAACAAGTTGACACATTGCAACAAAACTTTAAAAGGAAACCATAAAATTGACACGCAGTGTAGGCAAACTTGACCCATTGAAATGAAAACATAAATATCAACCATGAAACTAACACATTGTGCCGGCAGACTCGATATTTTACAATGAAAACCTTAAAATCAACAATCAAATTGACACATAATGGGATCAACTTGCTAATCGAGGATCGACACAGACCCTATATGAAAAACAAGATAAAAAATAATAATAAATATATATATATATAAATGAAAAATATAAAAGAAAACAAAAATTAAAACATTGAATAAAATAAAATAAACACGAAAAGGTTAAAAAATAATAAAACATAAATAAAGTTCAAGGGGTCTTGGATATACGGTGATTGGGTGGGTTGTTAAAGCACTTTTTGATGTAAAGTCATTGCTTCAATTCATACTTATCCGTTATATAAAGGTATGATAGGTAATATAGTACTACTCTCTTCACCAAAAAGTAAATACAAATATATATTAAAACATAAAAAAATAAAAAAGAAAAACATGACAAATATATATATATATATATATATATATATATATATATATATATATATATATATGAGCCGAAAAGAAAAACATAAAAAGAAAGTGGATAATAATATATATTAGAAGATAAAAATATATTAAAAAAAACATGGCAAAAAAACAAATATAAAAACATGGAAAAAAAACACACACACACACACATACACACACACACACACACACACATATATATATATATATATATATGAGATAAAAAAATTAATCAAACATAAAAATAAATAAATAAATAAATAATGCGAAAAAACAAAATTAAATAAAATCAAACCTAAAAAATGTAAAAAAAACAAAATATAAAATCATATATAAAAAAGACAAAAAAAACATTAAAAATGTACCAAAAAATAAAATTAACTTTCAAAAAAACTAAACTAGAACCTTAAAAAATCTATAAAAAAACAAATGAAAATGCAAAAAAATATTTCAAAACAAGCATAATTATAAAAACAAAAATAAAAATATGTAAAAAATATTTATAAAATTAAATATAACAACAAATAAAAACATAAAAAAATGTACCCAAAAAAAAAAAAAAAAAACTAAAAAACTAAAAGTTAAAAAATAAAAAATAAATGAACAAAAAACATTTCAAAACAAACATAATTTAAAAAAATAGAAGATAAAGAAAAAAACAAAAACATAGAAGCATTTAAAAATAATTAAAAAAAAATTAGAAATGGTTTTTAAAAAAACACTAAAACCAAAAAAATAAATAAAAATATTATAATAAAATTAAAAGACCAAAAAAAAAAAAAATTAATAATTAAGCATAATTAAAAAAATTATAAATAGTTAAAAACATAATTAAAATCAAATCATAAATAAATTAAAAATTAAAACTTGATATAAGCTAATAAAAGAAAATTTTAAAAAACATTACTAAAAGTAAAATAAAATAAAAATTACCCCGCCCAACCTAGTGACCGAGCTACCCTAGGCTCGACAGTCATGGCAGTCGTGCACACAGCTCCATCGCTACCCAGCCTAGTGGCTGAGCAGCCAAGGGCAATAAGGTCAATTCTGAGAATCATCCTTGCAGCCATTGGCCGCTCGACCACCAAGCTAGGTGGCCGTGGGACCCGTGCACACAACTCCCATGACCACCCAACCTTACAGCCGAGCGACAAAGGGCAGCAAGGTCGATTCTCAGAATCGACCTTGCCACTCTGTTGTCGAGCTGGGCAGTTGTGGAAGCCACCGATGTTGCTCCCACAACCAGCAAGCCCGACGTCCAAGCGACCGTGGCCGACTATCCAACCCACGGGGGAGCCTCCATGACTCCCACGACCGCCCAGCCCAACGGCTAAGCGGCCCTTCAATAGGCAGGGTAAATTTTTTATTTTAATTCTATTTATGTTTTTAATTTTTTTTTTTTTTTTTTGGTAAGTTAGGCTATTCTATTAATTCGAAAACAAAGAAGTTACATATGCTACAAAATGGGCTAACAAGCTGCGTATAGCCAATCCTAGCCTTGGTTACATGGTTTTGAGGCTGCCACAGAGCAGGAAACCAGCCCGAACAAAACTTAAAATAGAAAATTACATTATGCGCAGTAGCTCTGGTGTATCTAAGTAGCATCAAATACGCAGTAGCAAAAAACACTGGTGGCAAGCTTGAAAAAAAACATGGAAAAGCTGTGGAGCTGCGTAGGCCTCAATTTTCTTCTTCATCATCATTGTTGGGGTCCTCCTCCTTAATGGGGCACGTAGGTGCCTGTGCAGTGGCTTCCTCCGAATCAGCTACCATACATATGGGATTGAGGACTCATGCACAGAGAAGGGAGGAATCCGGATCAACGGCATCTTTGACACGTGTCTAGTTTCCATTAGAGTCCATCACCCAGACGTCTAAATCATCATCTTCTTTCTCTTGTACCAGCAGTGGTTTAGCTTTGCGGTAATGGGGGTGCAACTGGGGAGAGATGGTGGACTTCCGCAGGCCATGCCTTCCTCTCTGCGCAGCCTACCCCAGGGCTGCTTCCTCCTACTCGATATCATGGCTATGTTGTGCAAAAGTGACAGAGGAGGAGCCTTCCATCGACTCTAGTTGATTGTCCTCGCCACGATGACAGTGACCAAGGAGAGCCCCTCTCTGTCCTCCTCGGATTGTTCTCTGGCGAACTCTGGGGGCCATTGAGCAAAGAGGCAGAGGAGAGATGGTGAGGTGGGGATACGCAAAAGGGTAAGCACGGCTGGGGTACAAGGGGTTGGAGTAGCCTGGGTGGGGGGGAGTGGGGGTGTGCAGGTAGGGATGTGACATCCTAGAAGGGAATACGCAACACAATGCTAAAAATTGGGCTTCGCAACCTACAAATTTCAGGGAGATGTCAGCGCAAAGGTAAAGAGGTGAAAGTCTGAGGTAAAATGTTGTGGCTTGGAAAGGGTTGAGAGCTAATATTTTTAAAGGGGCTAGGATGTGTGTGAGGAAGATAACAATGAGTAGGCCTCGCCCGGAGCTGTGTGCCATGATCCGGCCACTGACGGCTCGAGGAAGGGGGATGGCTACAACATGGGTTAATCATTGGTAATTTGTAGTGATGAGTACGAAGGGATGCTGGGCGGTGGTCACCGTTCCCACCATCTCGTCATCATTCTTGATTCTTTGAAGGTCTCGTGCAAAGAGGTAACGGTTTCGAGGATCCACAACATGTGAGGCTGCACGGGGAAGATCTCCATCCTCGAGGTGTATGAGATGTGGTTTTCAAGTGTGTCGGTTCTGTCACCCGCATCGAGGGAATATATATATATATATATATATATATATATATATATATATATATATATATATATATATATATATATATATATATAATTTTTTTTATTACGTTATGTCAATTTTTAAATTTTTTATTTTATTTATGTTTTCTTTTTAATTATTTTTTTAAATATTTTAATTTTTTTGTAACTATGCTTAATTCTTTTAACTTTAATTTTTTTTTTAATTTTAATTGTTTTATGTTTTTTAATTGTATTAAAATATTTTTTATTTGGATTTAATGTTTTTTTTTTTTAATTATGGTTTTTCTTTATTTTATTTCTTTAATTATTTAAAAATACTTCTATGTTTTTGTTTTTTCTTTATCTTCTATTTTTTTTTTAGTTATGCTTTTTCGAAATGTATCTTTTCATTTTTAGTTATTTTTTATAGTTCTTTTAACTTTTTAGTTTAGTTTTTTTATTTTTATTTTTATTTTTTGAAAGTTTATTCTATTTTTTGTTACAAGGACTTCCACTTAAAAAACAAGGATGAAGAGCTCAGGAGGTTAGCGCGAAAAACCCTAGCCCTAGTTTTTGGGGTGCGGGTGTTTGGCATTTACTGCGTGGTGCAACAAACCCTAGAGGTGAATCAGGCTCATTTTGTTGAGCTCTTCAGCAGAGGGTCAGTGTTGGCCCGTAAAATGAGGCAACGGGGGGCCAATGGGGCTCCTTCCTTCAGAAAAATGGTCTTGGACAGAGGTAAGGGCCTTATTGAAGGCATTCAAATACTGGGATCGGACGCTGCAGGTCAGGTTCAGAGGCGAGAAATAGCCTCCAAGGAGGCACCAACGGCTGAGCGGCCCTTCACTAGGAAGGGTAAATTTTTTATTTTAATTCTACTTATGTTTTTAATTTTTTTTTTTTTTTTTGGTAAGTTAGGCTATTCTATTAATTCGAAAACAAAGAAGTTACATATGCTACAAAATGGGCTAACAAGCTGCGCATAGCCAATCCTAACCTTGGTTACATGGTTTCGAGGCTGCCTCAGAGCAGGAAACCAGCCCAAACAAAACTTAAAATAGAAAATTACATTATGCGCAGTAGCTTTGCTGTATCTAAGTAGCATCAAATATGCAGTAGAAAAAAACACTGGTGGCAAGCTTGAAAAAAAACATGGAAGAGTCGTGCAGCTGCGTAGGCCTCAATTTTCTTCTTCATCATCATTGTTGGGGTCCTCCTCCTTAATGGGGCACATAGGTGCCTGTGCAGTGGCTTACTCCGAATCAGCTACCATACAAATGGGATTGAGGACTCGTGCACAGAGAAGGGAGGAATCCGGATCAACGACATCTTTGACACGTGTCTAGTTTCCATTAGAGTCCATCACCCAGACGTCAAAATCATCATCTTCTTTCTCTTGTACCAGTAGTGGTTTAGCTTTGCGGTAATGAGGGTGCAGCTGGGGAGAGATGGTGGACTTCCGCAAGCCATGCCTTCCTCTCTGTGCGGCCTGCCCCAGGGCTGCTTCCTCCTGCTTGATATCATGGCTATGTTGTGCAAAAGTGACAGAGGAGGAGCCTTCCATCGACTCTAGTTGATTGTCCTCGCCACGATGACAGTGACCAAGGAGAGCCCCTCTCTGTCCTCCTCGGATTGTTCTCTGGTGAAGTTTGGGGGCCATTGAGAAAAGAGGCAGGGGAGAGATGGTGAGGTGGGGATACGCAGAAGGGTAAGCAAGGCTGGGGTACAAGGGGTTGGAGTATCTCGGGTGGGGGGGAGTGGGGGTGTGCAAGTAGGGATGCGACATCCTAGAAGGGAATGCGCAACACAATGCTGAAAATTGGGCTTCGCAGCCTACAAAATTCAGGGAGATGTCAGTGCAAAGGTAAAGAGGTGAAAGTCTGAGGTAAAATGTTGTGGCTTGGAAAGGGTTGAGAGCTAATATTTTTAAAGGGGCTAGGATGTGTGTGAGGAAGATAACAATGAGTAGGCCTCGCACGGAGCTGCGTGCCATGATCCAGCACCTGAGCAGGCTCGAGGGAAGGGGGATGGCTACAACATGGGTTAATCATGGTGATAATTTATGGTGATAGGTACGAAGGGATGCCCTCGACAGGCTGATGTAGTTCCCACCATCTCGTCATCATTCTTGATTCTTTGAGTCTCGTGAAAAGGGCTAACAGTTTGAGGATCCGCAACATGTGAGGCTCTGCACAGAAGATCTCCATCCTCCGAGGTGTATGACATGTGGTTTTCAAGTGTGTCAGTTCTGTCACCCGCATTCAGGGAATATATATATATATATTTTATTATGTTATGTCAATTTTTAAATTTTTTATTTTATTTATGTTTTCTTTTTAATTTGTTTTTTAACTATTTTAATTTTTTTGTAACTATGCTTAATTCTTTTAACATTATTTTTTTTTTTTTTTTAATTGTTTTATGTTTTTTAATTGTATTAAAATATTTTTTATTCGGTTTTAATGTTTTTTTTTTTTTTTTTAAATTATGGTTTTTCTTTATTTTATTTTTTTAATTATTTAAAAATACTTCTATGTTTTTGTTTTTTCTTTATCTTCTATTTTTTTTTTTTATGCTTTTTCAAAATGTATCTTTTCATTTTTAGTTATTTTTTATAGTTCTTTTAACTTTTTAGTTTAGTTTTTTTATTTTTATTTTTATTTTTTGAAAGTTAGTTCTATTTTTTGTTACAAGGACTTCCACTTAAAAAACAAGGATGAAGAGCTCAGGAGGTTAGCGCAACAAACCATAGCCCTAGTTTTTGGGGTGCGGGTGTTTGGCATTTACTGCGTGGTGCAACAAGCCCTAGAGGCGAATCAGGCTCATTTTGTTGAGCTCTTTAGCAGAGGGTCAGTGTTGGCCCGTAAAATGAGGCAACGGGGGGCTAATGGGGCTCCTTCCTTCAAAAAAATGGTCTTGGACAAAGGTAAGGGCCGTATTGAAGACATTCAGATAGCGGGATCGGACGCTGCAGGTCAGGTTCAGAGGGGTGAAATAGCCTCCAAGGAGGCACCAAGACTAAAGGGGAGCATCAAGCTCAAACCACGCAGGGCTCAGATCCTTGAGGATCTGGGTCAAGAAGCCAAACGCTGAAAGAAAAAGGACCGTACAAACCAAAAAAGGTGTAAATACCATGGGTTATAATCAATGATCTAGAGATGCAAGTATATCGGGATCATATGACCACGTATGCTCTAATCTGCAAATTAATGGGATTTTGGCCAACTAAGAAGGCCTTATGTCTATGGATCAAGTAACAATGGCAACCCCGACGTGATGTCCAGCATTAGCTAGGCTCAAAAGGGTTTTTCACAGTGGTTTTTCCGAACCTGGAAGACAGTGTTAGAATATTTGATGGTGGCCCATACTTCTATGCCTCTGCAGGGCTGTATTTTAGGTCGTGGAAACCAAATTTTCTCCAGAAAAGGAGACTTTCACCCATGTCCCTGTCTGGATAAGTCTTTTCTCACTACCCATCAATTACTAGACGCCTTCAGCACTGGAAAAAATTGGCAACAAGCTGGGAAATTTCATGCAGGCCTTGAAAGTTACTCTATAATAGATATATACCTCCTGCGCTAAGATATGTATTGAAATGGATGTGTCGGGAGCCCTGCCAGAGGGATTGTAGCTATAATTCTGAGATGAAGAATTTTTTCAGGCTATAGACTATGAACAAATCCCCTTTAAATGAATTAAGTGTCATGAACATGAGCATATATTCTGGGAATGTCCTCTTAACAAGCAGTCAGAACAAACAAAAGAGGATCAACAGAAGGACAAAGAAGGTTTTGTCCACCCCACAATATGACGTAGATCAAACAGAAGGAACCAGCAAAAGATAGTGCAAACAAATAAGGAGACTGGTAATACATTTACAGTGCTAGAAGAGAATGAAAAAAATGTAACAGAGTCAACTCCAAAGGAGAACCATGTCAAACCAAAGGATGATATTTCCCAAGAAATCCTGAGCTACCAAATGCAACATATGGAAGGAGCCTCAGCAGGTGCATCACTCAGCTTTGACTTGGAAGGTGATGCTGAAATGACAATGATTGAAGCTAGTACCGAGAACCTATAACTGAAATATATTCTAGATAGGGAAGGCATGGATTTGATCAGTATGGTTGAGAAATGGAAGCAACATGGAAGAGAGCATTTTCCAATAGAACAAATAAATAGGATCAATTTCTTATTCCTATAACTGGAGGTTGCAGTAGACAAGGATAAGAAAAGAGGTTATGGGGAGACTACTTGCCTGGGAATTAAAGTGCAAAGCTCATAGCAGAGTAAATAAAATTCCAAACCAAATCATAAGAGGGGTCGTAAATCGAAAAATGAGGCTCTCCAGGAGTTGGGTCAAATGCTTCTGAACTCTAGTAAGATGAAAGCCCTAGAGGCCTTCACTAATTCATCTTAATTTTTATGTTTTTAATGAATATCCTATCTTTTAACTCTAGAGGGATGAATATCCTGAGAAAACTAAGACTTCTTAAAAATAAATTCAAGATGGAAAATCCATATATTATCTTTTTGCAAGAGACGAAATGCACAAGCTAGAAAATGAAATAAGTCTGTAAGAAGATTGGTAGGAGAATGGAGTTTTTAGATGTGGAAGGCCTAGGCAATGTAGGCAGGCTAGCAACCTTATAGTTAATGCAGAACAACAATATCCTTTATAGCAGGAGAAATGGAAATTATCGGTGAACAGGGCACTTAAATTTGTACCAATGTTTATGGCCCCTAGAGATTGGAAGATAAAATAAGAATGATGGAAGACCTATCCCAAATTAAAACATGGCACCCTGATGGTAGAGGTATGTATGGAAGGTATTTTAATATGATCGTATCCTTAGAAGAGAAAAAAGGTGGGTTGAGAAAACTAAAATGAGATGCAGAGGCTTTCCATAATTTCATCAATGAAGCTAATCTCATTAACATCCACTTGGATAATGGAGTGTATACTTGAAATAATAAACGTGGAGAGCATAGGAAAATCTCTTCCCATTTGAACTGTTTCCTCATCTCTGAAGATGTTATCATGGTAGGAGTTGATGTGAATTCTAACATTCTCCCAAGTGGTGGCTCAGAGCATTGGCCAATTACCCTGGATGCTGTTATTTTGGGTACCCCCAAAAATTTCCCTTTCAGGTTTGAAAGGTTTTGGTCAGAACACCCGGATTTCCTTTCAAATATCAATCTGTGGTGGCAGGAACCTATCGTGATCAGAGGCACCAAAATGTTTCACATTTAGGCAAGTCCATGACACATAAAAGCTAAGATCAAGACCTGGAATACGAAGGTCTTTGGAAATATTTTCATAGAAAAATTAGCTCTGGAAGGAAAACTGGAAACCTTACAAAATAAATTTATGAATGAAGGCATCACTCTGGAGACCAAGCTCGAAGAACAAGATATTTTGAAGAAATGGGATAATAGGTGTCAACAGGAGGAAATATTTTGGAGGAAGAAGTCTCGGGTTCAATGGATGAAGGAGGGGGGAAAAACAACAACTTTTTCCACAGATCAATAATTGACCACCGAAGGACTAACAAGATTATCTAGGGATATTTCTAATATTCTGGTTAATCAATTTTCCAGCATCACCAAGGAGCCTGCTATCAACAGGGATGAGGCCATCCGAGAAGTGGTCTCTCACATTCCTAAAATCCTCGCAGAAGAGCACAACCAAAATTTAGATTTCCCCATGTCTAAAGCATAAGTAGAAGAAGCAGTCCAGGATATGCCTAATGGAAAATCCCCTAGTCCGGATGGTTTGACCATCGACTTTTTTAAAGTCTGATGGGAAACGGTTCAACACGATGTTTGGGAAGTTGTTGAAGACTCTCGGAAGTCCTCCTTGATCCTAAAATCTCTGAATTCCACATTCATAGCCCTGATTCCTAAGGAAGAAGAAGGTTGTACTCCAACAAAATTCAGGCTGATAGCCCTTTGCAATATCTTGTATAAAATCATCTCGAAGGTTTTGGCTAATTGACTCAAGACCATCATTTCCCTGATCATCTCGGAAGAGCAATCAATATTCATGGAAGTCTGTCAGATCCTTAACAATATCCTCTTAGCCCACGAGATGATTCATTCTTTGCAGTCCCAAAAGAAATCTAGAATGATAATCGAGTTAGACCTCTCAAAAGCTTAAGATAAAGCCAGTTTGAGGTATATGGAGGTGGTGTTGGGGATTTTGGTTTTGGGAAAAGATGGAGGAAATGGGTAATGTCTTTGGTTAAGTCTCCTAGATTCTCTATTCTACTTAATGGAGCCCCTTCTGTCCCTTATATTCCCTCCATGGGTATTAGGCAAGGATATCCGTTATCTCCTTTTTCTTTTTGTCATCCTAATGGAAGGTCTAAGCAGAATAATTAAAGAAGTGAATTCTATGAATGATATTCAGGGTCTTCGGCCTCATCATGTTATCCCGGCTACCACCCACTGGCAGTTTGTGGATGACACCATGCTTCATGGGGTCCCTAAGGTCAAGGAAGCTCGATTTTTCAAAGCTATTATGGATCTCTTTGGTCTGGCCTCAAGTATGGAATCAATGATATTTTTCTTTAACACTCACATTACCATTTAGAGGAAACTGACCAACATTCTAGGTTTTCAAAGGAGAATCCTCCCTTCTAAGTACCTGGGGGTACCCCTTATGGATAAGCCCTGGCAGAAGACTCACTAGGAAAAACTTCTATCCTCTATGGAAGATAGAGGTAACCATTGGACATACAGAGATTTTAACTTTGCAGGGCACCTTGTGATGACCAAAGCGGTTCTCCAAGCCATCCCTTAATTCATGCTCTCCATCTTGCCAGTGCCTAAAGGAATCCTTCAACAAATTAGAGACACCCAGTGTAAGTTTCTCGGGGCTATTAGGGCTAATAAGAGAAAATGGACCCTCGTTTCTTGGGACAAGGTTTGCAAGTGAAAATTCCTGGGCGGCCTCAGCCTTCAGGACCCTGAGACAATGAAAAATTCCTGTGTGGCCAAGCTTTGGTGGAGATGGCTCAAGGAAAGCACAACCCCTTGGGAAATATTTTGAAAGGCTAAATATGCCAAATATTGGAGACCCCCAGAGCTCATCAGGATGATGGGGAACATCATAGGCTCCCCTATCTAGATCTTAGCCTCAGAGAACAAATATGTAATCCAGAAGAACTGCTTATGGGAAATAATGAATTACCAAACTGCGCTCTTCTGGGAGGATGCTTGGTAGCAAATGCCCTTGCTAGGGATCCCTCAGCATCTGTTTTTGCAGCAGAGTTTTTTAAGGGAGGGTAGATTGAATGTCAATCAGTATTGAATCAGTGGTCACCCTGACAGTCGATGGTGCCACTGGATTGATGACCCCCCCAAGAGGAAGCTTAGATACTCCACCTAATGACTGCTCTTCGAACCCTGCTTGTGAAAAGAAAGTTGAGAGTCTCCCTGGAGGAGGATTATCTTTGTTAGGGTCGAATGGAAGGTGGGGATTTCAACCTTAAGGAAGCTAGACATTATATGAAAAACAAAGATATCGAATACAAGGTTCAATGGCATGATAATGTTTGGGATCCTAACCTCTGGCCCAAAATCCAAACCTTCCTTTAGTTTTTTATGCATAGAAAAATCCTCACTTGGGAAAACCTGTTAAAGAAAGGGTTCATTGGCCTATCGCATTGCTGCCTTTGTGGCATAGAGGAGGAGACAATGAACCATCTCTTAAAATCCTATAATGTCGTGGCTAATCTCTAGGATTGGATGACACATATTTTCCACCAAACAGACTGCAAAGGAGACTCCATTCAAGACACAATGTCTTCCTGGAGGAATGATATGGTGAAGTATGAAATTTTCAACCTTCTATGGAGATTCTACCCTAGGTTTATTGTTTGGAATGTGTGGAAAGAAATAAACCGAAGAATTTTCCAAGATGAGTAATGTCACATTGACAAGCTTAAAACTGAAATTTTGAACAATATGAGAGAAACGGTGCTTTCCAGAGTCAAGCGTAATTAGATCGAGGATCCTTTGGCTACAGAGCAGCATATTCTTGAGGTTTTTGGCCTCAAAATTAAGGCTCTCTAGCAGCTGTGAATTTTGCACCTCGGTTCTCCCTCATTCCTTCAACGGTAGTAGGCTCCCAACCATGGTTTTTTTAAGTTGAACTTTGATCATGCTTCACGGGGAAATTTAGGCTTGGCGGGCTATGTCAGGGTCATCAAAGATGATAAAGTTCGAATCCTACATTTATACAGAAATTCACTTGAGGAAACAACGAATAATGAAGATGAATTCGTTGTGTTGGAGCAAGGCCTAAAAATTTTGGTCTGCCTAAACTGTGGTAACGCCATTGTCGAAGGAGACTCAATGTTGGTGATCAATGCGGCTAAACACTTGAAAAATGGGGCGAAGCCAAATAAGGTGACTAAGCACTCAAGGCTTTACCAAGCCAAGTTCTACATCCAAATCCATTTGGATCGTTTGAAGGGCGTTGCCTTTCAGGCAGTCAAGTGTTCGGCTAATTCCCTAGCAGACGTTGTGGCCAACCATGTTGTGGATCATCTGGAGGTGTAAATTGATAGAGCCTTAGATATGCGATTAAGCAGATTTAAAATAGGGATATGAGAGAGGGGACATATGTAGAGTCCAGCTTCGAAGAGGTCAATCAAGTGGAGAGGCCAGCATCCAAGATGATGAAGAAATCAGTGCAACCTTCAAGGACAAGAAAAGCAGTGACGACCAAGGTTAAACTCCCTAGTGAGGCATATTTTTATTGTATTTATCTCGATTTTTTTAATGGTTTTTGGCTCAGGGCTACAGTCTAGAGGATCGTCGATGGTCTCTTTCCCGGTAGGATGAATATTGTTAGGCACAGTTATAATCTGTTTTATCAGGCTTATTATGCTAAGCGGGAAGTTTGTGTGTCCCAAGATCATTTTGAACGTGCTGATTTCTTCTCATTGGTTTTTCTAGTTGAGATGGTTCTCCTTTTGACACTCTACCAACATGCCTCTTTTGTATCAAAATGTATTCTAGTTGTTTTATAATATAAACTGCTGATTTACACAAAAAAAAGGAATTTTTTTTTTTTACATTTCTTATATATATATATATTCATATTTTTATTGTTATTTTCTTATTTTGCAAAAAAAATTATAAAAATAACATTACAAAAGAAAAACAAAAAAAACACATCTTTGGAAAACCCTTAAAAAAATAATATCCTAGGACGAAAAACACTAAGAGACATAAGATAACTTGAAAATTTGTTAAATAATCAACATTTTTAAAAAAATTCTTTATACTTTCGACATAAGAACATTTAAAGTGTCAAAAATTTCTTTAAAAAAATAAATGTTAATGTTTTTCAAAACATGCATGAAAATTCTCCACATTTAAAAAAAAATATCAACAGTTAATACATTAGAAATTTTTTAAAAAATAAGCCCTCTAAAAAATGAGGTCGATGCTACATCAACACTCTTCAAAATCATCATGAAAATCACTAACATTTAAAAAAAAAATTACACTTGATACAAAAGAAAATTTATAGTGTCAAAAATATGCTCCAAAAAAAAAATTGTATGATGAGCACTTTTTGAAATCATATTATTTTTTTGCTACCTAAAAAAATCCGGTACTTGTTTCCGTTCATTTTTCAAAGTTTAGATTGTTTGTACTACTTGTTATATAATTTAGACTGAAATAGGAGTTTAACATAAGGGCAACAACAAGAAATAACAAATCAATTACAATAGTGTAAGGAAAATGAAACTTATTATTATTTTCTCCAATGATATATATATATAGTCCTTCAAGGTCTTCGAATCCTTCAAAACAATGATTAACATAAGTGCATAGTCACCCTTACAGAGTCAACGCCCCAAAAAAATATACATAAAGTCTCCCTCATATGAAAATGTGCAATAGAGAAAGGAAAAACTGCATTGTCCCCCGTTTTGCAAACTCTTAATATTATGTTAAAAATTGGTACCTATTTATAAACACAATAATATGTGGATCTAGAGCGCCCCCCCACCCCCTCTTCCCCCACTTACACAGTAGGAGCCTCCCCTTTTTATAGATTACAAAGAACTCTCAACCTCCTCTATTATTAGGTTTTTCCCAATGATTCAAATCATTACTCCCAAGCATCAAGCAACAAACAAGTTTAAAATAGAAATTGTGTTTTTTAATTGAGGTTTCCATGTCTTATGTATGGTCTATTCATTTGTTCTTTAAAGTGCTCCAAAATAGATTTTCAAGCCTTGATGCTTGTCAATTTGGGCGATTTCCTAATTGAATTGATACTATTTTAATGGTTGTATGTGTATATAGCTAGTTAGTGCTTGAATAGAAATTTCAAAGAATATTTTGATGCTTCCTGATTAAGAATGTAGTCAAACCTAGCTGCAGGATCATTTCAAATTGACAAGGAGTGCGATGAACAAAATGGGGAATAAAATTTCTTGCCGTTAACTTGGATTAATATTATGCTCCCCTTTGTTATTAATCTCGCTAAAACCATAAAATATTGTCACATAAGAAGAAATTGATCATAAGTAATTAATAAAACCATTAAAAACAAATGCATAAATGGGAAAAATGAATGTGAGGATTTGATTTTTTACAATGTATCCCATGCATGACTGAATGAGCAGAACGATTGCCTTATAAGAAGCAGGCATGACATGGCATAGTATGACTTGGTAGGCTTGCAAATGTATGATATACGTATGTCTGGAAGGATATGTCCACCATGTAATTTAATTAATGTTTGGGTAAATTAGATATTAGGTATCCACGCTTTGACTTGAGAAGACAGGGACCCATAACATTATCAAAATGACCATCCATAAGGGGTTTATAACACAAGCATATATGATGCATGTGGTCTTATTGTAAATCAACGTGGAGGAATTTATCAATGTGGGATATTTTTTGTTTTTATTATGAAATGTTTATCCCAGATCAATGCGGAATAGAACATTTTAAGTGTTTATATGTTTGGTACATTTATACGTTTTACACAGAACATGGTGAGGGTGAGGTCGAAATCGGAAGGTCGATGGTAATGAGATTTTCTTCATTTTACTTTTTGGTGCTTGTGATCATTATCCCACATGCACAAAACCAATAAAAAAATCGTGGTTCATATACACTAGTGGTTCCAACATATGTCATGTAAGAATGGATGAACAAGCTCACTTGGGTGATAGTTAGACGGTATAGTTCGTTGGTCATACCACTACAAGGAAAAGACCCTCTAGTGAATTTTTTTGAGGAACCCCTACTAAAAATACCCCAGAAATCCATTTCTAGTGGAGGTTACTAGAGGAGGTTGGCTGGCAGAGGTTTTACCGGATGTTTTTTTTTTTTCTGCTGGTGTGCTTATCAACCTAAATAGTACCAGTGCGTTCAACAAGAGAAGGCACCAGTGCGCACAAAACATTGGCACACCAGACACCTTGCGCTTTGTACAAACCTGCCTGGTGCATCTTATTACTGTAGTGCACCAGAGCTTTCCAAAGATTCCACACCGGTGCATCCTAAAACTCCACGCCAAAAAAGAAACCACATGGTACGGTCTTAAGAAATCGCACCGGTGCGCCTAGAAAACCCTGTGGACCGAAACAGGGATAAATAATAAAAAAATTACGGCCAAAAATCTGCATTTTTCACATTTCTTAGTGCTTCAGATATCTCAAGCACCAGTGCAATTTATCCTTTTTTGAGCCGCCCTGACATCGGTGCTCCCATTGTACCCATTGCACACACTGCTACTATGCATTGCCCACCAATCTCCAGCTTGAATTTTACAAAATAGTGGGAAAGTTTTATTTTGCAAATGCTACAGCCAATATGCCTCCTCGATGGTCAAATGTACAAGTATTTTTCTTGTTTTTCCATAATTAAGCCTTTTAGTGGATTATAATTTCAAATTACCTTAAAATTAACCATTTAAAAGAAAAACAAATTGTCGCGCGGTACGCTCCAACCATCCGGCTTGCACAGGTTAGCGGTGTTTCCTGTAAAGTTATAGGCCACACCGTAACCAGTGCTAACGGTATCCGCACCAGTTCCAGGGCGATACCGAAAGGCACACCGTGTTATTTTAAAATTTTAAAAAAAGTGCGATGCAGTCAGTTACTCGACTGCATTGTTGACCATGTGGAATAGCGGCAATGTTGTGCGTTGACTTAAATATCCTGTCACACCTCCCATTTTCCTTCTAAATTTTTTTTTTTTTTTGTATCTTTTCAAGTTTAATGCTAATAAGGTACTCTGTTATTACGTTTTAGGTTTAAACAACTTTTCTTTTCAATTACTATTCATATATCAACTCTATCTCACCACATTAGAATTTATTTGATTTGTAATAATTATAATTACATTAGACATAACCTAATGTTTTTATTTTATCACCTGCCACTTCCATATTCCATCTTCGTTGTATATCATCAACCTTTTAACCTTCAATAGATTCATATCGATGGGTCGATTCGGTTCTACATGAGTACCATATTATTATATTTCTATGGACCTGTGGGAATCCATTTGGTCATTCACGTTTCCCCTTCGTTGAGAACATATAACCTTAGTGGGATTTGATTTACCCCGTCGATAATTATGCGAGTCTGGCATTCGGTCCTTCCTTTTCATTTCTGTCTTGTCATAATTTATATGAATTTGGGTTTGTTTAAATTGACCTCCACGTAATTACAAATTTATAAATATGTTCAACGAAATTGGGAATGGCGACGTCAATCTGTCTTCCACGAGAGCTTTCATAAGATCTTTAATCTCGTCGTAAAGGTTATAATTGGTCTCATTCCATTTGTGATCACGTGTTTTTGTTCCACGTAATACTGGATTCATTCCACCAGGTTACTTTGTTCCCAAAGCAATTTCCACGGCATGGTCAGATCAATATAACATTTATTTCACTGCTTGTCATATTTAATATTGAACGGATGGTGTACATGACCTATTAACTCCTCGATCCATGGCTTCACCCTTAGGATCTCGCCAGGTGGACGACTCGGATGTATCTGGCCATTAGGGTTTCATTGTTCGATTCATGGAACATTGATATAAATCGAGCATGTTATTTGCTCGGCGGTTCTTTTACCTCCCTATTTGTTTGGTTTATCTCTTGACAGTGAGTTTCAAAACCATGGACGCTGTGCGTGATTCGTTTCAGTCTTCGCCTTATCCCTGTGCTTTAATTTTCTCTTTCGGTAAGATCATTTTAGAGTTTTGTAAAATTTCGCTCTATTATTACCATTTCACAGGCTTCCCATCTCTGTTTTAGAATTTCGCTCATTGCTTCATGCCGGTGCTAAGATTTTGGATCATCGTTTACTGTCGTCCGGTCTAGATTGTGATATGTATAACGAGTTGCTATATTATTTTTGCAGAGAATGTGTTTTCTTCACTCCAGGGATTCGATTGGCTTGGTTTTCTTTCCTAGCCTTTGTGTTTCCTTGTGCGTATTCTCAGAAGTGAGACTGAACGTATGCTATCATGGCTTCGTAGCCCTACCCTCCACTTTACTCTCAACTGAAGGTGGTTACGAGGGTATTAATTTGGCGCTATAAGGACTCTATTCTTCTCGGCACTCTAGTTAGTAAAAAAAAAATTTTCTTCGACCAAGAGTAGGACGCAATTGCTATTGTTCATTCTCTGGAGGGTTATCTTTGTTATTCGACTTTTAACTGCTAACCTCTATTTATGAAAATTCCATATTTATATGTAGTAGGTGAAGGATGGAATAGGGGTTTCTCCCTTACCAGGTACTATTCCCTTCTCAGTCATTATTTTTACTTGGTTCATGTTATTCTTACTCTCAATGTTCGGCGTCATATTTATATTGGGGTTTTATCTCTCGCAGGTAATTTCGACTTGCGTCGTGTTCTCCTTCTCAAAATACTGAGAGACATGACTCCCTTAGACATTAACATTTGTTTCCTCGTGCTACTTGCAGGTAGGTATTCACCGAAATCTGTCAGAAGAAATCCGTTCTTCTCTCCTGGTTATATAATTTATCTTTTGACAGTTAAAAATTGTATTGATACAGTTGTAATTATTTTGACAACTATAATTGTTAAATACCAACCCTGAATATTCATTTATCTCTATTCATGGAACATTATAAGGCTGTTCTCGGATTTGTTATATATATATACCTCTGTCATTACTGGATTTTCATAATACCCATTTTGATTCCGATTATTATTATTATTATTATTATGTTCCAGCATTACTCTCTCCTTGCTCATTTTGACTTGGCTGTAACTTAATACTTAACTGATGGCATTTTAAATTTTATATATATCTATATACACATATCCAGCATTCTGTGTAGTTTATTGCCTTCAAGCTCTCAAGCCATACAATTGTTAAACTATATTCATAAATGTGGTCATATTTGAATGAATAATATATTGTCATATAGAGTTTCCTATTCCAGGAGAACATAGCTTCTGTGGTAGTAAATTTTAGATATCTGAATTTATTCTATGGTTTTATTCTTCTGGCATAATATTTTCAATTTCTTTCACCAGTTTATTAAACTGAACCTAAAGTCCAAGTTCACAGTTTCCTTTTTCTGGGTAATCTAAATAACCAGAGTGATATAATTATCTGTAACAGAATGGTACAGTAGTTCTATGCAGGTAATTGAGGAATTAATTTGTTATGAATTTGCACAGAATATTTATCCAACATATCTACAGGGATGAATGCATTTGTATTTCTATTTTTATGTTTAGAAGACATTTGTATTTATAATCTACTATTTTACCCCCTTGACTTGGGTTCTCATGATAGACTAGGATACATATATTTCAATATGCCAGGCTGTGGTGAATATGCATGTTGGATATTTACTTAACTTTCTTTTGTATTTTAATTCTATGCTCTAATATTAGAATGGTTCCATAAGATAACTGTCTATGATCAATCTTTTGCAAATTATTAGTTTCTCCCTTCTGCTATAGTATTTGCTGCTTACATGCAACTTCCTTGACCATTGACTTTCTGGTTACCTATGAATGGTGTGTTGACCCTGAGGTCAGTTTATACAATCTCTCCTTCCATTCTTTCATGCACAGTGTAAATTACAATTCATCTCCTACTATTTTCCAATATAGTACAGGAAACTCAGATTCCTCTCTCTTATGTATGTATATATTAGACTCATTCTAGGAAACAGAAGCAGATTAAAACTGATTCACAAATTTTTCCTGTGAAGAGATAAGTATCCTCAGATTTAAACCAACACTGGCTTAGAGAATCTGTTGGATTCTACTTCACAGATTTAAATTCTACAACTATACAGAGTTTCAAAGGTAAATTCCTTATGATTAATTTTGTTAAATGTAGAATTTATATTCTAATATACAGTCAACTTTTATATGTAGCCAATTCATACTATATGAAGTAAACACATCGATAAATTTAGAGACATACCACTCATGAAATTGACCAACCTCCCAACCTTAGAGTCCTTCTGTCTCCCAGAACTCACCCCCGAGCTGAGATCATCTCCTTGAAACAGATCAACCCCTAATCTGTACAAGAGAAACTTATTTAAGCTATTGTTCCTTAAGCATGTTTCTAATTCTGTGTCCAAAATCTCAGGATGCTTTTCTTCCTGTTTGCCTATGCTTCCCATTTTAGGGATTCTTTAAAGCTGTTTTATGCTTTTCCTCAGCTTTTCCAGCTTTTTACCTCTTCCCAACTACTTTCCTCATTATTGGGGAAATTCAGATTTTTTCCTCAAAAATCTAAATTTAAAATAAT
The DNA here is from genome assembly GCA_034641835.2 of Pinus albicaulis. Classification (NCBI taxonomy): domain Eukaryota; kingdom Viridiplantae; phylum Streptophyta; class Pinopsida; order Pinales; family Pinaceae; genus Pinus; species Pinus albicaulis. The sequence goes on from CM076579.1 coordinate 1,327,023,476, forward strand.
TTCTTTCAAGGATTTTTGAAAGATTGTGGGGAAGTATTTTCCTCATCCATCCTCATGGATTTAGAAAGTGATCTCATAAATCTCATTTTGGTCAATCTGCACCACATCATTTTATTCATTTCCTCAATTAAATATTTAATTACATTCACAAAATATTTATCCTTTGGGGTCCACTCCCCTTAGGATTAAAGTTCAAATGTCTAGCTTTGAAATTCAAACACATGAATTGGGGGTGTTACATATTCCCCCTCTGAAAATAAACACCGTCCTCGGTGTTGTAATTCAACTACTAGAGTTCATTTTGCAAATAAAAATGGATATTTTTCCATCATTTCAGCTTCTCTTTCCCAGGTAGCTTCTTCAGCAGTAAAGTGCTTCCACTGCACTTTTACTCTTGCTACTATTCTGCTTCTCAATTCAATTTCTTCCCACTCCAATATTTGAAGCGGTTCTGGAAAAAACTCCCCTTCTGGTTCCACCTGTACAACATTCCAATCAACTATGTGAGAAGCATCATGCACATATCTTTTTAATAACGAAACATGAAATACATCATGAAATCTAACATGGGGTGGTAAGGCCAACTTGTAAGCCACTGGTCCCACCCTTTCTAATACTTCAAAAGGACCACAGTATCTAGGAGCCAGTTTTGCACAACTTCCAGCATAAAGGGTGCTCTTTTTGGGTTTAATACGCAAATACACATGCTCCTCCACTTTAAATTCTCGGTGCACTCTTTTCTTATCAGCATAGTTCTTCTGGCGATCTTGTGCTGTCTTGATGTTTCTTTGTATCTGTTTGACAATTCTTTCCATCTCTTGTAAATCATCTGGTCCCAACATTAGTTTATCTTCTGGCTGACTCCAGCTCAAAGGAGTATGACACTTCCTTCCATACAATGCCTCAGTGGACTCATTTTGATGGAGGATTGGTAGCTATTATTATAGGCAAATTCAACTAAATGCAATTAATCTTCCCACTTTGATGGTCTATCCATCACATACATTCTCAGCATGTCCTCCAAAATTTGATTAGTTCTTTCCGTTTGACCATCTGTCTGAGGGTGGTAAGCAGTACTAAAATTCAATTTAGTGCCCATACGTCCAAATAGCCCTTTCCAAAAGGCGGCTGTAAACTTAGCATCTCGGTCAGAAACAATCACCTTTGGCACCCCATGGAGCCTTACTACCTCCTTCAGGAACACATTCGCTACTTGAGCTGTCCCAAAGGTATATTTCACTAGTATAAAATGTGCAGCTTTTGTTAAAGTGTCTACTAATACCATTACTGAATCATGTTGGTGTTTGGTTTTGGGTAATCCTGTTATGAAATCCATGGAAATTGTGTCCCATTTCCATTCTGCAATCGGTAAAGGGTTTAAAAGACCAGCAGGATGCTGATGTTCAACTTTGACTAGTTGACATTCCATGAATCTACTTAAATATTCTGCTACATCTCTCTTCATTCCTGGCCAGAACAACTTCTTTTTCAGGGCTGTTAACATTTTCAGATATCCTGGATGTCCTGCATATGGCTGTTTGTGGTACTCATCCAAAATTTCCCTTTTTAAGGACTCTACATTGGGAATATACAATCTGTTTTTATAACAGATCAACCCTTTTTGGTTTTGAGTGAGATCAATTTTCTCCTTTTTCTGTAATTTCACCAGAAGTGTTTCATAATCTGGGTTTTGGTTTGCTGCCTTATTCACCAAATCTTCTACATCGATCTGAGCACTACTTCCAATGCTATTGATATTCTGACAAGCATTTATGCTCAATGCATCAGCAGTTTTATTTTCTTTCCCTCTAAAATGTTTTATATCCATATCAAATTCACTTAGAAAAGACAACCATCTGGCTTGTCTAGCATTCAAATCAGTTTGGGAAAAGAAATATTTGAGACCAATATGATCAGTCATCAATGTAATTTTTTTTCCAAGAAGATAGTGTCGCCACATTTTCAAAGCATGGATAACGGCTGCTAATTCTAAATCATAGGCACTATAATTCTTTTCATGTATCTTCAGTTTCCTAGATTCATAGGCAATAACTGAATTTTCCTGCAAAAGAACTCCTCCCAATCCCTCTCTACAGGCATCCGTACATACCACAAATTCTTTGTCAGGATCTGCAATCTTCAGTATAGGGGCTGTAGTAAGTTTCAGTTTTAATTGGTCAAAATTGTTTTGGCATTTTTCAGTCCACTCAGATTTTACACCTTTCCTTTGTAATGACGTGATGGGATGTGCTATGGCAGAAAACCTCTCTACAAATCTGCGATAATAGCCTGTAATCCCCATGAATGATCTCACTACTGAAACATCAGTTGGTATAGGCCATTCTTTTATAGCCTTTATCTTTTCAGGGTCAACAGCAAGGCCTTGTTCAGAAATAATATGACCCAAATATTGGATCTTATCTTTATAAAACTCACATTTGCTAAACTTGGCATATAGCTGATTTTCCTTTAGAGTTTGCAATACTATCCTCAAGTGTTCTTTATGTTCCTCCTCACTTTTTGAATAAACTAAGATATCATCTATGAACACAAGGACAAATTTATCCAAGTACTTGTTTATCACACTATTCATTAGGCACATAAATGTGGCAGGGGCATTTGTCAAACCAAAAGGTAGGACTACAAATTCGTAGTGACCATACCTGGTTCAAAAGGCTGTTTTGCTGATGTCTTCTTCCTTAATTCTAAGCTGGTGATAACCAGTCCTTAAATCAATTTTCGAAAATACTGAAGCTCCTCTCACTTGATCAAAAATATTATCAATTCTAGGCAAAGGGTATCTATTTTTAACGGTCAACTTATTCAGTTGACAATAATCAATGCACATCCTAAAAGTTCCATCTTTCCTTTTCACGAACACCACTGGTGCTCCCCAAGGAGATACACTCGGTCTGATATACCCTTTATCTAACAGTTCTTACAATTGCATTTTCAGTTCCATCAGTTCAGGAGGACTCATTCGATAAGGCGCTCGGGAGACAGGTGTTGCTCCCGGCACCAGATCGATTGAGAAATCAATCTCTCTTTTGGGGCGGAGATGAGGGATTTCCTTTGGAAAGACTTCCTTAAATTCTCTTATTACTGGTACAGCATCCAGTAATTCCTCCTCAGTTTTCTATTCTGTTTCTTCCACATGCACTGCATATACTTGGTATCCTTTTCTAGCTGTTCTTTTTAATTGCAATGCTGAAATTTGTCTTACAGAAATAGGTTTTTGTTTCCCTTTGAGAATAAAAGGTTTCCCTTCCTCATCTACACAATGCAAAGTCTTATCCCAGCAATTCATCAAGGCTTTCTTCTTTTCCAGCCAATCCATTCCTATCAGTAGATCATATGAACCTAAGGGCAGAATGTTCAAATTTACCTCTGTTTGAAAATCATTTAATTTGATTTCTGTTCGGGGCAGTTTATGTGTTACCTTTCTCTTAGTTCCAGTGGCCAGCTGTACCAACCATGACTATTGAAATTTTTCAGTTTTTAAGTTACATTTTTCTATAATCTTTGGACTAATGTAACTCAAAGAAGCACCCGGATCAATCAGAACAGTAACAGATAGGTCAGAAATATTACCCTCCATTTCCACCATGGTTGCTTGATGTTCTGCTTGCCAATTTTCCAAGGCTGCACTGATAGTTGGTATATTTCTGGCTATATCATTTACTGTTGTCGCTTCTCGATCTCTCATGATCATCTGAATGTTTCGATGAGGATAGTCCCTCAAAATATGGGGTTCTCCACAGCCCCAACATTTCAGGGGTTCTCTCATTTTGACTGTCCCTTCCTTTTTACTGTCTCCATCTATTTGTTTGGAAGCCACTTGGGACTGAGCAGTTTGAATTTCTTTGGGTTTATTAAACTTTTTCCGCTGATGATCTTTGCCAAAAATTTTCAAATAGGTTGGTTTATGTTTCCTCCCTTTGAACTCATTCTTATTTACCCAGCTTTTCCCTTGTTCAATTTTTCCTTTGAAATGTTGGTAACATAATCTAGCTTTTCTAACAGCTTCGTCCATTGTTTTTGGGTTGTCAAACTCGATTTTCTCTTTGTATACAACAGGCAAACAATTTATAAATATTTGAACTTTTTCCTTTTCTTCCCTTATGTAGGGTACATATCTCAACAGATTTGTAAAATTAGTAACAAACTCATCAATAGTGAGTTGTCCCAGTCTAAGTTCATGAAATTATTTGGCTTTATCATCATAGTAACGTTCATTTAGGTAGCGGTTCTTGAACTTAACCTGGAAATCTTCCCAGGTGATTATCTTTTCATCAATGGCATGCACCATTTTTGTCTCCTCCCACAACAAGGTAGCCTTACCTTGTAGCTGGTAAACAACTAATCTTGCCTTTAGATTTCTTTCATATTCATAGACCTAGAAATACTTAATCATATTCAGCAACCAGGCTTCAGCATCTTCCTCCTTCTCCCCATCATAGGAGGGAGGTTTAATCTTTCGTAATTCCCCCTGTAATTCCTTTTTCTGTTTATTCTGATGCCTAACAGCATCTTCCTCATCAGACTCATCAGTTTTCCTCTTTCCGGAACCTTCGCCTTCTTGGCTGTTCCGAGAAGTTAATTCTCTGATGAGCTTTTCCTGCTCCTCACTGGCTAATGACAATCTGTTATTATGGATTTTTATCTCAACCAACTCTTGTTGCAATTCCCGCAACATAGCCATCATGGGCGCATTTGGATCTGGTGCATTATCCTCATCACATAGATCAACATAGATTTCATCACCTTCTGCCATTTCAGCACCACTGTACACTACACAACACAGATCAGTGAAAATAAAACTTAATTTTTTTTTTTCTACAGAAATACATTTATACAGTGAACACATAGAAACAGTGAACACAATGTCACCAGCCTAGTTTTATAACTTGGGCTCTCATACCATTTTTCACACCTCCCATTTTCCTTCTAATTTTTTTTTTTTTTTGTATCTTTTCAAGTTTAATGCTAATAAGGTACTCTGTTATTACGTTGTAGGTTTAAACAACTTTTCTTTTCAATTAATATTCATATATCAACTCTATCTCACCACATTAGAATTTATTTGATTTGTAATAATTATAATTACATTAGACATAACCTAATGTTTTTATTTTATCACCCGCCACTTCCATATTCCATATTCGTTGTATATCATCAGCCTTTGAACCTTCAATAGATTCATATCGATGGGGTCGATTCGGTTCTACATGAGTACCATATTATTATATTTCTACGGACCTGTGGGAATCCATTCGGTCATTCACGTTTCCCCTTCGTTGAGAACATATAACCTTAGTGGGATTTGATTTACCCCGTCGATAATTATGCGAGTCTGGAATTCGGTCCTTCCTTTTCATTTCCCTCTTGTCAACATTTATATGAATTTGGGTTTTTTTAAATTGACCTCCACGTAATTACAAATTTATAAATATGTTCAACGAAATTGGGAATGGCGACGTCAATCTGTCTTCCACGAGAACTTTCATAAGATCTTTAATCTCGTCGTAAAGGTTATAATTGGTCTCGTTCCATTTGTGATCATGTGTTTTTGTTCCACGTAATACTGGATTCATTCCACCAGCTTACTTCATTCCCAAAGAAATTTCCACGGCGTGGCCAGATCGATATAACATTTATTTCACTGCTTGTCATATTTAATATTGAACGGATGGTGTACATGACCTATTAACTCCTCGATCTGTGGCTTCACCCTTAGGATCTCGCTAGGTGGACGACTCAAATGTATCTGGCCATTAGGTTTTCGTTGTTTGATTCATGGAACATTGATATAAATCGAGCATGTTATTTGCTCGGCAGTTCTTTTACCTCCCTATTTGTTTGGTTTATCTCTTGACAGTGAGTTTCAACGCCATGGACGCTGTGTGTGATTCGTTTCAGTCTTCGCCTTATCCCTGTGCTTTAATTTTCTCTTTCGGTAAGATCATTTTAGAGTTTTGTAAAATTTCGTTCTATTATTACCATTTCACAGGCTTCCCATCTTTGGTTTAGAATTTCGCTCATTGCTTCGTGCCGGTGCTAAGATTTTGGATCATCATTTACTATCGTCCGGTCTAGATTATGATATGTATAACGAGTTTCTATATTATTTTTGCTAAGAATGTGTTTTCTTCACTCCAGGGATTCGATTGGCTTGGTTTTCTTTCCTAGCCTTTGCGTTTCCTTGTGTCTATTCTCAGAAGTGAGACTGAACGTATGCTATCATGGCTTCGTAGCCCTACCCTCCACTTTACTCTCAACTGAAGGTGGTTACGAGGGTATTAATTTGGCGCTATAATGACTCTATTCTTCTCGGCACTCTGGTTAGTTAAAAAAAAAATTCTTCGACCAAGCATAGGACGCAATTGCTATTGTTCGTTCTCTAGAGGATTATCTTTGTTATTCGACTTTTAACTGCCAACCTCTATTTATGAAAATTCCATATTTATATGTAGCAGGTTAAGGATGGAATAGGGGTTTCTCCCTTACCAGGTACTATTCCCTTCTCAGTCATTATTTTTACTTTGTGTTAGGTTCCCATGATTTGGCTGATTGGCAAGCCAAATGACAGTGTAACATCAAACCAAGCTTTGGAGCCCAAGGACCTAGCCTTCCTGGACTCAAATAGGGCTCTCTCTATATGTGTAAGAGATATCTGTGTGTTCGCTTATTGTGTTATGATTTTAGGCTAGTTATGAAGTAAGTTTTTGATTTTTTGTTTTTTAAGTTGTGAGGGATGAAACTGATCAAAGATATAAAATAGATAACACGATGTAGATTAACTGGGCTATGGGGTCAAAAGGTCAAGAAAGCTATTAGATGACGATACAAGGCTGTTGAAGGGCCGATTTGATTCAAGGTAGAAAGTATCTTTGGGCAAAATGGAGTAAATGGACATCAAGTTTGTGAACAACAAAGAGTTTCAAGCATTACTGGTTCAATAGATAGCATAAACATGGTAAGAAAAACCCTTAATCATGCAAAATGTAACTATAAACTAATCAACACATAGAAACAAACATTCAAGCCATGCATAGAAGTATAAGACCCTCTAACTTTGGGAAATGGCTATCAGAATTTGGGGAAAACACATAGGACGGACTAACAACTCAAAACACTATGTCGGAATGCCTAAACACAGTACTTCAAGTTATTGGGCACTTTGAATAACAAGATTTGCATAGTTTTAGGCAAAGGGCTAGATCGGGACTAGGCCTCCTTGGTTCAAACAAAATGTTAATCTTAATCAGTCAAAGAGATAGTTTCATGGATGGAACTATGGACAGTCATAGGTAAGCAGGGCACACCATACATCCTACTCAACATGCATAGAACTATTAATGAAACTAGCAACAATATCCTCAAGTTATTAAAGAGCAGTTAAGAATTCTTTAATGCAACTAAGGAAGAAGAAAACATAAAAGCTATGAAGATTCAGGAAATTTGAGGTGCCTCCATGGGCATATCTCAAATTTATTCTCCACTGATCTATAGCAAGCAAGAAACATGTATCATGAATGAAAACTAGAAGACAACAAAAAAGCAAGAAACACTATACCATTCTACCATGTCATGGAATCCATCAACAATCCTTCATCATCCATCCAAGAACATTCAAGAGGCAATCCAAAAGCATAACACAAGTATTTTCTCCAAAGCTCATATGACCATATATTTCTTCTCTTCTCAAGTTCAGCCTTGTTTACAATGAGAGCTTGTGGAATAAATAGGCTCAAGTGAGGAAAACCTCATGGTTCAACTTCCATCCTCATTGGCCTAATCAAAATATCTAAACTTGTCCTTGAGGCTTTGCAAATCCCAAGGCACAAAAATATCTCATAAAATATCTAAAAATTGCTAAAAAAGGGAATTTAATTGACTTTGCATCATTTTCCAAGTGCAAAAATAGCTAAACGCACATTTGGAAAAAGCAGATTTTAGAGGTTCAAAAATTACAAAAATATTTCAAATTTACATCAGAAAAAGGTCCCCTAACTTGCCGGAAACATTTGGAAGCCTTCCTGATGTCAAAACGAAGCTCATGATAGCTCGTTGGAAAGCTCTGAGTATCTACTTTCTGGCGCAGCTGAAATTTCTCCAATCTGATGCCTAGAAGTCCCCCAAATCTCCACCTGTGTGTAAAAAGCCAGAAAATAACAGTTTGCTGATAGACCAGGCAGAGTGTGCAAAATGCGAGCCTTTTTCGCTGTTTTGAAGGGGAAAATGATCTCCAAATGCTCTGAAAATCGCTGAGGACATGCTCAAGAACTTATGGCATCTGATGGTACCATTCCCCTCCCTTGACGAATCCTCAAAATGAAATGGCGAATTTATGAGTTTTTGACCAAAAATTCGATAATGCCAAAAAACCAAAAGTTGTCAAAATGGGCCCAAAATTGGTGTGTATGACCCACAAGGGTCCTTAGCAACATGTTCTAAAGCTGAAGCCAAAATTTCGAGCGCTGATGTGCCTTTCTTCTCTTTCCATGTCGGGCGCTTCCCCTTTGCTTCTTTCAGCTTGTCTTGGGCAGCCTTGTCTCATATTTGGCATTCTGGCTTTGGTGAAGAAGTCATGGCCCCTTTCCTAGGAGAGGCAAATAGCACATACTTTTGAGAATGCCCTTCGTGATCCATGTCTTGTATTCGCTTGCCCTCATCAGGATGCTGCTCTGTATCATCTCTTGGTTTCCCTTGCTTCGTCACTGTCATGGCCTTGTTCATCATGTTCTTGCTGCTCAAACAAAATTCCGCCTTCTCTGTCAGTCACTGTTTTGATCAAGGCAACCATGGTTCAATTGTTGTGTGTGATGTCCTCCTTGGGTATAAGATCCCTGCTCCTTCCAAAAAATACCTTCTCTTGCCTTTGTATGTCATTCAACAAATAGAGTCAAGGATAACAACACAGTCAAAGTGATGCTTCTGTGTTTTGTGGTAAAGTCACTTTTCCTTTGATGTGTTGAGGATATAAGACACCCTTGTTTTTTAGAGGAATGCAACAACAGTCCTTTAGTTCAAGACCTTCTTTCTTCCTTGTAGGCACGTCATCAGCAGATCCACTAATATGAAGACATTCAACCATAAAATGTATCTTACACAATCAAAGTTACTGTGTATATGAGATAAAGTCGCAGAGTTTTGAAATGCTTCTGAGGTGTTATCAAAGGCCTGTAGGAGTTAAAAGCCAATAAAATTCTTTTGGTGTAAGACTCTGTTTCTTCAAAATGCTGCCTTCCCAACCTTTGTACATCAATCAACCAATATCCATGATGAAAACACAGCTAACAAGGATAAAGACAGTTAAAGGAGCTTCTTGTGGAAGGGCACCATGATTTGGTGTTTAAGGCACTAGGACATCCTTGTCTTTGTAGAGGAAGGAAGAATCACAGTTTCTTAGTTCAAGACCTTCTTTTCTTTTCTTGGTATGCCCTTCAATCATTATTTTCAATGTTACACCACAGTCAAACAAAGGAGACCCACACTGTCAAAGTCACTGTTTATAGATATGGTGACAGAGTTTGAAAATTTTCTTATGATGTGGTAACAAAAACCTGTAGCAGTCCAATGCCAATAACCTCCTCTTTGATCAAAACATTAACCCCCTCGCATGTAGCTCACCGAATATATAATGATATAAGCACAGTCAATTTCAACAAGTCTCTACACAATCCAAGGTTTTCTATTTTAATAAGTGACAGGGTTTATTTTGCTTTTGATGTGGTCATAAAGAAATGTTGGACTTTAACAGCAATAAACCCTCCTAAAATAGAAAACTTCCCTTTTTACTTCACTGTTCCTCACACTAACTTAACAAAAACACCTCCAACTGATTTACACTACTTTCTCACTAATGTTTGACTGTTTGGGGGGCAGTTCATAGGTTTTGAAACACTAAGAGTGAAATATGCTTACTGTTGGTGAATCCTAGCTTATTCCAAACTCAGATTCTAAATCAAAACACTTGATCTCCTTTTTAGCACAGTCACTTGTCATATCTTGATTTACATCAAAGTCTTTGCTTGCCTTAAGCACCATTTAGCAGTTTGAAAATTGTAAGGGGGGTGAGACAAATACCTTTAAAACATGTTGAAAACCCTTGTTTGTGAGTTAAAACCTCTTTGAATGAGTTTTTTGAGGTTTTATTGTGAGATTTTTACTGATGCTACAGGCGCGCCACGCGCTGCTATAGGCGCGCCGCGCACCAGTGCATTGCTTTGGAAACTTTCTGCCTGAGCGCGCTGTGCAGATTTCTGAACGCGTCGTGCAACTTTGCAGCCCATTTTGAAGGCCTTCCCGGTGTCAGAATTGGGCGCGAGATGGCTTGTTGGAAAGCTGTGGAAGTCTACTTTCCAGAAAAAATTTAATTTTTCCATTTGGAGTCAATTTGATTATTCAAAAATGCATTCTCCCAACATTGTTCAAAACTGGTGAATCCTGGTGCAGAAATGCATAGTGTTGTTTGTAAGCCACTTTTGGATGCCTTCCTTGTATCGGAATTGGGCTCGAGATGGCTCGTTGCAAATATAGAGAAGTATAATTTTCAAATATTCTTTATTTGTTTCATTTGGTGTCCATTTTGGTGTTCAAAAACTAACTGTCCCATCACTGGTAAAAAATGGTGAATGCTGGTGCAGAAAAACATAGCGTCGATTGCAGGCTACTTTTGGATGCCTTCCTGTTGTCAGAATTTGGCCTGAGATGGCTCATTGGAAAGCTATGGAAGTATATTTTCCATAAAAACTTGAATTTTTTCATTTGGAGTCAATTTGGTTTTTCAAAATCTGACTGTCCCATCACTGGTCAAAATGATGAATCCTGGTGCAGAAATTCTCCCGTGACATCTGAATTTTTCACGTTTATCACAAACCATGATACCTGTGTAGAAACTGAAGGAGGATTTTCTTCTTGAACCTATGAGGGACAAAACTCTCTCTCACTTTTGTAAATTTCATCTCTTTTTGGTCATAAAATCATTTTGAATCAAACTGCCCAGGCGCTCCTTAACCCTAATTTCACTGTGGCAGAGGTATTCTGATTCAACAACCATGCAATTTTACTATCCCTTTGTATTTTCTGAGATGAGATATTTCAGCCTCTTTTTGACTGTGGGGGATGGCCTTTTTGACAAATTCTTGGCTTCCTTTTCACCATGATGGCAGAGTTTGTTTTGAGATCTAGACCCCTTTTTACCATTTTGACTATCTGTTTTCACAATCTTTTTCCATGGGGATGAAACCTGTTACTTTATATGTTCTTCTTTGTGCTTCCAAGGTAATGAAACTCTTGCAAACTAACTTAGAATGTATTGCTTTACCTCTCTTCCAAACGTGACAGCAGAGTGTCTTGACTTGTGTTCATAAGGCAAGTGCCATACCTTTGTGACAGTGGCATGGCTACTTTGCTCTTAATGAGTTCCAGAACCTGAGAAAAGTGCCAAGGTCTTTCTTGCATCTTATGAACTTGTAGATTCATTTTCAGTGCTCTTTGTTGAAAAAGAAACTTAAATGTTACCCCAATATCTTTATATTCCTAATTCTTGAATGTCATACCTGTCTTTGTCTTTTGAAATGATGAGGCTTATCCTTTAACTTGTTTTGACAATTTCTGTCTCCAATTGCTTCATCAACTCTTTTCCCTAACTGTAGGTGTCAAAAATTTCTGCATTTATTCAGACTTCGCCAATCTTCTATTGATTAAGAAAGGATTTTTTTCCAATACACTGTCTCTGCTTAGAACATATTACTATGATATCTCTGTCCTTTGGATAATGAAGACCTGCATTTGTTTCAAGCTTCCCAAAACTAACAGTATGTCAAATGACCCCTTTTGGACATTTAAACAATCTTTTCAGTGATGATGTCTCTTGATAATAAAAGCCCAGATTGCCTTTGCCAGCTGTGATAAACAGTTTAGTAAAAAAAGACACATGTCTATGATTGGAGTTACTTTCATTAATGACATGCCTCCCCAAGGGTTTAAAACTCAGATCATAAGCTTTTTATACCTTTGTGCTGAGGAGACAAACATATGAGGTGTAGAATGACTGCTGGAATATTTCATAGGTACCAAGGCTTTTATCAATAATTTTCTTTTCAGTGGAGCTCTGAAATCACTAACCCTACTACATCTGAAAGATACATTTGTCTTTGTGGTGGAGTGTAGATCACAACACCTGAACTGGCACTGGCGCTTTGAATGATATCAAGATGTCTCATGATTGGGGCTGTGTACTACTTGATTGCTTTTTCTCCATGTTTATCCAGAAACCATGGACTGTATTCCACAACTCAACAGAAATATGAGAGTACACAGAGGTCCCTTTTGCTGAAGTATCTTCATGCTTAGCACTGATTTGGGCCATTCAGACTAGCACCCTTGCAGAGATGTTTTGTTACAACAGCTTTGATCCATGGAGTCTCTTTCTGTTGCGCCATGATGATGATGCTTGTAACTTCAATTTATCTTCTTTCTTAGGACACAAGACCAAAAACTCTGCTTTCTTTTGTCTCGCACATTTTAGATCTTAGCCCTGTTTTGATCATCACTTTCCTTCAGAAACCTTGAGTCACTGTTTCACTGTCTAATAAAAACAAACCTATGCTTATAGTCAGTTTTGTAATTTCTTCAAATCAATATTAGCCATCGCCCTCTGCTTGTAGATGAAGGAGGCACCTTAACCCTCTACTTATAGATGAAGGAGGTTCTTTGCCATGACAAATTACAAGTCTTTTAGACAGTTTTGTCTTTCTTCTACTGTGATTTCATGCTGAATGGAGTTGCAAGGTCTTTATGAGAAACTCTTTGTCCTGCAGATATATCTCAGGCTTATGTTCACATTGGGAAGCAACTGTTGTTCTAAATGTGGATTCAAGAATTTTCTCATGAGATGATGACATGTTTCCTGTCTTTGTAAAATCCATAAAACACTGTAAAACACCTAAAATCAGCTTGAGACTGTGGTCTATGCATTGCTGAGACTTAGGGGTGTGTAAGTGGCGCGACCTAGGGCTGTGATCAATTTCATTAGTAGAATGGGAGGTCTGTCATGATTGGTCTGTAGCATATGGAGGTTTTTGGCCTTTTGATGGTTTCCAAGGGTAAAAATGCCTTAAAACACCACTTCCTAACTTAGGGGAGGTTTTTAGACAGACTTGGATTGTCCTTTTAGAGCTGATGGGCAGACTAGTAAGGCTAAAGCTAGATGGGATAGTGATAATGAGGTTTCACCTTGACATGGGCAGGATGAAAAGTAGGAAGGCGAAAAAAAGTTTTATGAGGGTTTTCTAGATGAAAAATTGACATATGGAGATCAGCTTCTAGAAAACTCAGCTATGGATTTAGTCATCACCAACCAATGAAAAATACTGATGACTAACAGTGGCTCCATTTGGGGAGGGCAGCTCCTCGTCAGGAGGTGTCCAGAATTCAGATCTTTGGCTTATGAAGACCAGTGCATTACCCATTGGCGCAAAATTTCACCCTTCTTTGATGCTTCTTCTAAAAAGTGACAGCATGGTTAACATCAATGATATTTCTACCTACCCCACTATCTTTCCTAGCATTTTTTCTTCTCTTTGGTGCATTTGAACTAGCAACCTTTTGACAATGTATATTTTTCTTTTTGCAAAATGAACCTATCTATTTCTACTCTTATATATGCCGGGAGCTCAGATTAAACTGATGAACTCCTTATTTACTCTACCTATGCTAGATCAACTGTCAAGATTAAACTGTTCGACAGGATTTTGTTCTCTAATCTAAAACATGAAATTTAAAATGATCAAATCAGGTTTGAACAGTCTGATTTGTCATGTGTTTGTGGCATGAAAGGACAAACTGCACACAAATATTATTTTGCAAAAAGGGAAATCTAGAAAAGCGGGGCTAAGATGTACAATGTGTTTTTCATCCCTTGCTTCTCTCTTTGGTTCTTTTTTGGGCGTGTGGAACTAGTATCTTCTCCTAATCTACTCTCTGTGATAAGTCAATCTTACACAATGTTGACCATATTTTTCACTCACTAACTTATCAGCAATTAAATTTAAACGTGCTTAGCTACGATTAGGCTAGATAGCTGAACAAGAAATTTGAGGCACAAGTAGCGGCATTTAGACTTACGTGCTTTCTGAAGGACTATTTTTTGGAACATGGGGCTTTACCATTGCTTTTTAGAAACTGCCCTCTTTTTCTACTTTTTACTGTTTTTTGTATTTTCTTCTTTTTCACCTTTTCTTCAAACAATCTAAAACTGGAAAGGTGCCCACGAGGCTGAGTTTTAACTATCTACCTATCCTAATCTAAACTGTACACAACATACATTCATTTGGTGAACTCTTATTTCCAATGTAACCAGTCAAGTAGATGATCAAATGGGTGATTCTGGTTTAGTTCTTTCATGATGTTAAAGTACTGAAAAGACCACTCCCATTTGGCTGGTTTTTGGAAAGTAGTGCTTAAGCTTTTTCTCATTCTTGGTAGCAACTTGTTTATGATAGAACCCACTACTCTTTTAGGCTTCTCAAGGAAAACAACGGATGGATCTTGGAAAAATACCTGATCTAGAGGTTTTGAGATATAGGCTTCATTCAAGACTACTCTTTTAGATTTCTCAAGGAAAACAGCAAATGGATCTTGGAATAATACCTGATCTAGAGGATTTGAGATATAGGCTTCATTCAGGACTACTCTTTCTTCCACTTGACTATATTTGGGACTCTCCCGGTAAAGCAACTCTTCCTTTTGCTCCCGATCACTTGAAATGTCAGACTTATCACATATTGCAGTGTATTTTTCTTGCCAAGATGATGTGTTTTGATAGGGCGGGCTGAACACTATGTGAAGGTTATCAGGTTGATGAGCAAGGATACACTTTGATAGTAAATTATCTTGAAGGGACAATGTGACAACTCTCACGTGTTTATCAGCCTCTACTTCTTCATATGCAATTTGTGACTCAATGGAACTTGGTGTTTGCAAATATGGAGTTAAGGAAGATTCCCTGTCCAAAGTGATTTCTTCAACCATTTCAGGAAAAAACTTTTTATTTATAACCTGCTCAAGAATTTCATCATCCTTCTCAACCTCATCGTCAAAGCTGAAAAACAGTTGATTTCCAATTATGTGAATGTTATATTTGATGGACTGAAGTGAAGTAGAGTCAAGAGTCTGAGACTCTTCACTTACTTCTGAACTCTCAAGGCTCTCCTTATCAGTGTTATAGATGACCTGTAATTGCTGCTCACTTTTCTCAAGTTTATGAAACTGAGCTTCCTCCCGAAAATCAAAAACTGAATCTTCTGCAAAGTTAGCTTCTGTTTGGAAATCATATAAGTCAACATATTGATCAAACATTTGAGAATCATTAACATAAGCAATGTCACCAGCCATGTACATTGGACTGCCATATTTCTTTTCTTCAACTTTATTTACAAATCTATTTTCTGACTTATGATATGCAAGATTAACAGGAGAAAGATCAGAGAAGTTTTGGTTATTATTTTCTGCATCTAGTAACGGAAAATTCGTTTCTGATGGTTTGAGAACTTCTTCCTTTTCCATTATCTGCTTGTTTATATCACTTTCATTGTATAAGATAAAAGAATCTAAATTGGAATGAGTGGAATAATTGGGAGTATTTTTTTCCATGACTGCTTGAGTTACCAGAGGTTGAGTTACTTCTAGTCCCAGGTTTTCCATGACTGCTTTAGGCATGAGGTTATGGGAGGCACCAGAATCTAACATGGCATTATGTAATATCTTGTCCTGTATGTTCAGGCTCACATAGGAAGGAGAAACAGATCCTTCTTGGTATTGACCTTCTATTTTCGGGCCGAATAAGAGCTCGGGTTTGTTTTCAGTTAGATTTAAAGTATCTGCCTCGCTCCCTATGTCAAAAACTTTGAAAATTTGAGATCTATACCTATCTGTAGTTATTAGCTCAGTAAGGGGTATGTTAATTTTTATTTCGGAAACTTCCCCTTCGAAACTAAAAGGAGTTTGTAGATTGGGCAGATTTGTTTCAGCTTTTTCGGACATGACCTTTTCTATGCTCTATTTGTTGATTCTGGTTTGAGACCTTGTTTGACACAGTCGCCTCGGGAGTCTTTGTGGAGGTACTAGGAGTATCCGAGCTAAGACTTGTTGAAATAGCTTTATCTTTGTTTTGGTCAATTTTCTTGGCCACAATTTTGTTGCTATCCATGGCTTTTTTAAGGATGGTGTCAGAGGTTTTAGCAGTGTCAGGGCTACTCTTCTTGGAGTGGTCTTGGTTTTTTCTGCTTCTAAGGTTATACTTCCTATGAGCTTCTATAATGGCATTCTGAAAATCTATGGCAGGATCTTCGAGATCTTCATAGTCGGTTTCGTCCTGACTTGGGGAGCATAACTCTTGCTCTTCTGCTGTGAGGTAAACCTTACTCTCGTTATCAGAACCTATGAGTTTCCAATTATTTTCATCAATGGGTGCGGTATCCTTATTCTCTTCATCAACATAATTCTCACTAAAGGATGGTCTGATCTGCTGATCATTTCCTCTTGGTTTATTTTGAGACTGATCTTTTCTAAAGCCTTGTTTTCGGTTTTGAGGGTTTGGTTGGTTGTCCCTAGGAGGCACTTTTTCACTCATTTTTTCCCACATCTTTGTCATGGATTTGATCAGGCCATATATTATAGGATCTAGGGAAGGAGATGAAGTGGAGACCTTATCTCTATATGGGACTTTTCCTTCTAATCTAGTCCTGGCTCTTTTTTCTGCTAAGTTGGCTTCTATTTTTATGGCTATTTGTTGAATTTCTTCTAGGGTAGGGGGATCCTTGTCTCTTAGATGATATGTCATGTCTAGATCAAAACCCTCGGGGAATTTTTCCAAGACTAAACCAAGTGAGGGTTTGAAGTGAGGCGGGAGGGCGTTATACACACTATTGAACCTAGTGCAGTATGCCTGGACGCTTTCCCCATTTTCCCGTTTTAGGTTGTTATATTCTGACAGGATTTGAATGGGATTCTTTTGGACTTCCCACTTGTTTAAAAAGACTTGGAAGAGTTCTGGGATGTTGTGGATGTTGTTTGGAGTTAAGCTCTTAAACCATGTTTTGGGTTCTCCGCCCAGGCTTTGGGAGAATATTCTCATTCTGATGGTTTCGTCTTGTACTTCCAAGTATTCAAAAGCATCCCCAATCCTACTTACATGTTGCCGAGCTGTGGCAGTTTCTTCTCCGGTAAAGTGTGGGATTTTTTCTTGATATTTATCTGGAAGGGGAGCCAAAGGTAGTGGCAACACCAAAGGTGCGTACCAGGCTTCCATGATGGGAGCTAATGGATGATGTACGAGATGAGGACTAGTGGGATGAGTTGAGGTGATTTGAACAGTGGCAGTTTGGACAGGTGTGGTGGATGAACTTGGACTAGTGATCTGGTTTTGAGCAGATCTGGGATGGTAGGAGCCAAAGTGATGGAGAAGCTGAAAGTAGGGGGGTGTGGAAGGTGAGGCTTCTCTACTATGACTCTGTGTTTGGTCTGGGGGTTCAAGATCGTCAAAATTTATCTTACTATGCGACTTGCTTCTAAAAAGAGTTTTTGATGACTCTAATTCAAAAGGTGAATCTGGTAGGATAGGGAGATGTTCAGGTACTGATCTTGTTTTACAAATGGTTCTACCAGTAGCTAGATGGTCAGTTTCGGGAGCTTGCCATAGAATCTTCTCTGGGTCATCTACTATGATAAGGGGATTTGGGTCTAGATGGGATTTGGTGTTGATTCTTCATGAAGCCAGATTTTGGATCTAGATTTTAGAGAGAATGGTATTGGTGAATGTTTTGGATGAGTGGTCTCTCTAAAGTTCTACTAAGGTGAAGGATGGTCAAAATAAAAGGGATGGACTAGTGGAGTTGCTAGGTGGAACTTGGTTGTCTTTGTGAAGATAGCTATGGTCCACCACCAGTAACTAATCTGGAAATATTTTTTTAAGGCTTTTCTGAATTTATGTGCAGCCTATGGTTTGTTAAAGTATTCTAAACTTGTTTCAACACTTTGCTAGGGTGCCGATAACAAAAAGAGTTTACTCTAAATGAGTCTATGGATTGCTTGCTTGTTTAAGTATCTAAAGGACTTAAGGAGTATATAAGAGTTTTCTAGACTGTCATGTACTCATTGTCTCACCATCTCCCGCTATGTTAGTGAGCGATGGGATAGATCAATTTCATGGTAATCTAGAGTTTGATAAAATAGTAAGGCCTACTGGAGGCTAGTGGAGTCGCCAGGTGGAACTTGATTGTTTTTTGAGATATGTGTGTATGGTCCACCACCAGTACTGACAGAAAAACCAATTTAAGGGAGTGTTTTGGGGTTTTTTTGAGTTTTATGTGCCTACGAGGTTTGGAAGAGTTTCCTATTACTGACTCATCATTTTGCTAAGATGGTGAAGGAGCTATTTTCTACTCTTCAGACAATATCTAAGTTCACTAAGCTTGATTGAGACTTCAGGAGTTACTAAGGTGTACTTAGATTGTCACTAACTCGGAAGGTCCTACTGTGAGTGTCACTATGTCAGTGAGTAGCGGAATAAGTCAATCAGATAGTATTCTTAAAGGTCTCTAAAGATTAGGGAAACTAAGTTTGTTTATTACTCAGAGTCCCACCGTGATCGCCATTATGTTAGGTTCCCGTGATTTGGCTGATTGGCAAGCCAAATGATAGTGTAACATCAAACAAAGATTTGAAGCCCAAGGACCTAGCCTTCCTGGACTCAGAGAGGGCTCTCTCTATATGTGTAAGATATATCTGTGTGTTCGCTTATTGTGTTCTGATTTTAGGCTAGTTATGAAGTAAGTTTTTGATTTTTTGTTTTTTAAGTTGTGAGGGATGAAACTGATCAAAGATATAAAATAGATAACAAGATGTAGATTAACTGGGCTATGGGGTCAAAAGGTCAAGAAAGCTATTAGATGATGATACAAGGCTGTTGAAGGGCCGATTTGATTCAAGGTAGAAAGGATCTTTGGGAAAAATGGAGTAAATGGACATCAAGTTTGTGAACAACAAAGAGTTTCAAGCATCACTGGTTCGATAGATAACATAAACATGGTAAAGAAAACCCTTAATCATGCAAAATGTAACTATAAACTAATCAACACATAGAAACAAACATTCAAGCCATGCATAGAAGTATAAGACCCTCTAACTTTGGGAAATGGCTATCAGACTTTGGGGAAAACACATAAGACGGACTAACAACTCAAAACACTATGCCGGAACGCCTAAACACAGTACTTCAAGTTATTGGGCACTTTGAATAACAAGATTTGCGTAGTTTTAGGCAAAGGGCTAGATCGGAATTAGGCCTCCTTGGTTCAACAAGATGATAATCTAATTAGTCAAAGAGATAGTTTCATGGATGGGACTATGGACAGTCATAGGTAAGCAGGGCACACCATACATCCTACTCAACATGCATAGAACTATTAATGAAGCTAGCAACAATATCCTCAAGTTATTAAAGAGAAGTTAAGAATTATTTAATGTAACTAAGGAAGAAGAAAACATGAAGGCTATGAAGATTCATGAATTTTGAGGTGCCTCCATGAGCATATCTCAAATTTAATATCTACTGATCTATAGCAAGCAAGAAACATGTATCATGAATGAAAACTAGAAGACAACAACAAAGCAAGAGACACTATACCATTCTACCATGTCATGGAATCCATCAACAATCCTTCATCATCCATCCAAGAACATTCAAGAGGCAATCCAAAAGCATAACACAAGTATTTTCTCCAAAGCTCATATGACCATATATTGCTTCTCTTCTCAAGTTCAGCCTTGTTTACAATGAGATCTTGTGGAATAAATAGGCTCAAGTGAGGAAAACCTCATTGTTCAACTTCCATCCTCATTGGCCTAATCAAAATATCTAAACTTGTCCTTGAGGCTTCGCAAATCCCAAGGCACAAAAATATCTCATAAAATATCTAAAAATTGCTAAAAAAGAGAATTTAATTGACTTTGCATCATTTTCCAAGTGCAAAAATAGCTAAACGCACATTTGGAAAAAGCAAATTTTAGAGGTTCAAAAATTACAAAAATATTTCAAATTTACATCAGAAAAAGTTCCCCTGACTTGCCGGAAACATTTGGTAGCCTTCCTGATGTCGAAACGAAGCTCATGATAGCTCGTTGGGAATCTATGAGTGTCTACTTTCCGGTGCAACTGAAACTTCTCCAATCTGATGCCTGGAAGTCCCCCAAATCTGCACCTGTGTGTAAAAAGCCAGAAAATAACAGTTTGCTGATAGACCAGGGAGAGTGTGCAAAATGCGATCCTTTTTCGTTGTTTTGAAGGGGAAAATGATCTCCAAATGCTCTGAAAATCGCTGAGGACATTCTCAAGAAATTATGGCATCTGATGGTACCATTCTCCTCCCTTGACGAATCCTCAAAATGAAATGGCGAATTTATGAGTTTTTGACCAAAAACTCGAAAATTCCAAAAAACAAAAAGTTGTGAAAATGGACCCAAAATTGGTGTGTATGACCCTCAAGGGTCCTTAGCAACATGTTCCGAAGCTGAAGCCAAAATGTCAAGTGCTGATGTGCCTTTCTTCTATTTCTGTGCTGGTCGCTTCCCCTTTACTTCTTTCAGCTTGTCTTGGGCAGCCTTGTCTCATATTTGGCATTCTGTATGTGGTGAAGAAGTCATGGCCCCTTGCCTAGGAGAGGGAGATAGCACATAATTTGGAGAATGCCCTTCGCGATCCATGTCTTGTATTCGCTTGCCCTCATCAGGATGCTGCTGTGTATCATCTCTTGGTTTCCCTTGCTTCGTCACTGTCATGGCCTTGTTCGTCATGTTCTTGCTGCTCAAACAAAATTCCGCCTTCTCTGTTAGTCATTGTTTTGATCAAGGCAACCATGGTTCAATTGTTGTGTGTGATTTCCTCCTTGGGTATAAGATCCCTACTCCTTCCAAACAATACCTTTTCTTTCCTTTGTATGTCATTCAACAAGTAGACTCAAGGATAACAACACAGTCAAAGTGATGCTTCTGTGTTTTGTGGTAAAGTCACTTTTCCTTTGATGTGTTGAGGATATAAGACACCCTTGTTTTTTAGAGGAATGCAACAACAGTCCTTTAGTTCAAGACCTTTTTTTTTCCTTGTAGGCACGTCATCAGCAGATCCACCAATATGAAGACATTCAACCATAAAATGTATCTTACACAATCAAAGTTACTGTGTATATGAGATAAAGACGCGGAGTTTTGAAATGCTTCTGAGGTGTTATCAAAGGCCTGTAGGAGTTAAAATCAAATAAAGTTCTTTTGGTGTAAGACTCTTTCTTCAAAATGCTGCCTTCCCAACATTTTTACATCAATCAACCAATATCCATGATGAAAACACAACTAACAACGATAAAGACAGTTAAAGGAGCGTCTTGTCGAAGGGCACCATGCTTTGGTGTTTGAGGCACTAGGACATCCTTGTCTTTGTAGAGGAAGGAAGAATCACAGTTTCTTAGTTCAAGACCTTCTTTTCTTTTCTTGGTATGCCCTTCAATCATTATTTTCAATGTTACACCATAGTCAAACAAAGGAGACCCACACAGTCAAAGTCACTGTTTATAGATATGGTGATAGAGTTTGAAAAGTTTCTTATGATGTGGTAACAAAAACCTGTAGCAGTCCAATGCCAATAACCTCCTCTTTGATCAAAACATTAACCCCCTCGCATGTAGCTCACCGAATATATAATGATATAAGAACAGTCAATTTCAACAAGTCTCTACACAGTCCAAGGTTTTTTGTTTTAATAAGTGACAGGGTTTATTTTTCTTTTGATGGGGTCATAGAGAAATGTTGGACTTTAACAGCAATAAACCCTCCTAAAATAGAAAAGCTGCCCTTTTTACTTCACTGTTCCTCACACTAACTTAACAAAAACACCTCCAACTGATTTACACTGCTTTCTCACTAATGTTTGACTGTTTGGGGGGCAGCTCATAGGTTTTGAAACAATAAGAGTGAAATATGCTTACTGTTGGTGAATCCTAGCTTATTCCAAACTCAGATTCTAAATCAAAACACTTGATCAATTTTTTAACACAGTCACTTGTCATATCTTGATTTACATCAAAGTCTTTGCTTGCCTTAAGCACCATTTAGCAGTTTGAAAATTGTAAGGGGGGTGAGACAAATACCTTTAAAACATGATGCAAACCCTTGTTTGTGAGTTAAAACCTCTTTGAATGAGTTTTTGGAGGTTTTATGGTGAGATTTTTACTGATGCTACAGGCGGGCCGCGCAATGCTACAGGCACGCCGCGCACTGCTACAGGCGCGCCGCGCACCAATGCATTGCTTTGGAAACTTTCTGTCTGAGCGCGCCATGCAGATTTCTGAACGCGTTGCACAACTTTGTAGCCCATTTTGAAGGCCTTCCCGGTGTCGGAATTGGGCAGGAGATGGCTCGTTCGAAATCTGTGGAAGTATACTTTCCAGAAAAACTTTAATTTTTCGATTTGGAGTCCATTTGATTGTTCAAAAATTCATTCTCCCAACATTGGTCAAAACTGGTGAATCCTGGTGCAGAAATGCATAGTGCTGTTTGTAAGCCACTTTTGGATGCCTTCCTTGTGTCGGAATTGGGCCCGAGATGGCTCGTTGGAAAGCTAGAGAAGTCTAATTTCCAAATATGCTTTATTTTTTTCATTTGGTTTCCATTTTGGTGTTCAAAAACTGACTGTCCCATCACTGGTAAAAAATGGTAAATGCAGGTGCAGAAAAACATAGCGTCGATTGCAGGCTACTTTTGGATGACTTCCTGTTGTCGAAATTTGGCCCGAGATGGCTCATCGGAAAGCTATGGAAGTATATTTTCTATAAAAACTTGATTTTTTTCATTTTAAGTCAATTTTTTTGTTCAAAATCTGACTGTCCCAACACTGGTCAAAATGATGAATCCTGGTGCAGAAATTCTCCCGTGACATCTGAATTTTTCACGTTTCTCACAAACCATGATACCTGTGTAGAAACTGAAGGAGGTTTTTCTTCTTGAAACTATGAGGGAAAAAAAAATATCTCACTTTTGTAAATTTCATCTCTTTTTGGTCAGAAAATCATTTTGAATCAAACTGCCCGGGCGCTACTTAACCCTAATTTCACTGTGGCAGAGGTATTATGATTCAACAACCATGCAATTTTACTATCCCTTTGTATTTTCTGGGATGAGATATTTGAGCCTCTTTTTGAATGTGGGGGATGGCCTTTTTGACAAATTCTTGGCTTCCTTTTGACCATGATGGCAGAGTTTGTTTTGAGATCAAGACCCCTTTTTACCATTTTGACTATCTGTTTTCACAATCTTTTTCCATGGGGATGAAACCTATTAGTTTATATTTTCTTCTTTGTGCTTCCAAGGTAATGAAACTCCTGCAAAATAACTTAGAATGTAATGCTTTACCTCTCTTCCAAACGTGAAAGAAGAGTGTCTTGACTTGTGTTCATAAGGCAAGTGCCATACCTTTGTGACAGTGGCATGCCTACTTTGCTCTTAATGAGTTCCAGAACCTGAGAAAAGTGCCAAGGTCTTTCTTGCATCTTATGAACTTGTAGATTCATTTTCAGTGCTCTTTGTTGAAAAAGAAACTGAAATGCTACCCCATATTCTTTATATTCCTGATTCTTGAATGTCATACCTGTATTTCTCTTTTGAAATGATGAGGCTTATCCTTTAACTTGTTTTGACAACTTATGTCTCCAATTGCTTCATCAACTCTTTTCCCTAACTGTAGGTGTCAAAAATTTCTGCATTTATTCAGACTTCGCCAATCTTCTATTGATTAAGAAAGGAGTTTTTTCAAATACACTATCTCTGCTTAGAACATATTACTATGATATCTCTGTCCTTTGGATAATGAAGACCTGCATTTGTTTCAAGCTTCCCAAAACTAACAGTATGTCAAATAACCCCTTTTGGACATTTAAACAATATTTTCAGTGATGATGTCTCTTGATAATAAAAGCCCAGATTGCCTTTGCCAGCTGTGATAAACAGTTTAGTAAAAAAAGACACCTGTCTATGATTGGAGTTACTTTCATTAATGACATGCCTCCCCAAGGGTTTAAAACTCAGATCATAACCTTTTTATACCTTTGTGCTGAGCAGACAAACATATGAGGTGTAGAATGACTGCTGGAATATTTCATAGGTACCAAGGCTTTTATCAATCATTTTCTTTTCAATGGAGCTCTGAAATCACTAACCCTACTGCATCTGAAAGATACATTTGTCTTTGTGGTGGAGTGTAGATCACAACACCTGAACTGGCACTGGCGCTTTGAATGATATCAATATGTCTCATGTCTGGGGCTGTGTACTACTTCACTGCTTTTTCTCTATGTTTATCTAGAAACCATGAACTGTATTCCACAACTCAACAGAAATATGAGAGTACACAGAGGTCCCTTTTGCTGAAGTATCGTCGTGCTCAGCACTGATTTGGGCCATTCAAACTAGCACCCTTGCAGAGATGTTTTCTTACAATAGCTTTGATCCATGGAGTCTCTTTCTGTTGCGCCATGATGATGATGCTTGTAACTTCAATTTATCTTCTTTCTTAGGACACAAGACCAAAAACTCTGCTTTCTTTTGTCTCGCACATTTCAGATCTTAGCCCTATTTTGATCATCACTTTCCTTCAGAAACCTTGAGTCACTGTTTCACTGTCTAGTAAAAACAAACCTGTGCTTATAGTCAGTTTTGTAATTTCTTCAAATCAATATTAGCCATTTCCCTCTGCTTGTAGATGAAGGAGGCGCCTTAACCCTCTACTTATAAATGAAGGAGGTTCTTGGCCATGACAAATTACAAGTCTTTTAGACAGTGTTGTCTTTCTTCTACTGTGATTTCATGCTGAATGGAGCTGCAAGGTCTTTATGAGAAACTCTTTGTCCTGCAGATATATCTCAGGCTTATGTTCACATTGGGAAGTAGTTGTTCTTCTAAATGTGGATTCAAGAATTTTCTCCTGAGATGATGACATGTTTCTTGTCTTTGTAAAATCCATAAAACACTGTGAAACACCTAAAATCAGCTTGAGACTCTGGTCTATGCATTGCTGAGACTTAGGGGTGTGTAAGTGGCGCGACTTAGGGCTGTGATCAATTTCATTAGTAGAGTGGGAGGTCTGTCATGATTGGTCTGTAGCATATGGAGGTTTTTGGCCTTTTGATCGTTGCCAAGGGTAAAAATGCCTTAAAACGCCACTTCCTAACTTAGGGGAGGTTTTTAGACAGACTTGGATTGCCCTTTTAGAGCTGATAGGCAGACTAGTAGGGCTAAAGCTAGATGGGATAGTGATAATGAGGTTTCACCTTGACATGGGCAGGCTGAAAAGTAGGAAGGCGAAAAAAAGTTTTATGAGGGTTTTCTAGATGACAAATTGACATATGGAGATCAGCTTCTAGAAAACTCAGCTATGGATTTAGTCATCACCAACCAATGAAAAATACTGATGACTAACACTTTTTTCATGTTATTCTTACTCTCCATGTTCGGCGTCATATTTATATTGGGGTTTTATCTCTCGCAGGTAATTTCGACTTGCGTCGTGTTCTCCTTCTCAAACTACTGAGAAACGTGACTCCCTTAGACATTAACATTTGTTTCCTCATGCTACTTGCAGGTCGGTATTCACCGAACTCTGTCAGAAGAAATCCGTTCTTCTCTCCTGGTTATATAATTTATCTTTCGACAGTTAAAAATTGTATTGATACAGTTGTAATTATTTTGAAAACTATAATTGTTAAATCCCAACCCTGAATATTCATTTATCTCTATTCATGGAACATTATAAGGCTGTTCTCGGATTTGTTATATATATATATATATATATATATATATATATACCTCTGTCATTATTGGATTTTCATAATACCCATTTTGATTCCGGTTATTATTATTATTATTATTATGTTCCAGCAGTACTCTCTCCTTGCTCATTTTGACTTGGCTGTAACTTAATACTTAACTGATGGCATTTTAAATTTTATATATATCTATATACACATATCCAGCATTCTGTGTAGTTTATTGCCTTCAAGCTCTCAGGCCATACAATTGTTAAACTATATTCATAAATGTGGTGATATTCGAATGAATAATATACTATCATATAGAGTTTCCTATTCCAGGAGAACATAGCTTCTGTGGTAGTAAATTTTAGATATTTGAATGTATTCTATGGTTTTATTCTTCTGGCATAATATTCTCAATTTCTTTCACCAGTTTATTAAGCTGACCCTAAATTCCAAGTTCACAGTTTCCTTTTTCTGGGTAATTTAAATAACCAGAGTGATATAATTATCTGTAACAGAATGGTACAGTGGTTCTATGCAGGTAATTGAGGAATTAATTTGTTATGAATTTGCACAAAATATTTATCCAAAATATCTACAGGGATGAATGCATCTGTATTTATATTTTTATGTTTAGAAGACATTTGTATTTATAATCTACTATTTTACCCCCTTGACTTGGGTTCTCATGATAGACTAGGATACATATATTTCAATATGCTAGGCTGTGGTGAATATGCATGTTGGATATTTACTTAACTTTATTTTGTATTTTAATTCTATGCTCTAATATTAGAATGGTTCCATAAGATAACTGTCTATGATCTGTCTTTTGCAAATTATTAGTTGCTTCCTTCTGCTATAGTATTTGTTGCTTACATGCAACTTCCTTGACCATTGAATTTCTGGTTACCTATGAATGGTGTGCTGACCCTGAGGTCAGTTTATACAATCTCTCCTTCCATTCTTTCATGCACAGTGTAAATTACAATTCATCTCCTACTATTTTCCAATATAGTACAGGAAACTCAGATTCCTCTCTCTTATGTATGTATATATTAGAATCATTCTAGGAAACAGAAGCAGATTAAAACTAATTCACAAATTTTTCCTGTGAAGAGATAAATATCCTCAGATTTAAACCAACACTGGTTTAGAGACTCTGTTGGATTCTACTTCACATATTTAAATTCTACAACTATACAGAGTTTCAAAGGTAAATTCCTTATCATTAATTTTGTTAAATGTAGAATTTATATTCTAATATACAGTCAACTTTTATATGTAGCCAATTCATACTATATGAAGTAAACACATCGATAAATTTAGAGACATACCACTCATGCAATTGACCAACCTCCCAACCTTAGAGTCCTTCTGTCTCCCAGAACTCACCCCAGAGCTGAGATCATCTCCTTGAAACATATCAACCCCTAATCTATACAAGAGCAGCTTATTTAAGCTATTGTTCCCCAAAGCATGTTTCTAATTCTGCGTCCAGAATCTCAGAATGCTTTTCTTCCTGTTTGCCTAGGCTTCCCATTTTAGGGATTCTTTAAAGCTGTTTTATGATTTTCCTCATCTTTTCCATCTTTTTACCTCTTCCCAACTACTTTCCTCATCATTGGGGAAATTCAGATTTTTTCCTCAAAAATCTAAATTTAAAATAATTTCTTTCAAGGATTTTTGAAAGATTGTGGGGAAATATTTGCCTCATCCATCCTCATGGATTTAGCAAGTGATCTCATAAATATCATTTTGGTCAATCTGCACCACATCATTTTATTCATTTCCTCGATTAAATATTTAATTACATTCACAAAATATTTATCTTTTGGGGTCCACTCCCC
Organism: Pinus albicaulis; assembly: GCA_034641835.2. Classification (NCBI taxonomy): domain Eukaryota; kingdom Viridiplantae; phylum Streptophyta; class Pinopsida; order Pinales; family Pinaceae; genus Pinus; species Pinus albicaulis. Next base: position 1,327,051,188 of record CM076579.1, read on the forward strand.
TTAGGATTAAAGTTCAAATGTCTAGCTTTGAAATTCAAACACATGAATTGGGGGTGTTACATATCCACCCCGGGGAGTGTATTTTTGTGAGTGCACTGCATTCCACATTTCGATAAGGTCAACAGTGCGACCAGGTAACCGACCGCACCGTTGATTATGTAATGATGTGAGGAGGTCGATGCGCTGATCGAGCTATATGCCCCAGGGCATAGAGTTTAGTCAGTGCACTGCATTCCCGACATCTTCCATAGTCAATGGTGCACTGAAAATTTTCAGATGCACTATCGTCGCTGCCTTTAATATTTTCTACTGCACTGCTGCTAGTGGACGAAGAAAAAAAAAGATGCACTGGTACCGGTGCATGACGGGTTTTTGTGGCACACCGACTGTTTTTTTTTTTGTCCAAAAAAAAATATATATGTATATTCCTAAATACATGTCTCATTTAATAAAAAAATTGTATTTAATATGTCAATCATTCGGACAAGTGAAAAGAGAGAAGAGGAGGAACAATAGCAACAACAGGCGGACCAGTATAACATGGTTTGCCTATGGGAAGCATAAGAGAGGGAGAGAGATACGTACCCTAACACTATTACAGCAGCTACACAGGGGCTCCTAAGGCAAGTAGGCCTCCTGAAGTTCTATGAGGAGGATACTTCCCTAAAGGGACATGGTGTGTTTTTGAGACATCTTATCTGCAAGTGGAATACCCACCGACAGGCTTTGCGAGTTGGTCCTAACCACTGGTACATGCCTAGTGAGGAGGACATATATTTCATTACAGGGCTATCGAGGAGAGGGGTGGATCTTCCCTCGTTCCCAGACATTCTAGTTGGCTATGTAGCAGGGAGTTAGTTGGTGTAATCCTAGAGATACATTAGCATAGATATACTATCTCCTTCATATTTTCAGGTCTCCAGAGGTTAGTTACGTATTGGTGCATTTGGTAGTCAGGAGGTGAGGTGTCTCTCACTTCTGATTTCGACCATTTCACACAACACCAGTGACAGGAAATGCATTAGTTGCTTGCTTCTATATTATGTTTATTATTTAGTACAGGATCCACAACTCGTCAGGTGGTTTGAATTTTTTTGTGGCAGCTCTGTATAGCCTTAGATAGATGTCGTGCTCATGCGTAAGGGAGGGTCAGCTTCCATTTTTCTTTAGAGATTTTTTGTTTATTTTTTGAGTGGTTTCTGGAGATGAGGCCTACTTTTTTTTGGCAGCCTTGTAGGCCGATGTTCGAGGCACGGATACACATGTGGGGACAGATGGTCCCCAAGAGGGGTGAGACTATGTTTTCCGTGAGGACATCACATGATGCACTAGATCTTGTAGCAAGTGTTAATGAGAATCCCTTCATTATGGTCCCTTATCCTTACGCTTGTTTGTATTGACGAGGGTGTGCCAACATCCTCTTCACAGATGATGAGCCACCGGATGATAGAGGTAATATTACAATTTTGTTTAAATGTATTCTAACATGTTCTTTAACTTGTTTTTATTAAATTGTGTAATGAAACTGTCTAATTATTATTGTGTACTTGTATATATTTTGCAGACATTGGGTCTTTTGATGGTGAGGACATACCAGCACCACCACATGATCCATGTGTGGATCCTGATGATGATATGGACATGCCAAATTCCAAGGATCATCAGGAGGACGGTGTAGAGAGACATGTTCCTCCTGGTGCACCGGTACTACCTTTTGCTAGGAAATGTAGGCTTGATAGAAGATACAGGATGGAGTTGGGCGACCAACTCATTGCATTGATTGTTGAGGCGGGAGTCAGGCCCACTACTATGAGAGGCCTATAGGCCGATGGTATGCTATTACATATGTGGCGAGGCATGTCGTGTGACATGTATAGCCTGATGTGGCATGTTGTAGGAGCTATGACCTTAGTTACGCGATGAATGAGTATCGTTGTACGTTATAGGCATGGTCGAGCAGAAACACGTGATCAACAGTCCATGAGATGCAACGCATCATCTGAGGATCATTCACCTCGTGTCACCCCAGATGAGCAACCTCCACTAGCATCGAGCAATAATCATCATGGAGAGCAGGCTGGACCATCGGCCATGTCCAGTCAGTAGCCTGCAGCCTCCAGTAGTACTCATGATCATCAGCAGGCTGAACCATTATATTGACCATATCGAGTCATCACGATGAGCAGTTGATAGTTGATCCTGATCAGCATGAGCCACCAGTACCAGATCAACAGGCACATGATGATCAACATGTATCTGAGCTTGTCAAGGTTGCACCATTGACTGAGCAGGCCTTGACTAGTACTGTTATTGATGATCCATGACATTTATATTACACTTGTATATTTTTTACATTATTCAGTTATATATATATATATATATGGTCCATGTATTTTATGTTCATGTTGCAGTTGTACTTAATTTACATGTTGGTCATCATCATGATGTGTATATTGTTAGGTCATGTTAGATATGTTCATTTAATGTGCAGCTTGCAGATAGATGTGTATGTGATAACAATTATTTCACATGGGATGTATATTTGATGTTTGTGTTGTGATGATGTTATATAATGCTAATTTCATTTTGTTAGATGATCATTATCACGATGATGTTAGCAAATTTGAATGTGTTTTTTAGTCAAATATGATGTTTGTACGATGGTTATCATGAACGTGATGTTTATTAATTAAGTTAATATGAAAGGATCATGATATTGTAAAATTGTAATATTTGTAATTCTAATTGTATGTAAAATTCTAAAATTGTAATTATATTTGTATTAATTGTAATTTTAATTGTAATTGTATGTAAAATATTTGTAAAATTTTAATTTTAGTTGTAATATTTAATTTATTGTGAAACGGTTGTAATTTTAATTTTAATTTTAATTGTATATATATGTAAAATTGTAATTGTAATTGTAATTGTATGTAAAATTCTAAAATTGTAATTGTAATGGTATATATGTAAATTTGTAAAATTGTAACTGTAATTGAAAATTTGTAAAATTGTAAAATTGTAATTGTATATATGTAAAATTCTAAAATTGTAATTGTAATTGTAGGTAAAATTGTAAAATTCTAATTCTATGTAAAATATTTGTAAAATTTTAATTGCATTACTGTGAATTGATTATAATTTTAAAATTGTAATTGTAATTTTAATTGTAATTGTATGTTAAATTGTAAAACTGTATTAATGTGAAATGATTTTATTAAAATTTTTAAATTTTAAATAATTGTAAAATAATAAATCTAGAATAATTTGAATTATTCTAACATAATAAAGTTTAGAAAATAACGCAAATAAATTCATGTACATTAGAATTATCATTATTTTATTATGATGTTACAAAAAGAAAACTTTATATAGTACGCTATTGTTTTTGAGATCAACATAATTGCAAGTTATCAAGTGAAATATTGATTTTAACATTAACACAATGAAAATTACCAATTTATTCAAAATACATACAATAATGTTCCGAAAAACCGATCTTAAAAAGTATAAATATTGATGAAATAGCACATGTACCATATCACTCTCGGTTCTCATTATCACCCTCATTATCTTATAGCTCGCATGGCATGATAACACTATTGTTCTCCAAAATATGTTTTGATCTAGGGTCATGTCTCAGTACGAACCACCAATCCCTATCCAACAAATCTGTGTAAAAAAACACATGGTTGTAGTGTTTGGGGAAAACATAGAGCTCCTTAGCTTCATCCCACATATTTCTAGAGTTGATACATATCATCCTACTATAGCGATCTTCCTTTATATTATTCTGATCAAATGCATCCCACAACTTCCACCTAAAAATAACACATTGGAAAGAAGAGAAATCCACTTGAATGATCTCTTGTATCTTTCTGACGTAACCTAATGTCCCTCGTACTAGGTTTTGATCACAGTGGTGAGATCGACTATATTGATCAAACTCGACTTCCACTCCATAGTCTTGTGTGATGTTTCCAGCATCAACATTTTATGTGCGAAAATGGTGTCCATATGCCCACATAGATGGGAACAAATGCACATATTATAAAAAAGTTAAAAAAATCATAGTTTCATGTGTCTTATAATAACCCAACAGTTAAAATATGAAATATATATGTCTTACAATTTTCAAATTTACATATAAATTAAATATATTATTACCGAGTTGATGCACCCAATCCCTATGTTTAGCGCATCCTCTTCAACATGCGGGTAATGATCGGTTGCACCGTATTTCTATCTGACTTGGTCAACAACCCAACTGTTGGGGCATATTTTTGGCATATTTTATTTTAAGTGATCGGGATAAGGCACACTTCTACCATTCAACCATATGAATTCCTTCGTGTCACTATCCCATTTCATCCTCTTTTGTTCATACAATGCGACCCATGGTTATGTTGCTTAAGAATTGTAAAAAACGAATTTATTCATTGCTTCAATTTCTTCATCGACTGATGAAATCATACTGAAATTATATAGTACTTAGAGATCAAAATATACATTATATCGAAGTTCAACATAAATATTTACTTTGTGTAAATTTGAAAAATTATAAGTTGCTTACTCTTTATCAAGCTCTTTCTTCCACTCATGTGGAGAAACTCCCCTTCTCCTTTCTCTTCATCCCTTTCATCGTCCCAAATCTCTGCATCTAGTCTATTTTCAATCTTCTTGATGTACTCACTGGCATAATAGAAAGGCTCATATGATATGTACCCCTCTTCCATAGACCCCTCGGGATTTTCACTTTGTCTAAGAAAACCTTTCAATTTCTTCATGTACCTCTCTAGGAAGAACATCCAATGACAAGAAACCACCCCAACTAATTCAACCTCATCTACTAAGCATATTAGAAGATGAACCTGCAAGCCCATGAAACTCGTCGATGGTTCCTTCTCAAACATACAAACAATCACAACTATCTCTTGACGCCATCGTGGAATGCTAGCCACATGAATCTCCTTTAACATGATATAATGTACAAATGCATATATTTTAGAAATGGCATGTCCTAGGTCTTGAGGGAATTCATGTTTCACACACCCATGCATGAACAAAGGATAATGACACTGCAAAGTTATAAACGCGTGCAATAATATACAAGAGTAATTATGTTTTATGATCCCCGCATGGGATAAAATTTATTAATATAACAAATAATAAAATCATGCTTTTGGCATTATACATACTCTTAGAAGATTCAAATGGTCATGCAATTTCAACCCCAACAAATGGTCATCCACGTTGAAGCAGCGTTGTAGTGAAGACTCGTATGAATTTGGCACCCTCACACCCATTATAACCTCCTTTGCCAAAGAAATATCATCCTTTTTTTTAAATCTATGGGACATCACCTTCTTTTAAATACCATGAATTAGAGGGACCAGCACCTGCCTTTGATCTCGTACTTTCTAATCATCTTGGCCAATGTTACCTTTTAGTTTTTGAAGTAATAAGATCTTTCCTAACAACCAATGTGTCACTTTGTTTCGATGATATGTGCCTCCACAAAGAAGATGAAACATTTTTAAATATATGCATGGGATTTAATAAGTGGGTAATCTTAAGATGCTCCCAATATGGTAGGTTATAAAAGATAGATTTCCTTTTCATCCCAATGGGTAATTTCACAACATAGGTGTTGAAGAATTCTCGATCATCAAACATATGCTCCCCATTTGAATCGAACATTTCTATGAACTCCTTCTCCTTCTCTCTCTCATATGCTCTAAGCCATTCAAATGGTGTCTTTATTGGAGGCCTTTGGGTTCTCTCTCGTTTACCATTGAAAGCGGATGCTGCTCTTTTGTAAAGGTGTTATTTTGGGAGGAATACCCTGGAGAAATCATACACTAGCTTTCGTAGGTCCTAGGACCATCTAGCTTTGAAAGAAGGTCCACAACATTTACATCCAAAATAAACTTTTCTTACAAGACCTATGAGATTATTGTATAAAATTAATATGCATGGCACGTTAAATAATATCATGAAGATAATAACATTTACAATGAATTAAATAACTAATATGTGAAATAATATTGTTACGTACATAAAAAAATCAATAAATTAAACATGTAATTTACCAGAGAAAACTCCTAAGCCTGGATAATCATGTGTCGTGTAAGCACATATTCCATACAACGTAGAACTCCTCTTTGCTATGATGGGTCTTGATACATCGTATACATTTATCCCATCCCATAATTCCTTCAATTTATCTACCAGAGGTTGTAAGTAGACATCCATATTCTTCACTTTTCATCTACTAGGGACTATGAGAGCCAACATACGATGTTAGTTCTTCACAGACAACCATGGGAGGATATTCTTATTGATCACTATTACAGGACAAATAGAATAGTTGGTGTTCTGGAGGGAATATGGGTTGATGCCATCCATGGCTATGTTGATTCGTAGACTTCCTACTTCATCCTTGAATTTTTTGGGCCATGTATCCTCTATATGCTTCATAGCTATAAAATCAGTTGGGATTCACATAACTCCCAACTCACTTCTGTGTGAGGCATGACATTGCTACAACATAGCTATTTCTTTGCAACGAAAGAGCCTTTGAATCCTTGGGATTATAGGAATGTGCCCCAATATCTTAAGAGGAGGACCAATACGTAATTTACCCTTATTTTTTTATTTATCATACATGTCACGCCCACATTTCAGACATATCTCTTTGTCTACATATTCTCCTCTATATAGAATACAATAATTTGGACATGCATAATCTGATATGTACTCAACACCCAACATTTTCAACAATTTATTTTCCTCTTCACAGCTACTAGGCAAGACATTATCACTAGGAAGAACCTTATCTTTGAATAACCTATAGTTGGTGATCATGGAAAAATATATTAATAAATGTACATTGATGCCAATATTATTATTAACGTTCATAAAATTTACCATTTATAATGTTCATTATGTACTGATTATATTTTCTCAAATTTATATAAGGGAGGAATTTATGGTAACTTACCTCAAAATTTATTAGAAACATGCATTTGACAAGCCAAACTTTACTTTCAAGTTGTACAGTAACATCATTGTCCCCAATTGGGTAGACTTTGGCTGACCATCAGATCCAAAGAGAGGGGTAGTGGAAGCAAATTTAAGGCTTTCGTAAAAGGTGTCAGTGATATTAGCATCATCACCTAGATGATCATCGTTTTGGAATGCATCTAACAACATTGTCCCCATGGCATTCATATCTCTAAGTAATCATCCATACCAACCTCTATTTGATTTCCTCCATTTCCAGCTTGTGAAGAACTACTATTACTATAGTCATTCCTAATTGGTGAATCTGGACATAGTGGGAATTGAATCGGTGGTTGATTCAACCATTCTTGGTATTGTTTCTCTAAGATTTTTTCTCTTAATTCGGTCTTCTCTCGATTTGACATTGTCGTGGCGTGCAACGAAATATGGTAGGTAGGTCGCTCATCATCACTAGAATCCTAATAATTTTAAAAATATATACTTGAACATGATTAGTACAAAATATATGATATCAATTAGTAACCACATTGACAACATTTCATGATTAATTAGTTTGACATTGAAATAATTACATTAATCAATATACCAAAAAATTATAATTATTACTATGATTTTCCTAGGATTGTGGATAGAATATGCAATATTTTTACAATTGGCAAGGTGAAGCGGTTGTCCATTTTCATCTACCAAATGTGCCTTGCGGTATGCTACTCCTGATAAGATCTTCTGTTGGCTCGAGGGATCCTGACCCAGGTTCGGTAAGCAAGGTTTGCCAAAAAACCACTATACTACTGGCCCTTTCGATAGTGACCTGCTTTCGCAGGTCAAAGTCTCACCTGAAGTAGTATGGGTGGGTGCTGGAACTAGGTTTCCGCACCTTGAGAAAGGATGGGTAAAGTAGGCAGAGCAGTGCTAGATCCTGTAATCCCCGGTCACCTTATTCTACGCAGAGTTAATTAAGTCTATATTCGCATCCACATTCACTAGATCTATATTTATATGCTTGTTATATCATCAACACAGTAGTATATAAATAGAACATAATAGATCTAGATCCAAGAACACAGTACACAGATCTTTCGCAGCTTAAGGACAGAAAATGCACAATACAGCAACTACTAGTAATTCATATAACAGTACTCACATATTCATTTCTATAACAACCTTTCGCATTCATTCATTCATCAATTCTTCCTTATAATTCCAATTCCCTTCCCAACCTGTGCACACAGTAGCAGGGTCCGCACATAGCTGGACTAGGATCTCCGTGCACACAACCAGTAGGAGTCTATTCCCCACCCAAACAGATATCTTAAAAACAGATCGCATCAATAGCTCATCATATCCTATCCTTAACAATAAAAAATGCATCTCTTTTTATAACAATCTAGCCTCGACATTCCTATGGTCTGCAACCCATGGTTTTCGGACCCCTAGTTTACCCTTTGACCCATTACAATGCGTTTGGGGCTTTGACCCACCCAAAAACCCCTCCACTAGGCTAAATATAATCAAAAATATAAAAAATGGACCAGTTTTGCAGCTTGTTAGGAGACCCCGTTCCAACAGTCCCCCGGAAAAATCTTGTGACTCGTCCTGAATCACTGCAGTGGTGTGGCTTCAACTTGCAGGCGCAAGATAGCGAGAGTGAAAAGGAGTAGTGGGAGCACTTCCTTACTCTGGGCCGCAGCATCTTGCGCGATGTTGACCATTATCAGGGAGTCAGGGCCATCTAGAGCCGCAGTGATCCATTCCAATAGCCGGTGGAGGCATGCAATGGTAGACTAAGTGTCCTCGGCGAGCTGAAGTGCAGTGTCAGCCCATGTTTTCAACCATTTTCAAATGACCTACATGTTGTGGTAAAGGTTCTCAATCCTGTATAAGAAAGATAGACGTTGTGCAAAGACGATGGAGGGTGAGGAGGCTCTGACTTAGTCCAAATTAGCTTCCATCTACTGGAATTCCGTTTGGATATGTTGAATCGTGCAATGGTGTTGGATGTCCATCCATAGGTGGGTAGTTGTTTCAACCAGTTGTGCACCCTGTGTCAGCAGCTCTTGAATAATCTGCATTGCCTCTATGACCACTGCAATCCACTGGTCCCATACTTCCTAAGGTATGTCATACTGTTGTTGCCTGGCTCGATCACGGTGGCAAACTTCGCGCAACACTCTGGTGTGTAGTCCTTGTAGCTCTGTGCGAGATATCTACGCTAAATCAATTTGGATGTCTCCCATAGTTGGGTCAGGAGCATTGATGAGGGAAATTCGAGGGAGGGAACACACATTCATTTGGCTGGGCGGTGTCCTGGAGTTGCGAAGAAGCCGCAACATGTCCCTGTATCACGGGTTTCCTGTTGTGCATAGATCGCAGACAATCCTTTCTGTCGAGAGCTAGCGTTCACCCCTGTGACTGCACTCAACACTCTCGGGCTCTGTGGTTTGGTCCATCCTAGCAACTCGGAAGCGGGCAACACAGAGAATGTTAAGGAGTGCGAAAAACTAGTACGCAGACAGCGAGAGATGTTGTAGGGTGAATAAATAGCCTGGTGTGTAATTATCCAGCCATTCGCACACTGTCCGGAGCTATTTAATGGTGGAGTACCCCATTCGTGAGACTAGCCATTGATCAGGTAGATCAATCTTACCATAAATGGTTGCATTGATGATCTACTGCCGATTGTGTGTACCTATAAGATCCCTCTTTTATTAAATCAGAATGTGCTAATGGTCGTCTTATGTGCCTGAGGTCGTTTCCATGGAATGTCAGACAACGAATGACGTCTTTATGTCGTTCGCGTACCCTGAGTGAAGGTTGATGTGAGGTGTGTATGAAAGTTGGCCATCGGCCTTTTCGAGCCATGCGCTTCACCCTTGGTTGAAACGTCCTTGCACAAGAGGGCTGTGTCACACGTCCTCATGCCATTTATTACTTGAGGCATATGCAAATTATTCAATTTATACGTGGGTTCGGGCATGTCCGTAACCCAACGCATGCCTAGGTCAGCGGTACCCTGGCAAGCCTGTCCATGCAAGGCTTAATCACACCCTTGAGAGGTATGTGTCAGCAATTTTCCTTGTAGGTCGACTAACCTTGAAGTCCATCTGGCAATGCGATTCCCTATGTGCAGGATCACCCTTCTCCAATACTTCTCCTGAGTGAAGAATACCGGTCCTTGCGTAGGTGCTCTGCGCAGTGTTAGTGATAGTGCCCATAGCCTGCGTTTCGTGGGAATCTTAGGTTCAATCGTCTTCCGACTATTATCTGCATCCTCCTGGCAGGGAAGGTTCCTTTCCGTGGCAGAAATGCACCGAAAATTCCTGACGGTTTGAAGACATCGGAGAGCCAAAACTTCGTGTAATCAGCCTCGCCAATTTTCCAACTCCTCATCAGAGTCAGAAAAACATTCACTGTCCTTTTCCCAGCAAATCATTCCTTCCTCCATGGGGTTAACCTGATCTTCATCCAGCACAATTAATTTATAAATGTGATCTAATTCCTCCTCCTGATAAGCTGACTCTGTATACCGCGCACCTTCTGCTAGATCTAGTGTTACTATGACATGCGTACCTTTGCTTTCAAACACCATGCTATGCTTCTTGAGATTGATGACACCCCCCATGTCAATTTCCCAGTCCATTCCAAGGAGTGAAGTGTAGGGATCCGCATCTTCCACAATTTCTATGACTTCAAAGTCAGCTAGGACCCTTAACCCTGCGATGTCAACCATGACTTTTGGTAATCTCCCTAGAGGGGTGATTTTCTGTTGGTTGGCCATTCACAACTGGATGGTCGACCATTCTAATTGAGGTTACCCCATTCGTTTCCATTTCTTCTTTGGTAATACATTCGCATCTGACCCAGATCTAAGAAAACCTGATCCATCTCGTAGTCGCCAATCTGCGCAATCAATCGCATGTCTCTTTTAGTGTGCTTCTTATAGTTGTATAGTTTGTGTACATCCTTGGTTTCGGGGATCAAATCAGTCCAAACTATGTAGGTATTCAGTAGTGCTTGGAGATTTCCTACAGCCTATGGATTTCGTAGTAGCTTCAGACATGCCTTTAAGAAGGGATCAACCCCTTCCTCTATCTGAGCTTGTGTTGGCAGCTGCGTAGGGACTTTCAGTGCTGTTTGGTCTTTGAAAGGCACTGCTTCCCGAGAGGCAAGCTCCTACTTTGCTCCCTGGGTGACCAACCCGCTGCGTGTCATGATGTTTACACTGCGATCCGCCTTTCTTAGCTCAGATTTAACTTTTTATACGTTCTGCGTAGGGGTGGGCTGCTTTTCTTGCATCTTGGCTATTAAAATTGGGCAGTCCTTTACCTCATGGTCCAACTACCTACAATATTTGCATGATGGCCTAGTGGGATTTGGGCATTCTATGGCAAAGTTCCCTATTTCCCCATAATTATAAGAGACTAGCTGCCCACGTCCTCATCCTGCGCTTCCTCTCCGTCCTCCTCTGCCTCGGGCTAGTGATCCTCCAAAGTGCACAGAAAGTCTTGGCGACGTAGGTTCTGATTTTACCATATATAAGTTCCCATGATCCATCATTAAGTCATAAGTATGACAATTTGGCTCATCATGTCCCACTGATTAGCAGAATCGGCACCATTGTTGCTTTAGTTCTGGGACATACGCACCTAATCGAGGGCAATGGTTCATATCATGCAGTCCTCCTACCCAACAATCCTCACACCATAGTGCAAGTCCACTTGAACCTAGTTGTAATAGTGTATATATGTTGTTTATATTTTGTTGGAGAAACTAATTCTAACCACTTTCTAGGTGTTATAATGGACAATCCAGGTTTCATAGTTCATTTTGTTAGGGTCCCGTGATTTGGCTGATTGGCAAGCCAAATGATAGTCTAACATCAAATCAATCTTTGGAGCCCAAGGAACTAGCCTTCCTGGACTCAGAGAGGGCTTTCTCTATTTTTGTAAGGGATATCTGTGTGTTTACTTATTGTGTTCTTGATTTTAGGCTAGTTATGAAGTAGGTTTTTGGTTTTGGTTTTTAGGTTGTGAGGGATAAACTTATCAAAGACTAAGATAGATAAAAATATTGTGAGATTAACTGGGCTATGGGGTCAAAAAGGTCAAGAAAACTTTTAGGTGGTGATACAAGGTTGTTGAAGGGCCAATTTGAGCGAGGTAAAATGGATCTTTGGGTAAAATGGAGTGAGATGGACATTAAACTTGTGAAGAACAAAGAATTTCAAACATAAATAGTTTAATAGCTTACATAAACATGGTAGGGATAACCATTAATCATGAGCAATGTAACTATAGACTGATCGATGCATAGAAATAAACATTCAAGCCATGCATAGAGATATATGACTCTCTAACTTTAGGAAATGGCTATCAGACTTTGGGGAAATACATTTAAGACAAACAAACAACTTAAATCACTATGAAGGAATGCCTAAGCATAGTATTTCAATCTATTGGGCACTTTGAAGCAAGATTGCATAGTTTTAGGCAAAGGGAAAGATCAGTACAAGACCTCCTTGGTTCAACTAATGACAATCTAACAATCAAAGAGAGGTTTCAGAGGTGGAGCTATGACTAGCCATGAGTAAGCAGGACATACCGTGAATCATACTTAGCATGCATAAAACCATAAATGAAACAAACAAACAATATTCTTCAGTTATCAAATAGAAATCAAGGATTCTTTGATATGACTAAGAAGGCAGAAAACATAGAAGCTATAAAGAAACACGAAACTTGAGTTGTCTCCAAGGGCATGTCTCAAATGTATTCTCTACTATCTTATAGCAAGCAAGAGCATGTAACTATGAATGAAAACTAAGAATCTGTAGAAATTTCTCATTTCCCACCCCGTTTTTCAGTTTTCACCTTATTACTCCAAAATAGTTAAATGCCCTTTCCCATATCCATACATTTAACAAACTGGAAAATAAATTTTGCTGAAAACAAAAATTCTGGAAATTTTTCAGAATGCTGGAAAATGTAGAATTAAAAATCAGCAAGCATAAAAATAGTCATTAACACATTTTGACACAGATATTTTTGGTCAACATGACCCTGGAAAAACCCCCTACAACTCTTGGGGAAAACCAGTTCGAAAGCTCCTTCTTATTTCTGGAAAATGCTTTTTACAGTGAGAGAAATATTCAGCAAAAAAATCAGCAAGCAAACTTTTACAACTTATCTCGTTTTTCGTGCATAACCATCGCCTCGGAAAATGTGCAAACAGCAAAACAGGAACAACAATAAATGCTGTACGGATTTCCTCGATTTTCGTGCCCAGAAATCTGCAATAAATGCGGCTGTACGACCACCTCGATTTCTGTGCAAAACAACAATAAATGCTGCTGTACGGATTTCGATTTTTGTGCCAAAAGGAAAGCAGAAACTTGCTGTACGAATTCTGCCTCGATTTTCGTGCAAAAGGACAACCACTTGCTGTACGGCCTGCCTAGAAATTCGTGCCAAATAGAACAGCTCCATGCTGCCTCGAAAACTGAGCCAAACTGCTGTACGACCTCTTGGAAATCGTGCCAAAAGGCTGCTGTACGGTCTTCTAGAAAATCGTGCCAAAATCTGCCTTGGAATGTGTGCCAAACTCTGCTGTACGGACTTGCTGAAACGCTGCCTTGGAATGTGTGCCAAGCTGCTACCTCCTTCTCCTCACTGCCCATAAATCTCCCTTGCTCTCTTGCTCTCCTTCTCTCAATTTGCTCATGAAAGAATGAATGACCTTTTCCTCCTTTTCCTCCTTTAACCCAACCCTAAGTGACTTTTGGGGAATCCCTAAATCCAATGGCTGAGATAGATTGAGATCTAGGGCTGAGATTAAATGCTCATTTAAATCTCACTTTCTATTTTTTAATTAACCCCACTTTAATAAAGACCCACTTAGTCATTTATTTCCAAAGTCACTTTTCCTTTCTAATTTTACATTGACTTTATTAAAGTCACTTTAAAATTAAACTTTAGTAACTTTATCACTTAAAGTCACTTTTAAATTAGACTTTAGTAACTTTATCACTTAAAGTCACTTTTAAATTAGATTTGACTTTATAACTTTATAAAGTCACTTTAGGAGAAAAATTAAATTCTTTTGGACACTTTTCCCTGGGCCAAAGATCAAAGCCTTAGGGAACCACCTGTCCTCCGGTAACCAAATTTCAACACTCCCTCTTACCGAGGAAGGTGTTCCTCACCACACCCATCTTGTCTCTGAAGTAGACATGCTTGCCCGTGGTAAGGCTTTGGTAAGAATATCTGCAACCTGCTCATCAGTGGGAATATACTCAAGCTTCACAGCTCCTTTCTGAACATAGTCTCTGATGAAATGATATTTGATCCCGATATGCTTTGACCTATCATGAAATACTAGATTCTCCGTGAGTTTAATGCAACTCTGATTATCACAGTAAATCACTGAAGGTCTCAACGGCTGACCAAATAAGCCAAACAACATCTTGTGAAGCCAGATGGCCTCACAACTAGCTAGACTGGCTGCCATATACTTTGCTTCCGCTGAACTCAGTGCTACTGACTGCTGCTTCCTGCTGAACCATGACACAACTGCCGAGCCCAACCCAACACAACACCCTGAAGTGCTCTTCCTATCAGAAGCACAACCCGCCTAATCAAAATCAGTGTAACCTGCTAATCTCACTCCATCCCCCTGCCTGTAGTCCAGACCATAATCCACTGTCCCTTGCAAGTACCGCAAAATGTGTTTTGCAGCTACCTAGTGAACCTTCCTAGGCTCACACATAAACTGACTCATCGTGTTGACTGCAAAACAAATATCTGGTCTAGTGTTGACCAAATACATCAAGGAACCAATCAGTTGTCTATACAATGTGGGATCCACCAACTCGGAATCCGAAGCATGAAGCTTCTTCTAGTTGGTGATCATCGGTGTCGACATGGGTCTACAATCCTCCATGTGGAATCTGCCAAGGATGTCCACAATATACTTCCCCTGTCCCAGGAAGAAATGCCCCTCCTCCTGCCACGCCTCCAAACCCAAAAAAAGAAGTTGTGAGGTGCCGTCAGCCATCTCTGACTGCACGCAGATCTCTCTTCAAATTACTCGCAGGTCTCTGTACAGCAGCAGCAAGTCATCCACATACAACACAAGAATGAGAGGCTCCTCACCTGTCACAATATAGTAAAGTTTGGATGCGCACTCACTCTTTGTGAAGCCATCTTAAGTATGTGTCTGTCACCAGGTGCAGCTGCGAAACTTGCCCGAACCATGAGGTCTTCTTCGATGCACATGGGACTCCTTCATACATGGCTCCCCCAGTTTGCTCGTGTGCCCACCTCCTCTGCCAAACTACGTTGATCGTCTGGGTCTTCATCCATCTGGATGCGCCAACCCATCTGCTGTTGCTTGGGATATAATGGAGCGAATCAGTATGTGAACAACGAAGACGAAGGTCTCCTCATAATCAACTCCCTCTACCTAGGAGAACCCTCTAGCCACAAACCTCGCTTTGAATTTCTCAATGCTGCCATCTGCAGCATGCTTTACCTTGTAAAGCCATCTGGAAGTAACCACGGATTTGCCCTCAGGCCTCGGCACCCCCTCCCAAACATCATTCTTCATGATAGAAGAATACTCCTCCTGCATGGCCTCTCTCCAGACCTGCTGGCTAGCTGCCTCCTCATAGCTAGAAGGCTCAGAGTCAAGGATGCTGGTAGCCATTGCCATATAGCTACAAAACCTCTCGGGTGGTCTGCTCTCTCTGACCGGCCTCTTAGGCTCAGCAACAGATGTGGCATCTCTCAAGGTGTCCTGAAGCCACTTGGGCTTCCTCTTCCCTGAGTGCACTTCTCCCGCCGGAGAAAAAAACTCCTCCTCCTCAACATCAGGAGCCTGAACTCCTGACTGTCTGTCTGCTGTCCTCCTGCCTGCACCTGAACCTGTAGATGCTGAGGTAACGTGTGAACTGTCCATCAGTGGACTCCCCAGTGTTGCTGCGCGGACTGCTGCGCTACCCACGTAGCACCACCCTCTCCCCCGACTTTACCCGAGCCACTCCCAATGGGGACCGACGCCGTGATGGTGTACCTGCGGATCCTCACAGTCTGCCCGCGGATCACGAAGTCGCTCAGCTGTGACGGGGGTACGGTTAATCCAGATACTCTAACTCCTGTGACCTCCTAAAGGCCCTATCCTCCTCGAACTTCACATCCCGCCTGACAACAACTTTCCTCTGTGCAGGAATGTAAATCCGAAAGGCCTTTGAGGTCTCACTGTAGCCCACAAAGATACCCTTCTCTGCGGTGGGCTCTGGTTTGGTCCTCTTCTCCTTGGGTATGTAGGAGTATGTGATACACCCAAAGATACGAAGATGACCAATATCGGAAGCCTATTCCCGAAAAAGCCTCCTCCGGAGTCATGTGCCCCAAGGCACGATGCGGACTTCTGTTCTGCAAGTAAACAGCTGTGTTGCAGGCCTCTGCCCACAAAAACAATGGCAACCCCTGATCATGTAACATGGCTTTGGCAGCCCCTCCGATGGATCTGTTCTTCCTCTCCGCAACCCCGTTTTGCTAGGGGTTGTAAGGAACAGTGAACTCCCTCCTAATGCCTGCCTCCGCACAATAGTCAACAAACTCTCCAAGGGTGTACTCTCCCCCATTTTCCGACCTCAGGGACTTGATCTTCCGACCTGTCTATGTTTCCACAAGAGCTCTGAACTCCTGAAACTGCTTGAAGACCTCACTCGGTCTTCAAGAAATAAATCCAGGTCCTCCTGGAGTGATCATCAATGAATAAAACATAGTATGCATATCCACTCAAGGAAACATGAGACATCCGACCGCTCACATCGGAATGAATCAAATCAAGTATCCCAGTCGCTCTGCTGTCACTGCTGGGAAAAGGGGATTTGGAAAAATTTCCCATCACACATCCTCTGCAAGTATCAAAGTGATCGATCTTGAAATGCAGCACACTGCACGGTGATCTCCCGACGAAGTCTTTAAAGGCCCCATGATACATGTGCCCCATCCACAACGGTGCCAAATCTCACACGACGCTCAGGCTTGCTAGCTCTGTACATGCAGTTAACTCTTTCAAATGCAAAAGAATTTGAAATAGAAAGCACACTCCCCATGGCGTACACCTATCACTATAGCTGAATCATCTGGAGCGCCCCTGGGATACATCATCACCTGTCCTCCCCTGAACAATATCTCATATCCTCTATCCTCCAATGCTAAGATGGATATGAGGTTCTTCCTCATCCCTGGAACATAAAGAACATCTGACACCTTCAAGGGAGGTTTAGACTCCCTCTGAAATTTCAGTGTCCCCACACCGACTGCTCTAACAACTCTGTCATCACCGAGTACTACCTCTACATCAGTGCCACTCTCTGAAAGCTCTGAGAAGTACTCACGGACTCCTGTCATATGACGTGAAGCCCCACTTTCCACATACCAGATACCCGAAGATGCTCCGCTAATCGAGGGAAATGCATGCTCCCTCTGAACCTCTATGGCAGATGATCCCGCACTAGAGGACTCACACGTAGTGAGCCCAAACTCTCGGTCAAAACGATCTGCAAATTCCTCAACCTCTGCTAAAGCTGCCATGCTCTGGTTCTTCCCCTTCTTCTTCTTCTTCTCTGGACACACAACTGCATAGTGTCCCATCTTCTAACAATTCCAACACTTCACCTTGGAATAGTCCTTCTGTGTGTTATCATGTTTACCTTTACCTTTGCCTTTTCCCCCACCATTGCTTGTGGAAGCCTGCTTCTTCCCTTTTCCTTTCTTACATCCTCCCAACAATGCTACATCCTCATCCTGTTCAACTGGCTTGGCTGCCCCAAGCTGACCTTTCCTGATCTCTGTCTGAATGCAATCATCCTAAAACCTCTCCCATGTGGGAAGGGTCTCACGTGCACAAACCCCATCAGCAAAGTTCATCCATGAACTGGGGAGGCCATTCAGAACAATTCGCACCAACTCAGTGGGTGGAATGGCCTCTCCAATCGCTGCCAACTCATCTCTCACATTAGTAATCTTTGTGAGATATCCAGCTGCACTATCAGTCTTACCCATCTTAATGGTCTTCAGCTTCTCCTTCAGGACCATTTTCCGGTTCTCATTGGTACTCTGGTAGAGATTGGACAATGTTGTCCACATCTCATGAGAATTTCTCTTTCCTCTCACATGAGGAATGCAATGGTCTTTGATTCCGTCTAGAATCAGTCTCTTACCCTTGTTGTTCTTTTTATTATACACTGCCAACTCATCAGGATCAGTAGGCACATTTACAGGGTTCTGTGTAGTATGCACCATTATGTCCCATACTTCCACCTCCTCAAAGATACTCTGCATTCTCTCCTTCCAAATGTTGTAATTTGAATTCCCATCCAACCTATCCTCAACCCTTAATCCCAATAACATCCTGCTGTCCTAAAACTGAAAAATAGCACTGCTGTGGTAAAGATAAAACTGTTGTTTGTGAAAAATCAGCTTGCTGGAATTTTCGGAGTGAAAAATTAGCAGGTTGTAATTTTCCTCCTTGCTGTCCGAAACTGCTCTTTCAGCACTCAAGCTCCGATACCATGTAAAAATTTCTCATTTCCCACCCCGGTTTTCGGTTTTCACCTTATTACTCCAAAATAGTTAAATTCCCTTTCCCATATCCATACATTTAACAAACTGGAAAGTAAATTTTGTTGAAAACACAAATTCTAGAAAATTTTCAGAATGCTGGAAAATGCAGGATTAAAAATCAGCAAGCATAAAAACAGTCATTCACACTTTTTGACACAGATATTTTTCGTCAACATGACCCTGGAAAAACCCCCTACAACTCTTGGGGAAAACCAGTTCGAAATCTCCTTCTTATTTTTGGAAAATACTTTTTACAGTGAGAGAAATATTCAGCAAAAAATCAGCAAGAAAACTTTTACAACTTATCTCGTTTTCTATGCTTAACCACTACCTCGGAAAATGTGCAAACAACAAAACAGGAATAGCAATAAATGTTATACAAATTTCCTCGATTTTCATGCCTAGAAATCTGCAATAAATGCAGCTGTACGGCCACCTCGATTTCTATGAAAAATAACAATAAATGCTGCTATACGGATTTCAATTTTTGTGCCAAAAGGACGACAGAAACTTGCTGTACGGAATCTGCCTCGATTTTCATGCAAAAGGACAGCCACTTGCTGTACGTCCTGCCTAGAAATTCATGCCAAATAGAACAGCTCCCTGCTGCCTCGAAAACTGAGCCAAACTGTTGTACGGCCTCTTGGAAATCGTGCTAAAAGGCTGTTGTACGGTCTTCTAGAAAATCATGCCAAAAACTGCCTTGGAATGTGTGCCAAACTCTGCTGTACGGACTTGCTGAAATGTTGCCTTGGACTGTGTGCCAAGCTGCTTCCTCCTTCTCTCAATCTACTCATGAAAGAATGAATGACCTTTTCCTCCTTTTCCTCCTTTAACCTAACCCTGAGTGACTTTTGGCGAATCCCTAAATCCAATGACTGAAATAGATTGAGATCTAGGGCTGAGATTAAATGCTCATTTAAATCTCACTTTCTGTTTTTTAATTCACCCCACTTTAATAAAGACCCACTTAGTCATTTATTTCCAAAGTCACTTTTCCTTTCTAATTTTACATTGACTTTATTAAAGTCACTTTAAAATTAGACTTTAGTAACTTTATCACTTAAAGTCACTTTTAAATTAGATTTGACTTTATAACTTTATAAAGTTACTTTAGTAACTTTATCACTTAAAGTCACTTTAAAATTAGATTTGACTTTATAAAAATTATAAAGTCACTTTAGTAACTTTATCACTTAAAGTCACTTTAAAATTAGATTTAACTTTATAAAAAATTATAAAGTTACTTTAGGAGAAAAATTAAATTCTTTTGGACACTTTTCCCTAGGCCAAAGATCAAAGCCTTAGGGAACCAACTGTCCTCCGGTACCAAATTTCAAATAATCATGGGGTCAAGAGGGACACTATACCATTTTACCAAGTCAAGGAATCCAACAACATACCTCCTTCATCATCCAAAAACATTCAAGAAACTATCCAGTGCATGAGGCAAGTGTTTCTTCCAATCTTGTATAACCATATATTGCTTAAATTCATCAAGTTCACCCTTGTTTACAATGAAAGCCTTTCGAATATATAGGCTAAAGTGAGGAAAACCTCCTAGTTCAACTTGAAATCTCATTGGCCAATCCAAAATATCGGATTTTTTCCTTGAGGCTTTGCAAAGCCTAAGGCACAAAATATCTAATAAAATATCTCAAAAATGCTAAAAAAAGAAAATAAATTGACTTTTCTTAAATAACCATGCCCAAAAATAGCTAAACGCACATGAGGAAAAGTCACTTTTGAAAAGTGCATTTTTCACAAAAATACTTAAGAAATATATCAGAAGAAATTCCTCTGTCTTGCCGACAACTTTTGGATGCCTTCCCGATGTCGAAACGATGCCCGTGATAGCTCATTGGAAAGATCTGAATGTCTATTTTCTGAAAGTTCTTATTTTTCTCCAAACTAAATAGTATAAGTCCATCAAAAACTAACCTATGTGTAAAAACCCAAAAAATAGACCTCGCTGATAAACAGGTCAGAGTGTGGAAAAAGTGAGTGTTTTTCGCCAATTTGGGGGAGAAAATCATCTTCAAATGATCTGAAAATCATTGAGTATATGCCCCTAAAATTAGGGCATCCAATGATACCATTTCCATCCTTTGAAGATGCTCGAAACAAAAATGGCGATGCCCATGAGTTTTAGCAAAAAACCCAAAAATGACAAAAAACCAAAACTTGTTGAATTTCGCCCAATTTTGGAGAGCATGACCCTCAAGGGTTTTTAGAAACATGGTGTGAAGATGAGGCCAAAATTTGGAGCTTCGAGGTGTCTTTCTTCAATTTTTGTGCTGGACGCCTTCTTTGAGCTTCCTTGATTTTTTCCTATGTGGCCTTCAATTTCCGCCGGGCGTACTCATTGAGCATTTTATAGTGCCCGGTCATCCTCCTTTGAAGGTACAAATCTCTATTGGCCTTCTCCAATTTCTTTTCCAAGTGATCATTTACCCTCTCAAGCCATGCTTCTCGATTGTTCTCTATCTCTTGGGTGAACAATGTAGTGAGAGGAATATATTGGAGAAAGGCAACTTCTTCCTCCTTTTGTTTCTCAAGAGCTCTTTTGAGTCCCATGGTCCTTGGCCTCTTTCTTCTAGGCTGATCTTCATATTCACTATAATTGAACTCGCCCATGAGTTCTTCCAATCTAACTTGTGCCTTGGAGGCCTCTTTTTTGTATTTGATGGCCCGTGTCTCAAATAACGCCATGTGGACACTCATCTATTTATTTTGTGTTTGCAAAAAGTGATTGAAGTTTCTAGCCCTCTCTAGATCTATCCTCAAAGCATCAATTTAGCTTTCTCTATTGATCAGGAGAGTCTCTAGGATTCGAGCCTCATTGTTTCTATCATCACTTTGGATTTGAATTATGTCAAAGTCCCTCTCCTTTTCATGGATTCTTTCTTCTTTCTCCTTTCCCTTGCTTTTGGTAGCCTTCCTGGTCTTCCTCCTCTTGGGAATTTCGAAAATGGGCTACTTGGGAAATTTCCCCTTGCTTCGGAGGGCCCTAGTAACATTTGGAGTTATAGTTCGAGGCACCCTTTTCCTTGATGTCCAAGGTTTGGCCACTTTTGGAGAAGAAAGCATGGCTCCTTGCCTAGGAGAGGCAGCTAGTACATGTTCTATTGGCTCTTTGCCCTTGTTACTTTCTTCATCATTCTTGCCACTGTTTTGAGTTTGTTCTTGGCATTGCTCTTCATCATTGTGCTGTGTATCATCACTGTGTTTTTCTTCATGAGGCTGCCTCTCCTCACTGTGCTGCACCTCTCCATCATGTTGTCGTTCTTCTTCATGAGGCTTCCTTTCCTCACTATGTTGCACCTGTTCATCATGATGTTGTTCTTCTTCATGAAGTTGCCTTTCCTCACTGTGTTGCACCTGTTCATCATGCTGCCCTCCTTTATCTTGCTGCTGTTCTTTTTCTTCACTTTGTTGCCTTGTTTCATCATGCTGTTGTTCATCATCATCATGATGTTGTTCCTTATCATGTTGTTGTTCATCTTTATCATGCTGTTGTTCCTCATCATGCTATTTTTCATCTTTACTGTGCTCTTTTTCACTCTCCTGCCCTTCTTCATCCTGTTGTTCCTACTCTTGATCATGTTTTTCCTCCTCTTCATCATGCTCTTCTTCCCCTTGCTCATGCTCTTCTTCTTTTTGTTAGGAAAATTGAGCTTCTTGGGAATGGGCTTGCTTGAATAAGGCGAAGGATGGTGAGTGGAAGGAGAAGGAGATGTATGGAATGAAGGGACAGTGGTGAAATCTGGATGTGCGACGAAAGTATCCCAAGAGATTTCCTTCTTCTCAAGCTGATGAAGAATGATAACCTTGATGAGGGAATGATGGAAGAGGCAAGTTGACTACTGAGAAGGAGGTTTTTTTTTAACAGTGGAGGCTATTTTCTCAATACTTTTATGGAGGAAGAAAGGGAGATTTAACAATTTGGCTCTTGTGAAATGCATGAGCAACCAGACATGGTAGGCATAGACCCAGGAGAATATTCCCTCGCAAGTGAAGTATTTCATGATTACATTCATGAGGGGAGCATAACTAGTCAACAGATATGGGAAGGGAAATATGGATGGACATGTATCTCTATGCTCAGGCTTCAAAAAAATTTTGTACTGTTCTGAGTCTAGGTGGCTTTGTTTAAACCACTTCTCTCCGACATAAGGGATTTTGGTGGCCTTCGAAATGGACCTAGGAGAGAATTTGAAATTAAAGCCTGCCATCTAAAAGTGCTTCTTTTGAAATCTAAAAGCACAAAGATGTGTCAAAGGGGAATGGCTTTTCACCTCCTACACCCTTTGACAAAACTCTAGACAACCAAAATCATGAAAGTTAAACAGGACTAATGGATGAGCATTTACCTCTTCAGCTCAAACAGGCTCAAACATCCTGTGAAGGCCACTTCTACTGTCGTGCCTGGGAGACATATTTTTTTAAATACTCTTTGCTAACTGACAAAATTTTTTTGTATCAAATGGTCCTTGAAATGGCTTTTCAAGCACGCCCCCTGTCCTCCTTATAAATCACTGTTTGTCCTCTTTTATGCCAAACAACAAGTATTTGTTATATAAAAAAAACTCAATATTATCACTGTGCTTGGGAAAATAACTGTGACATATATGTTTGGGGTTATTGGTGAAGAAGGAACCTTTGTTTTTTTTTTCATTTTTCTTCACAAAGTAAAACAAAACACTCTTCAATTGATTCAAAAGATCTTCATAGCATACTCTATTTTATGAAAATTTGGTGGCTGAACAGAGTTTTCTATTTCATAACACAAAGAAGACTCTTTATAATGATCAAGCTTCCACCTTATAAACATTGTTTTCACCTTACAAACAATGTTTCACCTTATATTTTGCAGATAGGCGTTAATTTTGTTTTACCACTATTATGACACCTCACAGCAACTTGAAACCTCTACCATTGTGTTTTTTCTCTTGACATTAATATATAGTTTATCAATTTTCTTGTAGGTAGTTTTAGGCCTTTTGAAACTGATACAAACACACCCTACCTATTACTATAACAATCTTTGGAAACCACAACAGTAAACAACCTTGATTTTCTACCAAGAACTCCACTCTCCAATCACTGTTTTAGTCTTGGAAAAACATGGTATCAATACCCCTTTAGAATTTCGAATGAACCAAGGGGTAGTAAAAAATACCTTGAAGATGGCTTATGGCCCTTGTTTGATGAGTTTAGAAGGTCCCAAGACTTTTTGAAGGTGCTTTGGACATTTAAACAAGTGCGGCACGTTCACAGGAGAAAGCGTTGTGTAGTGGAGGGGAGTCGGGTCGGCCTTCGGGCAATGGTGACCGGTGCAACAGGCGCGTCGCGCTCCGCTACAGGCGCACTGTGCAATAATAGAAAGCATGTGTATTTTATTTTCTAAACGCGCTGCACATTTTTCCAGGCGCGCCGGGCAGGCTTTAAGCCTTGAAACGCTTAGATTTTCTTGGAGTTTCTTGCTTTGTCCGGTGAACAGCCAGGGGAGAACTTGGTGAGTGACTTGAATTTGCACAATGTGACTTAGCAACGGTCGATTACTCCCTTTAAATTCGACAAGGCCAACACATCTTCGTATTTTTCTTTCGTGAGGGTTTAACTATTTTGAAAGGCCTGTTTGTTTCATCAAAACATGAATAATTGCTTTTGTAATTTTATTATCTTTAAAACATCAAAAAAGCCAATATTTTGACCAGGACTCCTAAAAGTTATGTGGATGATAATTTTGAAGATATTCATAGATATGACCCTTTTCGAAGTGAAAAAACCATCTTGAAAGCCAAAATCTCTCTCAGTGTTTTCTTATCAAGGAAATACCCTTTTTCACTATTTTCCTATTTTTTGATTTTTAAAGGAGTGCTGCTTTAGAGTCAAATCCAAGACTTTTGATGCATCTTTGCCATATCCTGGAAAGATATGATTCACAACTCTAAAATTACTTTCACAATCTAGACTCTATTGATTATGCCCATTGTGAAGTTGATCAAAACTACAAGGCAACCTTTGAGATTTTCTTTTGACTGTGTGTGAAGAAACTCATTTTTACTTCCCAGATTTTATCTATATATTTGATGAGTCTGTACAAACTTTTCACTTTAGCTTCAGATTGCCTTTGAAGGAGATCTCTGATAGAATAAAATCAAACCTCTTTGATTATTATAATATCACTGCTTGGCCATCTGCTTAACAACATTTCTCCATTCATAATCATCCAATTAGTTTCACACTGTATTTTAATTCTATGTTTTAACAGTGAAACTCATGTAAGAACCTTCTAAAACACCACTACTTTCCCTTTGTTATTAACACCATTTTTTATTCATAAGCCTTCGATTTTCTCTCACTGCATTTAAAATATACTTTTCAGTCAGTGAAACCATATAATCAATCTTTGAAACACCACTGCTGTGTTAGTGGTTTTCATCTATTGGAGAACAAGGTGTAAAACAAGTTTCTAAGGCTAATTGCAGCATTGTTAGCCTTGTTCCCTTAAATGAGGCCACACCTCTGTTCCTGGCCCTCTGCTTATTAAATGAAGGAGGCCTTTATCACATTGCCAAAACCCTCTGCTTTTTAAATGAAGGAGGTTTTACAATAAGTGACCCAACCCTCTACTCATGTTTAGAGGAGGTTTTATCAGTTAATCAACCATCTGCTCATGTTTGGAGGAGGTTTTCTCAGTCATTCAACCCTCTTCTCATGTTTGGAGGAGGTTTTACACAGTGATTCCATTTCATCTACTTTCAAATAGTGTCATCTTTCCTTTCACTGCCTATTCATAGTTAAGCAAATAAAAGTGATAAATTGACAATATGCCATGAGGGGTATTTCTCTAAGGCATGTAATCCTATCGTTAAAATACATTTATGCATCTTTAGACATCAGAAGAAACCGGACCAGTATCTGCAAAGTATTACTTGTTATTCATAAGTCACTGACCTTTTGACTGTGTTTGCAAGAGCTTATTGAAATAACTCTTTGTCCAGTACTTGTATCCCAGGCTTAAAACCACATGAGAAGCAATTTTATTCTCATGATAAGTTTAATAATGTTTTCTGGAACACTGGTACACTTCTGCTCTTAAAAAATACATTGAAACACTGTAAATCCACCTAATATCAGTTTGAGCTGTGGCATATGCACTGCTGAGACATCAAGGTTTGTTAGTGGCGCGACTTAAGGATGTATCAAGCTTTATTTGCAGAGTAGGAAGGTTATCTGTGAATGGTTGATATTAGACAGAGGTTCCTTTAGCTTTAGGATAGTTTTCCAAGGGAGGATCGCCTAAAGTGTCACTACCTAACTTAGGGGAGACTTTTGGACAGATTTGGAGTATTCTCTTTGGAGCTGATGGACAAGTTTGTATGAATGAGACTAGATAGGGCTAGACAATTGGGTTTTATCTCATCATGGGCTGATTGAAAAGGTAAGAGGGAAAAATGTTTATTGGTGTTTTCTAGCTGATAAATTTGACAAATTGGAGATCAGCTACTAGAAAACTTGGCTTTAAAAACTAGTCATCATCAAGAGGTGAAAAATATTGATGACTAATAGTGGCTCCATTTGGGGAGGGCAGCTCCTTTTCAGGAGGTGTCCATAATTTCAGATCTTGGTACTTTGAAGACCAGTGCCTTTATCCATTTGCGCAAATTTCTTTCTTCCTTGATGCTATTTCTGAAAATTGATAGCATGATTAGCATCAACGACATTTCTACCTACCCCACTATATTTCCTAACATTTTTTCTTCTTTTGGGTGCATTTGGACTAGCAACCCTTTGACATACTATTTTTGAAAAATGACACTATCTAATTCTACACTTATATCCACCAGGAGTTCAGATTAAGCTGATGAACTCCTTTGTTTCTCTACCTATACTGGATCGACTGTCAAGGTTAAGATGTTTGACAAGGATTTATTCTCTAATCTAAAACATGAAATTGAAAAAATGACCAGATCAGGATTAGACAGTCTGATTTTTCATGTACTTGTGGCATGAAAGACAAGCTGCACACAAATATTATTTTTCATAAAATGAAATCTAGAAAAACAAGGCTAGGATACATTATTTTTTTTTCATCCCTACTTCCCTCTTTGGTTATGTTTTGAGCATGTGGAACCAGTATCTTTTCCTAATATATTTTCTTTGATAAGTCATGCTTACACAATGTTGACTATCTTTTCCTCTCACTAACTTATCAGCAAATAAATATAAAACATGTTCAGTTATGATTAGGCTAGATAACTGAACAAGACTTTTGAGCACTAGTAGCGACATTTAGACTTGTGCACTTTCAGAATGGCTATTTTTTGGAAATGGGGCTTCCTTTCTATTTTTCAATCACCCTATTTTTCTATTTTTCTATTATTTTTTGAATTTTCTATTTTTGACTTATTTTTCAAACAATGGTATATACAATGATTGAAAAATTTTTAACTCTGAAATCTTGGAAATGGTGAAACTTAAGCATATTATCTTCATAAGGATCTCCTACCACTCTTGGTCCACTCAGCTCTTGAAAAGAAAAATTGGAAAATTTTCTCTTTCAAGCATGACATAAGGATTCATGCATGAATCTTTGAAAAACCCCGTATCTTCCCGTTGTACCTCTTTATACCTCTGATTTCCACTCCTTATTTTGTTGTACATATTTTTCAAATAATGTAGATATTCTTTGTCATTTTTGAAGTATATGATGACATCATCAAGGTATGTCAGAATGTAGAAATTCAAAACTGGAAACATGGCTTTTAGGAGCATATTTTTTATATCTGGTGTTTTTGCAATTTTGGGTTTGAAAATGGAACTACTTCCAGCATACTTAAAAAATTCTTTGAGCTCTTTACTTTGCAAAGGAATTATTTGGCTATAACCTAAAACATCATCTTGCAAAGACACATGATTAAAAACACTTATCATTGATATATCATGGTCTTGGGGAGGAAGGATAAAATTTCTATCACACGGGTGTGTATTAGTGTTTCTAAAATCAAAACAGATCCTATGACCAGCTATTTTATGCTTGACTTTTACTGTTTGGTCCAGATTTTTGTATTTTCTTTTGTCGAAGTTGTTTCTTGGAGTGATGGTAATGGCATAGTGTTTCTCACTGATTTCTCTATATGAAGTATTATTTTGAACAAGATTTCAAATTCTAGCAATTTCTAAGTCTTTGGCGGAGTGACAGAATGTTAGCCAATTCAAGCAATTCAGGTATATTTGGGCTGTAGTCATCATATCCTTTCATAAGAAGTTTTTTAGGCGTGTTTCCTAGATTTGGGGCTGTTATGGCTATAGTCAAGGCTTCATTTAAAGGGGTAGAGTTATGTGATGGTAAATCCTTAAGGTATGGTAAGAACATTAAGCTTCCCTGCCCCTGATTTCCAAAGAGGTTTGTGATATGTAAGTCTTCTAATGCCTCTGTTCTGAAAAAATCTCCTGATGTTATTTCTGATGTTTGTCTGAGGTTTGAGCAATTTTTTTGATGGTACATAAGGGTTTGTGATTCTTTCTCTATCCCTGTTTCAAAAGGAACAAACTCTCTTTCCTCAAGACCTAGCTGCTCATGGTCATGATAATTCTGAGTGTCTAGTTCATCATAGAGAAATTAGGGCAGCTGATGTGGTGGGCCTAAGTTTGTTTCAAAACTTCCTAACTGTTCTTCAAAGTCCTCATCAGTGTGTAAAATGAAAGAGTTCAGATCAGAATGCAAGGAGTTCATCGGGATGTTATCTGGCCTTTCTTGGCTGCTGATCATATATTTCATGTGTGATTCCTGATAGAGTATTCTAGTTTGGTCAAACATAGGAATGGTGGCATAGGACATATCAAGTTGAATATTTCCCTGTATCTTAGCCCCCCAAGATCTGGATAAAAGAATTACATACTTGCGAGGGATGTGTGCTACCACTATGTCCATGATCAGGTGTTTTGCAGGTACTTGGTCCAAACTGAAACAAAGATCTTTGATTAAGCCCAGACACTTGACTCTACTTGAATCAAAGGAATATAAGTCTTTACAGGGTCTTGTTATTTCTAGGCCTAGTCTTTCCATCACCACCTTTGGCATGAGATTATGTGAGGCCCCGGAGTCTAGCATGGCATTGTGCAGAATTTGGTCATCGATATTTAGACTGATATAAAAGGGATTAGTGGTTCCTTCTTGAAATTTCCCTTCTATTTTTAGACCAAACAACACTTCAGGAGTGTCATTAGCTAGATTTAGGGTGTTTGCATCATTTCCTATATTCAGTACCTTTAACACTTGGGATTTATAAGAGCTTTGGCTATAAGTTCAGTGAGAGGCATGGTAATATTTATTTTGGCGATTTGTCCCTCAAAACTGAAAGGTGTTTGTAGTTTAGATAGGTTTGCTTCAGTTTTTTCAGCCATGACTTTCTCTATGTTCTAAGTTTGCTGACTTTGTTTCGGGATTTTATTTGACACAGCCATCTCGGGAATATTGGTGGAGGTACTAGGAGAATCTGAGCCAAGACTTGTCTGAATAGCTTTATCTTTGTTTTGGTCAGTTTTCTTGACCATGATTTTGTTGCTATCCACTACTTTTTTAAGGATGGTATCATGGGTTTTAGCAGTGTCCGAGCTACCTTTCTTGGAGTTGTCTTGGTTTTTTCTGCTTCTAAGGTCATACTTCCTGTGAGCTTCTATTATGGCATTCTGAAAATATATGGCAGGATCTTCGGGATCTTCATAGTTGGTTTCATTTTGATTTGGAAAGAATAAAGCTTGTTCTTCTTCTGTGAGGTAAACCTCATTCTCGTTATCAGAACTTATAAGGTTCAAATTATTTTCATCAATGGGTTCCGTATCCCTCTCATCCTCATCAACATAATTTTCATTAAAGGGTGGCCTAATTTTTTGGTCATTTTCCCTTGGTTTGTTTTGAGGTTGTTCTCTCCTAAAGTTTCGGTTCCGGTTTCTATTTGGAGGGTTTGGTTGGTTGTCCCTAAGAGGTGTCTTTTCACTCGTCATTTCCCACATTTTCGCCATGGATTTAACCAATTCATCTATTCTAGGATCTAAGGAAGAGGGTAAAGGGGAGACCTCATCCCGGTATGTGACTTTCCTTTCTGATCTGGTCCTAGCTCTTTTTTCTACTAAGTTGGCTTCTGCCCTTATGGCCACCTTTTGCATTTCCTCTAAGGTAGGGGGGTCTTTGTCTCTTAGCTGATAAGTTGTGTCTGGGTCAAAACCTTTGGGGAAATTTTCTAAGCCTGAGCCAAGTGGAGGTTTGAAGTGAGGCGGGAAGGCGTTATAAACACTGTTGAACCTAGTGCAGTATCCCTGCACACTTTCCCCATTTTCCCATTTTAGATTGTTATACTCTGACAGGATTTGAATGGGGTTCTTTCGGATTTCCCACTTATTTATGAAGGTTTGCTAAAGTTCTCAGAGATTGTGGATGCTATTTTGAGTTAAGATCTTAAACCATTTTTTGGGTTCTCCGCCCAGGCTTTGGGCGAACATCCTCATTCTGATGGTCTCATCTTATATTTCCATATATTCAAAGCCATCGCTTATTCTATCTACATGTTGTTGAGATGTGGTAGTTTCAATTCCGATAAAGTACGGGATTTTGGATTGATAGTCATTTCGTAAAGGAACTAAAGGGTGTGGCAACACCAAGGGTGCATATCAGGCTGTCATGGCGGGAGCTAATGGATGATGTAAAAAGTGAGGGCTTGTAGGATGAGCTGAGGTGATTTTAACAGTAGTGGTTTAGATGGGTGTGGCGGATGTACTTGTGTTAGTGATATGATTTTGAGCAGATCTGGGGTGGTAAGAGCCAAAGTGATGGAGAAGCTGAAAGTTGGGAGGTGTAGTAGGTGAGGCTTCTCTACTAGGACTCTGTGGCAGATTTAGGGGCTTAAGATCATCAAAGTTTACCTTACTTTGTGACTTGCTTCTAAAAAGGGTTTTTGCTGATTTTAAGTCAAATGGGAAATCCTGCAAGGATGTCAAGTGTTCAGGTACTAATCTTGCTTTGCGGATGGACCTATCGGTAGCTAAATTTCCAGTTTCGAAAGCGTGCCACAAAATCTTCTCTGGGTCATCTACTATAATAGGGGGATTTGGGTCTGGATGAGATCTAGTGTTGATTCTTCGTGAAGCCAGATTTCGAATCCAGATTTTAGAGAGGATGGTATTTTTGATTGTTTCAGATGGATGACCTCTCTAGGGGTTCACTAATGTGAAGGATGGTTAAAACAAAAGTGAGGGCTAGTGGAGTCGGCAGGTGGATTTCTTTGAGAACTATGGTCCACCACCAAAACTATCAAAGATGCTTTCAGGAAAAATGTTTTCTAGCCAACTTTGAGATGAAGACTTGCAAGGAAGAGTGATTTACTTGGTTTCAATAGTTTTCTAGGTTGTCTGGTCAAGGTAATGGTTCTCTTTGTAAGTTTACTTCTATTTATCTCCTATGTTTAGTGAATTTTTCTGAATCACTAAGTTATACTTAGTTTGTCACTGATTACAGGGTTTGCACCATAAGTTTTAAGTTTTGGAAAGGATGAGTCAACAGAAAGGTATGGTTTATGAATCTTTTGGTTTTTTATGGATTTTTTAGGCCTACTGCAGGTTAGTGGAGTCACCAGGTGGAACTTGGTTTTTTTTTTTAAGATGTAGCTATGGTCCACCACCAATAACTAGGGAAAAACCAATTTGGGAATGTTTTTGGGTTTTTTTAGTTTTAATATCTCAAAAATACTAAAAAAGGAAAATAAATTGACTTTTATTAACTAACCATGCCCAAAAATAGCTAAACGCACATGAGGAAAATTCACTTTTGAAAAGTGCATTTTTCATAAAAATACGTAAGAAATATATCAGAAGAAATTCCTCTGTCTTGCAGACAACTTTTGGATGCCTTCCCGATGTCGAAACGAGGCCCGTAATAGCTCGTTGGAAAGCTATGAATGTCTATTTTATAAAAGTGCTTAGTTTTCTCCAAAATTACCACTAAAATTTTATCAGAAACTGACCTATGTGTAAAAAACCAAAAAATAGACCTTGCTGATAAACATGGCAGAGTGTGGAAAACGTGAGTGTTTTTCGCCAATTTGGGTGAGAAAATCATCTTCAAATGATCTAAAAATAATTGAGTATATGCCCTTAAAATTATGGCATCCAATGATACCATTTTCAGCCTTTGAATATTCCCGAAACAAAAATGGCGATGCCCATGAGTTTTAGCCAAAAACCCAAAAATGACAAAAAACCAAAACTTGTTGAATTTCGCCCAATTTTGGAGAGCATGACCCTCAAGGGTTTTCAGAAACATGGTGTGAAGACGAGGCCAAAATTTGGAGCTTTGAGGTGTCTTTCTTCAATTTCGGTGCCGGGCGCCTCCTTTGAGCTTCCTTGAATTTTTCCTGTGTGGCCTTCAATTTCCACCGGGCATACTGATTGAGATTTTTATAGTGCCCGGTCATCCTACTTTGAAGGTCCAAATCTCTATTTACCTTCTCCAATTTCTTTTCCAAGTGATCATTTACCCTCTTAAGCCATGCTTCTCTATTTTTCTCTATCTCTTGGGTGAACAATGTAGTGAGAGGAATAGATTGGAGAAAGGCAACTTCTTCCTCCTTTTATTTCTCAAGGGCTCTTTTGAGTCCCGTGGTCCTTGGCCTCTTTCTTTTGGGCTGATCTTCACATTCACTATAATTGAACTCGCCCATGAGTTCTTCCAATCTAACTTGTGCCTTGGAGGCCTCTTTTTTGTATTTGATGGCCCGTGTCTCAAATACCGCCATGTGAACACTCATCTATTTATTGTGTGTTTGAAAAAAGTGATTGAAGTTTCTAG
The DNA here is from genome assembly GCA_034641835.2 of Pinus albicaulis. Lineage (NCBI taxonomy): Eukaryota > Viridiplantae > Streptophyta > Pinopsida > Pinales > Pinaceae > Pinus > Pinus albicaulis. The sequence continues at coordinate 1,327,083,699 of CM076579.1, forward strand.
CCCTCTCTAGATCTGTACTCAAAGCATCAATTTGGCTTTGTCTATTGATCAGGAGAGTCTCTAGGATTCGGGCCTCATTGTTTCTATCATCACTTTGGATTTGAATTATGTCGAAGTCCCTCAACTTTTCATGGTTGCTTTCTTCCTTCTCCTTTCCCTTGATTTTGGTAGCCTTCTTGGTCTTCCTCCTCTTGGGAATTTCAAAAATGGGCTACTTGGGAAATTTCCACTTGCTTAAAGGGCCCTAGTAACATTTGGAGTTATAGTTCGAGGCACCCTTTTCCTTGATGTCCAGGGTTTGGCAACTTTTGGAGAAGAAAGCATGGCTCCTTGCCTAGGAGAGGCAGCGAGCACATGCTCTATTGGCTCTTTGCCCTTGTTAATTTCTTCATCATTCTTGCCACTGTTTTGAGTTTGTTCATGGCACTACTCTTCATCACTGTGTTGTGTATCATCACTGTATTTTTCTTCATGAGGCTGCCTTTCCTCACTGTGCTGCACCTCTCCATCATTCTGGCGTTCTTCTTCATGAGGCTACCTTTCCTCGCTATGCTGCACATGTTCATCATGATGTTGTTCTTCTTCATGAGGTTGCCTTTCCTCACTGTGCTGCACCTGTTCATCATGCTGCCCTCCTTTATCTTGCTGCTGTTCTTTTTCTTCACTTTGATGCCTTGTTTCATCATGCTGTTGTTCATCATCATCATGTTGTTGTTCCTCATCATGCTGTTGTTCATCTTTATCATGTTGTTGTTCCTCATAATGCTATTTTTCATCTTTACTGTGCTCTTTTTCACTCTCCTTCCCTTCTTCATCCTGTTGTTCCTACTCTTCATCATGTTCTTCCTCCTCTTCATCATGCTCTTCTTCCCCTTGATCATTCTCTTCTTCTTGTTGAATAGGAAAATTGAGCTTCTTGGGAATGGGCTTGCTTGAAGAAGGCGAAGGACGATGAGTGGAAGGAGAAGGAGATGTATGGAATGAAGGGACAATGGTGAAATTTGGATGTGCGATGAAATTCTCCCAGGAAATTTCCTTCTTCTCAAACTGATGAAGAATGATAACCTTGATGAGGGAATGATGGAAGAGGCAAGCTGACTGCTGAGAAGGAGGTTTTTTCTGAACAGTGGAGGCCATTTTCTCAATAATTTTATGGAGGAAGAAAGGGAGATTTAACAATTTGGCTCTTGTGAAATGCATGAGCAACCAGACATGGTAGGCATAGACCCGGGAGAATATTCCCTCGCAAGTGAAGTATTTCATGATTACATTCATGAGGGGAGCATAACTAGTCAACAGATATGAGAAGGGAAAGATGGATGGATATGTATCTCTATGCTCAGGCTTCAAAAAAGTTTTGTACTGTTCTGAGTCTAGGTGGCTTTATTTAAACCACTTCTCTTCGACATAAGGGATTTTGGTGGCCTTGGAAATGGACCTAGGAGAGAATTTGAACTCCAAGCCTGCCATCTGAAAGTGCTTCTCTTGAAATCTAAAAGCACAAAGATGTGTCAAAGGGGAATGGCTTTTCACCTCCTACACCCTTTGAAAAAACTCTAGACAACCAACCTCATGAAATTTAAACAGGACTGATGGATGAGCATTTACCTCTTCACCTGAAACAGGCTCAAACATCCTGTGAAGGCAACTTCTACTGTCCTGCCTGGGAGACATATTTTTTTAAATAATCTTTGCTGACTGAAAAAAACACTTTGTCTCAAATGGTCCTTGAAATGGCTTCTCAAGCACGCCCCCTGTCCTCCTTATAAATCACTGTTTGTCCTCTTTTATGCCAAACAACAAGTATTTTTTAAATAAAACAAACTCAAAATTATCACTGTGCTTGGGAAAATAACTCTGACATATATGTTTGTGGTTATTGGTGAAGAAGGAGCCTTTGTTTTTTTTTTTCACTATTCTTCACAAAGTAAAACAAAACACCCTTCAATTGATTCAAAAGATCTTCATAGCATACTCTGTTTTATGGAAATTCGGTGGCTGGACAGAGTTTTCTATTTCATAACACAGAGAAGACACTTTATAATGATCAAGATTCCACCTTATAAACACTTTTTTCACCTTATAAACACTGTTTCACCTTAGATTTTGTAGATAGGGGTTAATTTTGTTTTACCACTGTTATGACACCTCATAGCAACTTGAAACCTCTACCATTGTGTTTTTTCTCTTGTCATTAATATATAGTTTATCACTTTTCTTGTAGGTAGTTTTAGGCCTTTTGAAACTGATACAAACACACCCTACCTATTATTGTAACAATATTTGGCAACCACAGCAATAAAAAACATTGATTTTCGACCAAGAACTCCACTCTCCAATCACTGTTTTAGTCTTGGCAAAACATGGTATCAATACCCCTTTAGAATTTTGAATGCACCAAGGGGCAGTAAAAAATACCTTGAAGATGGATTATGGCCCTTGTTTTATGAGTTGAGCAGGTCCCAAGAATTTTTGAAGGTGCTTTGGACGTTTAAACAGGCGCGACACATTCATAGGAGAAAACGTTGCACAGTGGAGGGGTGTCGGGTCGGCCTTCGGGAAATGGTGACCGGAGCTACAGGTGCACCGCACGCAACTACAGGTGCACCACACAACAATAGAAATCATGTGTGTTTTCTCTTCTAAATGCGCTGCCCATTTTTCCAGGCACGCCGAGCAGGCTTTAAGCCTTGAAAAGCTTGGATTTGCTCGGAGTTTCTTGCTTTGTCCGGTGAAAAGCCAGGGGAGCACTTGGTGAGTGTCTTGAATTTGCACAATGTGACTTAGCAATGGTCGATTAATCCATTTAAAGTTGACAAGGCCAACACATCTTCGTATTTTTCTTTCATGAGGGTTTAACTGTTTTGAAAGGCCTGTTTGTTTCATCAAAACATGAATAACTGCTTTTGTAATTTTATTATCTTTAAAACATCAAAAAATCCAATATTTTGACCAGGACTCCCTAAAATGCCGCGGAGGATAATTTTGAATATCTTCATATATATGGCCCTTTTCAAAGTGAAAAAACCATCTTGAAAGCCAAAATCTCTCTCAGTGTTTTCTTATCAAGGAAATACCCTTTTTCACTATTTGCCTATTTTTTTATTTTTAAAGGAGCGCTGCTTAAGAGTCAAATCCAAGACTTTTGATGCATCTTTTCCATATCCTGGAAAGGGATGATTCACAACTCTAAACTTACTTTCACAATATGGACTCTATTGATTATGCCCATTGTGAAGCTGATCAAAATTACAAGGTGACCTTTGAGATTTTTTTTTGACCGTGTGTGAAGAAACTCATTTGTACTCCCCAGATTTTACATGTATATTTGATGAGTCTGTACAAATTGTTCACTTTAGCTTCAGATTGGCTTTGAAGGAGATCTCTGATAGAAGAAAAATCAAACCTCTTTGATTATTATAATATCACTGCTTGGCCATCTGCTTAACAACATTTCTCCATTCATAATCATCTAATTAGTTTCACACTGTATTTCAATTCTATGTTTTAACAGTGAAACTCATGTAATCACCTTCTAAAACACCACTACTTTCCCTCTGTTATTAACACCATTTTTTATTCATAAGCCTTCGATTGTCTCTCACTGCATTTAAAATCTACTTTTCAGTCAGTGAAACCATATAATCAATCTTTGAAACACCACTGTTGTGTTAGTGGTTTTCATGTATTGGAGAACAAGGTGTAAAATAAGTTTCTAAGGCTAATTACAACATTGTTAGCCTTTTCCCCTTAAATGAGGCCACACCTCTATTCCTGGCCCTCTACTTATTAAATGAAGGAGGCCTTTATCACATTGCCAAAACCCTCTGCTTGTTAAATGAAGGAGGTTTTACAATAAGTGACCCAACAGTCTGCTCATGTTTGAAGGAGGTTTTCTCAGTTAATCAACCCTCTGCTCATGTTTGGAGGAGTTTTTCTTAGTCATTCAACCCTCAGCTCATGTTTGGAGGAGGTTTTACACAGTGATGCCATTTCATCTGCTTTCAAACAGTGTCATCTTTCCTTTCACTGCCTATTCATAGTTAAGCAAATAAAAGTGATAAATTGACAATATGCCATGAGGGGAAATTCTCTGAGACATGTAATCCTATTTTTAAAATAAATTTATGCATATTTATACATTAGAAGAAACCTGACCAGTATCTGCAGAGTATTACTTGTTATTCATAAGTCACTGACCTCTTTATTTTGTTTGCAAGAGCTTATTGAAATAACTCTTTGTCCAGTACTTGCATCCCAGGCTTAAAACCACATGAAAAGCAATTGTATTCTCATGATAAGTTTAATAATGTCTTCTGGAACACTGGTACACTTCTGCTCTTAAAAAAGACATTGAAACACTGTAAATCCACCTAATATCAGTTTGACCTGTGGCATATGCACTGCTGAGACATCAAGGTTTGTTAGTGGCGTGACTTAACGATGTATCAAGATTTATTTGCAGAGTAGGAAAGTTATCTATGACTGGTTGATATTAGACAGAGGTTCTTTTAGCTTTAGGATAGTTTTCCAAGGTAGGACCACCTAAAGCGCCACTACCTAAATTAGGGGAGACTTTTGGACAGATTTGGATTATTCTCTTTGGAGTTGATGGAAAATTTTGTATGAATGAGACTAGATAGGGCTAGACAATTGGGTTTTATCTCATCATGTGCTGATTGAAAAGGTAAGAGGGAAAAATGTTTATGGGTGTTTTCTAGCTAAAAAATTTGACAAATTGGAGATCAGTTGCTAGAAAACTTGGCTTTAAAAACTAGTCATCATCAACAGGTGAAAAATACTGATGACTAACACATTTAAATTTGGTCAAGTTTAGTTGAGTTCTAGTTGAATCTCACTCCAATAATTTATTATTTTTGTCTCCAGGAATCCTTATATCAATTGCTAATTCTCTAAATATTCCGCAATGAGAAGGATATGGGCGTGGTCAATTACTTGACCATGCCCATGTCCGTCTAATTGCAGAATATTATGAGAATCAACAATCGTTATAAGCTCAGGGTTTGTCTCCTATCTAGTCTATTTAGTTGTTGAGAATATTGAGAAGGAAAATTCCCTACACATTTTACAATTTTTAACATGGTATCAGACCTACATCTCCATAAGAATCCTTGAGACCAGTAGAGAGAATAGGAAATATCGCATAAGAATCCAAAGAGAAACATTTGGAATTCATACGTAATCACAAATAAATAGATAATATAGAGAGGATCTTGAGGATGGCAGGTTGAGAGAAGCTCGAAGTCAAGAAGAATCCGATTGTAATTTTTCTTTTTAAATTTGTAGAGGAGAACGTTACACTCTCAAAGATAAAATCAATGCAATTAGTCAGACTTTGTGGAGAGAGAAAGTGATATGTGTTGCATTCTGCAAGAAAATAAAATTCAATGAGCTAATCACATTCTGAAAAATGAGAAGATGCGATTAAAATGACAAATTAAAAAATTCCACATTTCTTATATTAAGCGCACTCCTCTATGTAGAAAAATGAAATGAGTTGATGGGAAGCATGAAGTAGTGAAGGGCCTAAAGAGTGGGTCTTCATTTAGAGGAGGGAATGTTGTCAAAGTTTGTAAAACAAATTTGGGTAGCATGAAGTTTATTGGGAACATGACACACCGAAAGTAAAAAAAATAATAATAATAAACCACGAGTCAAGAGGTTTTTGAAATTTATTTTTTCAAGGCTCTTAAAAAAAATCACGAAGAATGGTTTTATTTTGAAAATTCCGCTTTCAATGAAAAAATAGTACAATCAAAATATTTTTTTAAGGTGTATTAAAAAAGGGCTTATGTGATTTTGAAAAAGGGTTTATTTAAAAAAGGTCATCCCTCATATTTTAAAGTTCTTTTCAGAAGGCGTTTGATTTAAAAGGACATTAAGGTCAATTAAAAAAACACAAAGGGGTATTGTTCAAATTAGAGAGGTTTGTAATTTTTATTTTTTAAGAAACGGTTTGTGAAAACCTTTTTGAAAGTGTCACCTTTGTACAAAATTTGTAGACTTGTATGCTTTGTAGAAGTCGAACAACACAACAACCATCTTTGAGTGTCAACCAAACGTAATGCTATGTATGCAAGTTGATTTTATTGTTGAGCCACAATCATTGAGTGCTCAACAAATTGGAAAATCCAAGAGGCTAAGAGAGTCGAAGCAAAAAAAAAAAGATGTATGAAGCTTATTGAAAAGAGTTGGAAGGAAAAAGGAAAAAAATTTCCTTCGCATTGAAATGCATAAAGGACCTTGTAGATGATAGCATTGTTCCCCTCGTTGCATATGAAAATACAACCAAGGAATTATCAGATACCCTTGAGAGGCATTTTGGTGTAAGGGGGAGTATTAAATTTGAAGATGAAGGTGGACCTATAACATTAGATCTAGAATGAGATGAAGAATTTGGTGAATCTCACTTGAAAGTATATGATAGTGATGATGGT